>JAZHRO010000024.1:63320000-63645000 GCA_037157565.1 Thalassia testudinum
TTTCGAGCTTGCCAAGCTTCGTTCCTTGTTTTGACCCCCTCTTAAGGCTTTTACAAGGAGCCCACACGCGAAACCAATCTCCTTAGCGAAGTTTTGAGCTGGAAAAATCCTCTCTTCCTCAACTCCGACCATCCGCACCTTCGTCTCCAGCGAGCCTCTCCGCCCTCCTCATTGAGCCGTCCAAAGATCAAATTGACCGGCTCAACATCTTCCCCCCGTCCTTGCAACCGTCACCGACCAAACCATGACCGTCATCTCCCTCTCCTTCCTCGCTGCCGTATCGCCGTCGACTCTTCCTTCTTCGGTGTCGGCCTATCATAGTCAGTCGCCCTCGCTCGCTCTCTCTTTCTCTTCCTCTCTCCTTCCTAAATCTCCCTAACTCCTTCCTCTTATGTTTCAACCGCCAACAAACCCTCATGCCCTTCATCTTCTTCCGCTCCGGCCGAGGTCCAGCAATGTTGCCTCGAATCCACAAGCCTCCAAACAACCCTCTACCACCTTCAGAACCTCTGCCTCACCTCCGCCACCAAAACCCCTCAATAAATTTAGGGGATTGGCCACTCAACACCTCCACCGAACACCACCCTCACCACACCACTTCCTCGACCTCACCAGGACATCACACACACCTTCATAGCATGCCATGAACGCCATCGTGTTCCTCATAACACGACAATCCTTCTGAGCTCCTTTGACGTGCTGCAAGGCCATATTTGTGATTTTAGGTGACCCACCGGAGCACCGCCGCTGTGACCACCTTCTTCGACCTCAACTACAGATCTCCAGGCATATTCTTCATGGCTTCCGCTCCCAAGTTGTGCAGCCCAGTTCTAGGAAGCTTCCCAGGCATCCAATTGCAGCATCTAGACTCTCCTTCGCCTTCAATTGGAGGTGTCACCTCTTGCAGCTGCTGCACGAAGAACGCTCGATGGGATAGTCCAACATCATGGACTGAAGACCTCCCCTAGTGTATAATACAAAAAAGTGTGGTGGCCTTATCTCATTTGAACACTGGCGTTAGGTCCCTACCACATGGCCCCGCACACTATGTGTGTCGCGCGCTCATTCACGCCCTCACCCGCGCTCACGCCTCGCGACTCTAGGTGGTGGATCCGACAACCCGCTACCCGGGTTTGGTCCAATTCTGTGCTTGGGAAGAAAGAAAGAGAATCTCAGAGAGGGGGTGGGTTTTGCTGCCTCGAGATTTGAGCCCTCCCCTCTCTCTATACTTAGCGAGATTTGTGTAAGGCCCTTAAGCCTTTGTTGTTGTCGCTGCTGTGATCTTCTGAAGCTGAAAGAGAGAGGAGCCTTATGCTTCTCTTGAGAGGTCCTTGAGCCCCTTCCGTTAAGGAATACGAAGCCTTTGGTCGACATCTGAGGCATTCTGCTGGTTACTATTGAGGTATTTAAAATGCCTGATATTGATTGTGTTTTACTGTTGAAACATTTAAGTGGTTGTGAGCTTAAACTTAAAGGGTTAATTTGGTGATTCAAATTTTCATTTTAACTAAATCTTTTTGCACTATTCTTTTGGTTTTATTGAAATATCATTTTGAGTATTGTTGATTTCAATTGCATATATATTTCTTGTGATTGGCGAATTAAATTGCATACTTGCTCATTGCGAACGATCTTGGGCTCCACTTTTTGAATCTGAGTTTATAAATTTAAATGATTTGAGCGATTTTGTCCTATACTACAACTATATCTTAAGCAGCGATGATTTCACCTAAACATTTTGGCACCGTTCCGGGGGAGCAATGCGTAGTTTGATTTCACTAATTACAATTTTTGGTCTAATTCTTGCTTGTTCTATCTGTTTTGTTATGGTTGTGCGAGGTATTCTTCAAGAAGATCAGTCGTACAACAACCACTCTAGGGCAGATAATCTTATTTCTTTCTTCTTAAGACCCTATTTCTGGAAAGAATTAAAAAAGAGGAATCAATTAGGCTCAACTCGTATTCTTTCTTAGATTTAATCACTTGAGTTGCTTGATTTGATTTACTTAGACATCCCCATCCATATTTCTGCACCTACTAAGGATTTAAGGTGCCTAGGGCTATTCACCTTCTTGATTGAGCCCTAGGTGCCACATTTATAAAGAATTAGACCTGGAAAAGAGCCAATTAAGGTATCCAATTTTAGGGTTTGAGGAAAACACACTTGCCTGAATTAAAAGAGAATTGATTTCCTGCATTGTGTGTCACCCAAGCCTTGTTTGAATTAACCTAATCAAGAAGACCCTGAAAGAAGGCTCTAACATTCACTTGAATCGTTAAAACTTGGGACTTAATACCTGCATGCAGACCACTTAGGGTGATTTTGGGTTCATTACCCAACTCATCCTAAACTTTAGGGCAAGTTAGGTGAAGTTAACCCACCTTATGGGTTAACCAATCTTCAAATTAGGTCACAAATCTCAATCAATTCTAAAGTTGAAGTGAAATTTAAAGTACCATAATTTAGGATTAAAATTGGTAAACTTAAGGGGTTAAGTTACTCATTTCGGTTTACTTGGATCCTCAGTGACAAGGAAGGTCGGGTGGGGGAAACCCTATAACCCATGGGGACGCTTTACCGTGTAGGGGTCTTTGCAGGACTCTCCCTTTCTGGCTACCCAAGTATTCACCTAATTTGCCCAGTTAAACATGGTCAAAACTCAAATCTAAGTTCACCATTAGATTCTTTGGGCCTAAATTAGGTGAACATCAAAATTTGGGCCCAATCAGAGCCATCTTGACTTAGTTTTCAATTTAGTCCTTAAAATCTCTATTTCTTACACTTAGAACCCCATGTTTGAAGTTTATTACCAAGACCCCCCTAAATTTGTCATATTCCTTACATGTTGGTCTCTGTTGCCATTAGAAGTGTGAATAAAGTCAACCCAAACACTGATACCTTTGGCTGATGAGATCTCCTTCCAATCAAAACTAAATCCCTCCAAATTTAGAGGGATTGGTCAGGAAGAGATCCTCTTCCATTTGAACATAATCCCAGATCCTAAGGAGGACTCAGAAGCTCATGCGAGCTTGCAAAAAATGTGGGATTTCTTGATTCCAAATCCTAATCCTATGACCTAATTCTTCCAAATAGAGCTCAAATTTGAACTCTATAAAAACTTCCCACACGTTTTCGAGCCTGGTTATGGCCAAAATCTCCACTTCTCTTCTCCAGCTACCTCCGCTGTAGCTCTGGCGACCCTCCTCCTCCATCTTCCTACGGCCTCCCAACGACCAAATTGGGAGTGTCCCCTCCTTCCTCATCGTCGTCCACTTCTCGCCGTCCACAGTAGAGGCGCCCTTCCCCTCTCCTCATCACCATCCCCCTCATCGGAGGCCTCTTCGTCCATGGCATTGGAGAGTCAAGGCACTATGGAACTCTCACCCCTTTTGTCTAGTAACTAGGTCCTTCTCTTCCTCTCTCTCCCAAGCATAGGTCTGGCTCCTTAGGAACTTAATGCGACTACATGATCACCTCCTCCCCTTCTGTCTTCTTTGCAGCCAGTGAAGCTCTAGCGAACTTCATTCAGTCGCTACACACCACCAATAACTACACTACCACCACAACTACCTTCATCTCACTTCCAGAAATAAAAGCCCTTAACCTATTGGGCATTTCACCCACTCCAGACTTTTGTCTAACACCACACCTCACGCACACCCTCTTGGACGATGCACAACGACCACACATCTCCTCACACTTCACAAACACCACCGTTGCATTCGTCATGCTTCGGCGACTCCCTTGAAATTTTTAATTGGGTCGAAAGGCCATTCTATTGTGTTTCAGGTTGCGACAGGAGCTTTGTCGTTGCTGTTGATTCTTTGCCTTCGCCCATCGTGCTTCGGCTACCATCATCATCAACACCACCCCCAGCTGGAGCAAAACTCCTTCGCGAAGTCCTCCAGGCTTCCAATTGGAGAGAACTCCAACAACAGCTCAAATTGTAGCTGCAATCCGTAGCACAGCACATGAAGAAGAGGAATTTCTAGTCCCACATTGTACGTGTGGAATTCGCGAGCCCGCATAAAACAAGTTCATGTTGTTGCCTTGCTGCCTCTCACTCAGGGGGTGAGGTCCCCTCACTCTCTCTCCCTCACTCCTCACCCGCAATAACTGCTCGTGAGTCTAGACACTATGCCTTAACCTAATTACCCGATACTGTTCACCCAATTAGTCTATACCCAGATCTGAGAAAGAGAAAATAAAAGATTCTTGAGGAGGGAGGGGGGAGATTTTGCTTTGGGAAACATGCATATCTGCCTCGAGGTGCATGCCAACACTTAGCGGATTTCAGAGGCCCTTTGGCTGTTGTGCTTGGTGACTTTAAGTCGTTTGAGGTTTACCTCTGATGTCTGATTGTGGCTAATTTGAGATCTCTGTCGACTTATTTGGCTCTATGCTAACGTGGATAATTGGTTATGACCATTGTTGAAACATTTCATTTGGCTTGAGACAGAGATATTGATTGGGATCTGTGCTCGATTGAGCAGATTAATTAGTGATTTAAATCACCATTTTTAGCTTCTAATTATTTTTTTTGTTCCATCGATTTTCAGATACAATTTTCTATTAATTAAATATCATTTTGCATAGATCATATATTCATTGTATATCTTTATTGTGATTGATTATTGTGCTCATTATTTCTATTTGACTAGTAAGTAAATTCCACATTTTCTCTCTGCGAAAGACCTCAGAACTCATGATTTTTTGAGCACTTATAAATTTAAATGTTGTTGATTCGATTTTTGTCCCTATACTACAATGCATTTTGCTCCCACTTAATACGACGATTTTCAACCACAACATCTATTTCTCTCATTACTCAGCTTGCTATGGGTGGCCTCATATCTTTTACCCGATCAAGCTAGGTACCTTTATGCATGGCGGATTGCAATAATTTGAAAGAAGCAATCGAAACAAATTAGAAATATTGTAAGGTTTAAAAGAAAATAATAATTAAACATACTTACGTATAGGGATTTCATCCCACCTACGCTCCACATACTCATGACATGGGTCTTCGATGGAGCTTTAGCCCTATTTTCCTTATTTTTCTTCGTTTGCTCATGAAATAGAGGTATAATTTATTAACTTGAAAATTAGTTAAATGATAATATATGTAATATTTTTACCTGAATCGCTGGATTATGTTAATGCCTGCACGCTTCCTCCAAAGTGTGCGACTCTATCATAAGAGGCCTATTATGCAATGCCTCATCATGATTTTTGCTCTTATAATACTAAAAAATATATTTGTAATGTTAGAAATAATATTCTAATTATGGTAAAAGAAATAAACAAAAGGAGTTAAAATTTATTTTTTACCTTACTCTTCATCTTCAATCTTCAATCTTTGTGAATCTTGGCCGTGTGCTCAAGGATATATTTGGGGACGTTCGAATCATTGCCCCAATCGAAGATCGCCTGTATTAGTAAGAGAACAGAAATTGTTGCCTAATTGAAAGTTATATAACGCGATGTAAATAAATTTTTAATTTTTAGCAATTATCTCTAACTCTCAAACGAGCTACCTTTTAAGCTCTTTTGGCACCTGATGAGAACCTCATCATGAACCCTAACTAGCACAATCTAACCCAAATATGAAAGAAAAAGCTCCTACATAACCCAAAGAAAGGCTTAGCTCAGAGAATTCTGAGTTTAAGAAGAAAATAAATCATAAGGGGTAAAACTGTAATTTCACCAACGCAGTTTGCAAACAGGGTAATTAAGGGTCCAAACATAGGTCAAACAAGCCTAATAAGAAGGAAAGTGGGAAGATCTGATCTAAAAAGGGTTATAGCAGCTTCAAGAAATTAAATGACATTCTGTAACCCTAAAACAAATTCACTTCAATTCATGGGTTCGAGGTAAGATAAAAATCAACTACATAATCTAAAATTCATATAAAAATAATCTCTGGGGTTTAGAACCTTCAATTTGGCCTTAGAAACTCATTTTGACCTACAAAGAGAACCATGCCCAATTAATGATTTAACCTGGGTTTTTACGTAAATTGGCCAGTCAAACTTGGGCCAACTTAGAAATAAAATTCACCATTAAAATCTTTAGGTTCAAATGAGTCATGTATAAAAACTTGAGCCTAAGAAGAGACCTCCTTAACCAACTTTGCAATTTTGTCCTCTTCATTTACTTTTTGACCCTTATCTTTCGAAACCCTTGCATTTTGGCCCCTAGCTTCTTCATCTTTCTTTGCAGAACGGTCCCTCCTGCAAAACTCTACGCAGCACCATGCTCCGGTGACTTTGCGCGAAGCATGGTGCTGCGTAAAGAGGGGTGACCGCCCTGCAAAAGAGACGCGGGGTTCCCTGCGACGTCCTCTGTCGCAGGGACTCGGCCATGCTCTCTGCCGTCCCCCATACCTTCCATACGAACGCGCGGAAGGTATGAGTCCCCTTTTCGGCCACGCTCCGACGAGGCTGGCACATCTCCAGCCCACGCCTCCCTCTGCGCCAGCCCCTTTATAAGGACCTGCACCCCCTGCCGGTTCCTTCAAGCTCTCTTTGACGGAGAACACCCCCCCACTTCATCCCCTCCTCCGTCAGACAACCCGCAGCTTCCAGTGACTCCCTCCTCTTCCTCCTCGTCGCTCTGCTGCCTTACCTGCAGCAGGGTTCTCCTTGCCCTCTCGTCTGCGCTGGGCTGTACCCGCCGGCGCCCTCCGCCTGCTTCCTCGTATTCGAACTCCTCCTCCAGGGCCCTTTCTTCCCCAGCTCCGGCAGGTACGAGCCGGTGGCTCCGCCATCCCCGTTCGTCCAAAACCTAGGTAAATAGCTTCCTCTCCTCCTCCCTTACATTTTCCCTCTCTCAATTTATCTTTTCGCCCCACCACACATGACTTCCACCTCCTCCTGCTCCGTCTCTGACCACCCTCTCCGGCGGGCTCATCCCACTGCCACGGGGTTGACTGGACCTGTTAAATTGGTTCATGGAGGCATTGTTGAGTGAATTCTCGCTCATAGACTCAAAGAGCTCAAACGCGCTCTCCTCATCTTTGTTTAGGAAGTTTCCCCCGCATGAGGCATCAACGAAGTTCCGTAGGTTGCTGTCCAGACCGTAGTAAAAGATCTGGGCCAATTGCCACCTTGGGACTTTGTGGTGTGGGCATTTCCCAAAAAGTTCATTAAATCTTTCCCACGCCTCATGAAATTGTTCCCCACCCTGGAGTGTGAAGGTAGTGATAGCTCTTCTGAGGGCATTGGTCTTTCCTATGGGGAAAATTTTCTTTAAAAATGCATGCCTCAGTTCTTCCCAGGTGGTGATGGGTCTACCTAGGGTTCTAAGCCAATGAGAAGCCTTGTCTCTTAATGAGAATGGGAACATCTTGATTAGAACAATGTCAAGGCTAATGTTCCTAGGTTTCACCGTTTGTGCTATGCGGTCGAGATCCTCTAGGTGTTGAAAGGGGTCCTCGTTTGAGCTTCCATGAAAGTGGCTCTGGATCAAACTTAAGACGTTTGGTTTCAACTCAAAATCATCTCCCCCCTCGGGGATCCTAAGGTGTGGCTCAACTCTAATAGCAGAGGGATTATAGAAATCGCGGAGGGGTCTTGGCTAGTCCTGAAATGGCGGTAAATCAAGTGGTGGTTGCCCTGGTATGTCGTGGAAAGGTGGTGGTTGTTCTTGCGGGTTCTGTAACCGTTGTATGGCTTGCATGATGGTGTGGATTTGTTGTTGCTGAAGCCGATGGTTAGCATTGATTTGAGCTTGGATGATGGCCATATCGTCTGGTGGGGGTTGATCTTCAGCCTCATCTACCCTAGGTTCAGCTATGTTTTCAACAGAATTACGTCGCCTAGATTCCTGCCCCAAAACACACAATTCAGGATGCAGTGAACGCCTCCCGTGCATACACTAGAGAAGAACAAGAGGGGATGCGGAGGGCGACAGATGTGAGAAATGTGTTTCAATCAAGTACTCAAGCCTAATCCTTATGGTGTATTCCTTAGGAGACCTAGAAATCTCACAAAGGGTGATTAAGTCCGTAAGCACTGGACTCCCTTTCCTAAGGCTAATCTGGCCAGGTTGATTACGAGGGGATTGCAGGGAAGGTTCTTCCTTTGGCTTGCGCCTCCGGTTCCATAGACCCCACAACCGCGGTCGTTTGACACTGCCCTGCAGCCTAGTCACCAGATTCTACCAAGGGAATGAAAGCCAAATGCCTAGCAAACAAAACCTCGCCTTTTGAGACTTAACTCAGTCCTGCCTAGGGCACGTCTACTCAGTTTTAAAGTGTTAGGATAGTGGTTGTGCTTAGGGTGATGTGATGAGGCGTTGATTGGGGTGGTGCCTCTTAATTTTCCACTTTCAAAGTGTGTGCTTCTAGCAAAACATGATTTTCAAGCAAGGATTTGTTAAGATGTGGTGTCTTTTAGTGTTTCATCCTTACTTTAGTACATTTTAGGGTTGACGTGTCTTAATGTTTTCAAACAAGTTTCAATGGGCACGTCAAGTTCTGCACATAACTTGGTGAAAGTAGATTTCCTTTTCTTTTGTAGAGGCTCTAAAACCCTGATGATCATGCAGCTTCTATTAGATGAGTCAGTTTTAGGGTTGAGTGGTGCGGCCCAGGTCAATTCACGGTGGCTTCGCAAACACCACTTAAGAAAAAGAAAAGAACACTTCAAGAATTTGTTCAGAATGTTAGAGTGTGCATTTTTTTGTGGGGTGATGTGTTATGGATGTGGGTCAAGCAATCATACACCACGCCAATTTTTTTCAGTTTTTACAATTTTTTTAGCTTTTTCACGCAAGCAAACAATGAGAGACAGGTTACTCACTATCGGTCCTCGAGGTGCCTACTCCCTTGCTACCGTCGTGGAATGCGTCGCTTCGCCGTCCATGTGCCAAATTCCTGCAACCGTCAAGTAAAAAGGAAAATAGGGCATTAGATGATGTGAGAATGAGTGTGGAATGGAGGTGATAAAACAAATCCGTTGCCTCCCCGGCAACGGCGTCAAAAACTGACGTGCTCTTGTGCGTGTGTGTTAAGAGGTGTCGTTATAGTCGCACTTGATACGTCGGTTTTAAAAGAAGTAAACGGAGGTGAGTCCGAGTGTCGGTCTCAGGGAGGCGTGGAAATCGGATTTTGTTTACCACTTGTTGTCACGAAAAAGGCGGAGTTTTGCTTGCGAAAGAGAGGGTTTTGAAAAGCGAGAGCGAGAAATAGAGAGAGAGTTTAGGGTTAGAAAGCTCTTGGTTTTGATCATGCACTTTGAGTCGAAATTAAAATGGAGATTGAACGGAAAATAATTTCATTAAACATGCATTCATAGTTCATAGCTTACAACATTACATACATGCTTTAACAAAAATAAATGAAAGCTTAAAAGAGAGAGAGAGAGTGGAGAGTGATGAGGCAGCCACAGCGGTGGAGGAAGCTCCGTCGGCGGCTCGTCGTCTCCGACGATTACAAAAGTACCTAAAGCTAGCTAAGAGAGGAGTGGAGTAGTTGCAAGTAGGAGAGTATGCATTGAATGGTGGTAGAAGGGGTTTAAATAGAGTTAAGGGCTTCCTAAAAGAAGAATGGGCTTTAGCGACATCCAGAGCGTCGCTAAAACCGCTTCTATAAATGTCGATGAAGCCCTCTTACCGCCGGTCAGCTGCCTGCCCCGGTCTTCTTCTCCGGGCGATCCGTGGCCGCTGATTGAGAGATATCCGATCGAAGATCGGACGGCTGAGAGCCTTCGGCGCCCGCGCTGAGATCGCGCCTCAGGCGCGCGTGCGCGCGCGGGGGCGCTAGGGAGCTGTCGTCGCGCCGCGTGGCGCGATCCTGGCCGCCCGCTGCTGATCGGGCGGCCCAATTTTGCTGCGCCCTTCGCTCTCCTTCGATTTCTACTCCGCACGGCTCGAACGCGCGTCGCTGCGATGCGGGCGTGCGCGCTAACCGTTGCGCCACGCCCGCGCTTTGTCGCGGCGAGCGCCGGTGAGCGCGCGGATCTCGGCCGTTCGATCGAAGATCGACAGCCAAGATTTGTCCTTGGCCGGCTGAGGGTGTGCGAGCGGTGGGGGCGTGCTGACGTGGCGCTCTCTGGGCCGTTGATCTCCAGATCAACGGTCAGAATTTCTTGGGCCCATTGTGGGAGCTTCGGATGTTGGATTTGGCCGATCTTGAGTCCGTTGGACTCCGTTCGTCATTCTAAATCCATCCGTGCGGTCTGATTGCTCATCCGAGGCCTGCTTTAATAAATGCTTTACACAAATGGCCATTAATACAGTTTACAAGCAATCTTGGTACTTGATGCATGCAATGCTCCTATTCTACTTATGTTGTGCCTTTTATTCTAAAGATGGGCCATATTCAACCTAATTACTACCCCTTGTGTGGTGTTATCATACCCCCATGCTTACTCTTTGCTAGTCCCTAGCAAGGTTTATTCTAGCCTTTATTTCCTTGGGGAATTCAAGAAGTAATTGCTTAGGTACTTCGTTACTTGTCAATAAGAGGAAATATACGAAGATCTTAATCTACAAAGACTAAGCAGCGCCCGAGTGTCTGCCAAAATACGAATTGCCCGAATCCTTGCTTTGTATATATAACTATACATATGTATACGTATATATATATACATGTTTTGTTTTAGAATTTTCGGAATTCAGTGTGGGTTGATAACTTTTTACAGCTACCCAACCCACCCAAAACTCGATCAAAACCCTAAGTGCTAAGCATCTTGGTGTGAATGTTGTGATAGACTCACTTAACGGTAATTGAGACAGACTTCGAGTTTCTACGCCTCTAGGTGACCGAAAAAGAAAATAAATTTTTGCCTGAAAGTGTATTTGTTCGATTGGTAACTTTCTCCCTACGTTCGTTTTACTTGGGGTCAACACAAGGATTTTCCAGTGTATATCTCCCTGGCTTGTACTACTTCCCTGCTTCTTCCTTAGGTGTTTTGGTCTTTTTTGTGCAATTATTAAGCTGGGCTCTGGACAACCGACCAATGGGTTGTTACCCACGATCACTTAACAGCCATACTTGTGTGGTGAAGTGTGGTTTATTTTCTTTTCTTCTCTGTTTTTTTTTTTTCGTAGGTGGCTTCCTTGATCTCAAAAGTACCTAGAGGCAGCGAAAAGGAAATGGCCTGTGGCTGGATTCTGGACAACCTGCCAATGGGCTGTTATCCACGACAACTTGCCAGCCATACCACCCTAGAGAGTTCATTAGCTAGCCAATTTCTGTCAAAATCTCCGAGAAGTGAGTCTGTGCAAAAATGTGTGCAGATGCTTAGACTCAAAGTTTTCCTAAGTTAGAGGGTGAGTTAATAAGTCGTATACTTATTACCTTATTTAGTAGGTGGATTAGAATAGCTTAAAGTTGCAAGGATTCACCGCTAAATCCATATTTTAACGGACACCAAGGCTGATTAAGCCTGAAGGCCTGAAAAATCTAAGTGTTTAAGTTCTTTTTGTATTATTTTCCACTATTGACAAGTTTCTAATGCCTAAGTTTTCTTCCTAAATTCATTTTTTTATTTTTTTTAATTAATTAATTAATTCAAACTGATTAACTAAGCTTAGGATTATGCAATTACCATCCCCCCCATGCTTAAGTTGGACAATGTCCTCATTGGCAAATACATGGATGCAAAAGGGTTCAAAAAAATTGTACCTGAGTGACGTAAACTACCAGATCAGTCTGAATCCTCTGGGTTGCCTCCCAGGAAGCGCTGAGTTTAACGCCTCCAACTAGGCGGTGCTTGGTGTCAGCCCTCAACAAGGGTGACACTTTCCTTGGGGGGTACCTGGGCCAGGAAATGCTTCAATCTTTGACCATTAACTGTAAAAGTGTGTCCAGTGTTAAGAACAGCGATTTCAACTGCCCCATTAGGATAGGGCTTGACCACCCAAAATGGTCCTGTCCATTTGGACCTAAGTTTCCCTGGGAAGAGTTTCAGGAGTGCATCAAACAGCCAGACTTGTTGGTTCGGCTCAAAGGTTTTTCTATGAATGAGTCGGTCGTGGACGGCTTTCATTTTCTCCTTATATAGCTGACTATTGTCAAAGGCGTCCCGACGAATTTCTTCGAGCTCAGATAATTGAAGCGTCCTTTGCGCACCGGCTAACTGGGGATCCATGTTACATTGCTTGATAAGTTCTCAAAGGAATCAATAGGTAAAGTTGACCCCTTAGGGTCAACCAACCTTCAACTTAGGTCACTCTTCGCGCTCAAAAAGCTAAAAGTTCAAGTGAAAACTTAAACACCCTGATCTTAAACTAAAATTGGTAGACTTAATAGGTCAAGATCCCCATTCTAGTCTATCTGGAATCTCAGTGACAAGAGAGGTCGGGTGGGGGAAACCTTGTAACCCGTGGGGACGCTCTACCGTGTAGGGGTCTTCGCGGGACTCACCCTCTCTGGCTGCTCAGGTAATTCTCAGGTGGTCGATCTTTTGATCAAGGGGTCCATCTGCCCCGCACCTATATAGTCACCCAACATCTTGGGTGCCTTGATTCTGTCCAGCACCTGCTAAACCCATCTCTTCCAATAGTGTATGTTTGGTAGGAGGTCCTTAAAACCTCCTTTAGAACTTCACTCTCCTCGAGGCCGAGCCTTAGTGCCCTTATTTGGGAAAACAACACTACACATCGACCTCTCCTCCGACTCCGAACCCAACTCACCTTCTTCTTCCACAATGGCTCAACTAGTTGAGGAAGAAAACAATCTGGAGCACCAGCTCCAGCGACTCAATGACCTCTTCCAGAACTTTGTGCACCCACCGCAGCGTCCTATGATGCGGGACCATTATAATCCTGCTGCGGTGGCTATTGAGCCTTGAGTTAGAATCCCGACTGGAGGACCTGATTCTGAATTAAAGCCCAATATGATTCATGTTATACCTAAATTCCATGGGCTACCCCTTCCAGCACATCAAACAGCTGAAGCATCTGGAACAAACTTTTGGGTCAGATGCGCAAAACCGGGACATTCTCCTCATGAAGATGTTCTCCTTCTCCCTTATGGATAAGGCCGCTCATTGGTACCAGACTCAGACCCGGCCGATCAACAATTGGGAAGAACTTCAGTTCGAATTTTTGAAGAAGTTTTTTCTCATTAGTCGGACTAATGCCTTGCGCCATCAGATTACCCACTTCACTCAACAAACGGGAGAACCTCTCCATGAGGCATGGGATCGCTTTCAGGATCTCATAAGAAAGTGCCCCCATCACGGAGTTCCTAAATGGGAATAAGACCAGTCTTTTTACCAGGGACTCCGTGAGGATATCAGGCTTTTCATCAATGCAACTTGCTGAGGGAATATCATGGGTCAACATGAGGACACCATGTGGGAGATTCTCGAAAACATGTGTGAGAACTCCATCAATAATGACTCCATGGGATTATTCGACATGACGAATACCCGCACATCGACGAACCTTAGGGGAGCACACAAGACGCAGGGCCTGTCCGCATTAGTCGACCTGGAATTAATGGCCATTCGATTGGACAAGGTCTCCATCATTGAGAAGAAGGTGGACGAGCTGACTCAGTACTTGCAGTGAGCCACCTCTGCGCATAGCTCCTTTGCACAGCCACCTTCCATACGGGAAACTGTGCAAAACATTCTCCACTGATCTTCTCCTGGGATGGATCCATATCCAACCCCATCTGATTCTCGGATCGAAGGGTCATCCGATCCTTTCTATACCAGCTCGGGGAATTCCATTCCCCCATTCTTTGATTCTTTGTAGGTTCCTCAGACCTGCGAGGACCTCAACACCATCTAGAATGACCCATTGTCCAACACCTATAACCCTGGATGGCGAAATCATCCCAACTTCCAGTGGGCGGGAAATTCCTAAACCCAAAGACCACCCTTTCAGCCCCGTCCACAACCCCATCGTCCTTACCAGCCGCCTCAGCCTCGGCCTAACCCTACCTATCCATCAGGGCCAAATCAAGACCAAATGTCTCTCATCCTTCAGACTCTGGCTAACATTCAAAGAACGAATGCGGCTATTCAGAAACAACACTAGGACGAACTTACAGAGGTTCGAAATCAACTGGCCCAGTTGGCTAATTCTCGCCAACCAGGCACACTTCCTTCCCAACCTCTTCCTAACCCGAATAATGTGCCAACACAGCGGCGCGTTATGAACCCAAACCCGGGCCAAGCACACATGATTTATCAGGCCCGCTCCGTTCCTTCACCCGACGGGATGGAGGCTTCCACTTCCTATGCGGGCTATCAGCAGTAACCCATCTTACCCAACCCCAACCAAAACTAGGCAGGGCTAAATTTTGTAACGACCCATAGTGGTAAGGAAGCCTAAGATCCACCCTATCCAAACCACTCCAAGCCTGGTAGTGATCCCAACCCTAGGATAGTGATCCAGGTCGTTCCTATCCCTGTCCCAGATCAAAGACCTAGACCTATCCTAGGAGAACCAACCAAGGTTCCGTTTCCCGAGGCCTTGACCAAGGGAAAGAAGACTACCAAGCCCATGGCACCTGAGGAGGACCTAGTCAAGCTCTTTGAGCAGGTCCAAATAAATATCCCCTTGATGGATGCGATTCGCCATGTACCGGCTTACGCACGATTCTTTAAGAATGTGTGTACACCCCAGCGTAAGCCGTGAACTAAGAGTGGGAGTCCAATTGTACTATCAGAGCAAGCCAACTCTGTAATCCTAAGCAGACTCCCACCCAAGGCTAAAGATCCTGGTACTCCCCTGAATTCCTGTAAGATAGGTGATACCCAATTCGATAGGGCATTGCTAGACTTGGGTGCTTCCATAAATCTGATACTTAACCACCTAGAAGAATCTGAGCTAAAACCAACTGAGGTGACATCACAATTAGCAGATCGATCTATAAAGTCACCAAAAGGGATTCTCGAGGATGTCATTGTAAGAGTGCGAGATTTCTACTTTCCTGTAGATTTTGTAGTCTTACACATGGACGCACCTGAAAACCCTAGGGATACACCGATCATTCTAGGGAGACCTTTCTTGGCTATTGCTAGAGCCAACATCAGCTGTGAGGAGGGCCAAATAGAGCTCAAATTTGGAAATCAAACCCTAAAAATTGATATATTTAAGGCACAACAAGGAATCAATTGTGGTGTCATCAAACAGATCTGTGATATCAGGGCTTTGGTTGATGAAACACATTTTGAAAATGACCTGATTATACCTCATCAACCACAGAAAGATCGTGAACCGCAATCAGAGTAGTCAATTCCAGATTTAGACAGACCAATAGCTCCTACCCTTGAACCTCACATCTACCCTGAACCACCCGCTGCTACTGATAACCCATCCTTGAACTAAAATCCCTTCCCGATCATTTGAAATACATCTTTCTGGGTTCTAATCAGACCCTTCCTGTGATTATTAATTCCAAGCTTAAACCCGAACAGGAATCCCGTCTGATTGCTGTTCTCTAGCAACATCGCAGAGCCATTGGATGGACTCTCGATGATTTGACTGGAATAAGTCCCTCTTATTGCACACATCATATTTATTCAGAAGAGGGCGCACGACCTTCTCGTGAGATGCAGAGACGCTTGAACCACAATTTGCAGGAGGTCGTGAAAAAGGAGATCATCAAGTGGTTAGATGCAGGGATCATCTACTCGATCTCCGATAGTCGTTGGGTGAGCCCAATTCAAGTTGTGCCTAAAAAGGCATGGCTAACCACCATAACGACTGAAACCGGAGAAGTCATACCTACTCGATTAGCCAACTCGTGGAGAGTCTGCATAGATTACCGATGACTCAATTCCTCCACGAAGAAGGATCATTTCCCACTACCTTTCATTGAGCAAATTCTCGAGAAATTAGCGGGAAATCGATTCTTCTGCTTTCTTGACGGGTACTCCGGTTATAACCAGGTAGCTATTCATCCTGAGGACCAAGAGAAGACTATGTTCACCTGCCCCTTCGGAATGTATGCATTCCGAAGGATACCGTTCGGTCTCTATAATGCACCTACGACTTTTCAGCGGTGCATGCTTGCCGTATTCTCTGATATGGTAGGTGATTATCTGGAAGTCTTCATGGATGACTTTTCAGTTTTCGGGGCATCGTTTGATGATTGCCTCCAACACTTGGTCCATATATTCAGGCGCTGCATCGACATTAATTTGGTTCTTTCCTGGGAATAGAGCCACTTTATGGTGCCTGAGGGGATCGTCCTAGGATATCTGATTTCTGAAAAAGGCATCCAAGTGGATCGAGCTAAGGTTGATCTAATCTCTCGCCTTCCTATGCCTAGCTTGATCAGGGACATCCGTTCTTTTCTGAGGCACGTCGGTTTTTACCATCGTTTCATTCCTGATTTCTCGAAAATCGCGCGTCCCCTAACTACTCTTCTCTCTAAGGATGTACCCTTTGAAATCCCCAAGAAATGCACTCTAGCCTTTGAAAACCTTCGTGAACGAGTCACCCAGGCACCAATCCTACAATCTCCTGACTGGTCTCAACACTTTGAGATCATGTGCGATGCATCTGATTTCGCTGTAGGAGCGGTTCTGGGGCAGAAAGCTGACGAGAAACCCGTGGTCATCTACTACGCTAGCATGACACTTGACGAGGCTCAGCGTAACTATATAGTTACGGAGAAAGAGCTGCTAACTGTAGTATTTACCCTTGAAAAATTTCGATCTTATCTCCTGGGTTCCCACGTCATCATCTACATGGATCACACGGCTGTGAGGCATCTCCTTGCCAAGAAGGACGCGAAGCCCCGACAATCCGATGGATCTTGCTGTTGCAAGAAATCGATCTCGAGATTTGCGACAAGGCGGAAAGACAAAATATGGTAGCTGACCATTTGTCCCACCTTCTTTCTGAGATTATCAACCCTTTTGGACCTATCACGGAGTATTTCCCTGATGAGCACCCGCTGACTATTGGTACTAGACTTCCATGGTTTGCTGATATAGTAAACTACTTGGCATCTCATCAGATCCTGTCCGATTGGCCGAAGGCCAAGAAAGACAAATTGCGTTCTGATGTCAAGTATTACATTTGGGAAGATTCGTACCTCCTCCACATAGGTGTTGACCAAATCATCTGGAGATGTGTCTCGGAAGATGAAGTCAATGATATTCTTTCCTTCTGCCATGACCAAGCATGCGGTGGCCATTTCTCTAGGCACAAAACCGCATCAAATATCCTCCAGTGTGGCTTCTATTGGCCCACACTGTTCAAAGATGCATACAGTCACTGCAAGGCATGTAGTCGTTGCCAAACTTTGGGCAACATGAGCCATCGCGACATGATGCCTTTGCAGCCGATTCTTGTATGCGAAATCTTTGATGTTTGGGGGATTGATTTTATGGGTCCCTTCCTGTTTCGGATGGTTTCGAATACATTCTGTTGGCTGTGAACTACGTGTCTAAATGGATTGAAGCCATACCGACCCGAACCTGTGATCACAAAATCGTTCTCAAATTCATTCATCACAATATCTTCTCACGGTTCGGGATTCCTCGTGTTATCATCTCAGATGGGGGGACCCATTTCACCAATGCTCAGTTTAGGTCACTGATGACCATATACAGGGTGTCTCACCGAATCTCTACTCCTTATCACCCCCAGACTAATGGTCTAGCTGAGCTATCAAATCGGGAGATCAAGAAAATCCTACAGGTTACCGTTCGGCCTAACAGGAAGGACTGGTCGTCCCGACTTCCGGAAGCCTTGTGGGCCTATCGGACCGCCCACAAACCCAATTAGGCATGTCTTCCTTTAGACTAGTGTACGGGAAGGCGTGTCACCTTCCCATCGAACTAGAGCACAAAGCATATTGGGCAGTACGGAACTGTAATATAGATCTTTCGAAGGCTGGAACCCACAGAAAGCTTCAAATCAGCGAGATCGATGAGCTACGTCTTGATGCATACGAGAACTCGCAAATCTACAAGGAGCGGGTTAAAGCCTTCCATCACAAGCATATCTTTAGAAAGATCTTTCATCCTGGTCAGAAGGTCCTACTCTTTGATGCCAGACTCAAACTTTTCCCTGGGAAGCTGCAATCCAAGTGGGTCGGACCATACTTGGTCCGACAGATTTTTGGAAATGGAGTCGTCGAAATCAGTCCGCTCAGCCATGATTCCGAACCTTTCATCGTGAACGGTCAGAGACTCAAACCGTTCATTGATGTAACTTCTACTGATTTGGCTGAATCATCTTATATCCTCTATTCCCCATGAGCTTATTGCGCCCAGCTGATGGCGTAAAACTCAGCGCTCAATGGGAGGCAGCCCATCATTCTCTTTGAAAACCTGAAACCTTTTTGACAGTGGACTGAAGGTGCAGCTGTAGAGGAGAGCTAAGGAAGCCAAGAATGAGAAATCAAGGCAGAAGACAAGGAAGGAAGAAGAAGCACTGTAGTAGAGAAGGTGCGACTGAAGAAAAGGCAAAGGCAGAACAGAAGAAGGAAGGAGAAATCAAGGAAGAAGGAAAGAAGACCAAAGGCAAGGAAGAAAAAAGAAACCAAGGCCAAGGAGGAAGAAGGAAGGCAGAAGCTAAGGAAGGAAGAAGGCACTGTAGCTAGAGAAGGTGTGGCTGAAGAGAAAGCAAAGGCAGAGAAAGTCAAATAAAGAAAGAGACATCTGAGAAAGAAGAAAGAGGAGAACCAAAGAAGAAGTTGAAGAACAAGCCAAGAAGAATCAACCTTTTTTCTATTCCTCTCAATTTCTCTTCTATTTTGCTACATTTTAATTCATAAACTGTTGCATTATATTCTGAATTAGATTTTGAGTAGATTTAAGTGTTCAAATTATATCTATTGAAATTAGTAAATAAATTCCATTTGCTCCCTGTGTTCGACCTCGGACTTAAACATTCGAGTAATAAAAATTCTTATTTGTTTACAAGGCGATTTCACTTATACTACAACGCAACATCATTTATCTTATAAACCTCATTCTCGCCTCCTGGCAACATTTCGACGCTGTTGCCGGGGACACTTTCGACTTTTTCACTCTCGCTTTTGTCGTCTTGCGTAAACAGGGCACGACCAATTAAGGAAGGTGATTGAGGAGGATACCTGGAGGGCTGGTGGTTGCAGGGATGGTGGTGGTGGTCGCGGTGTTGGTGGGTGAGGGGTTGGTGGTCACGGAGGGAGGAGGCAAGGTGGAGGTGATCTTCGCTAAGATGATGGGTGTAGGCCCGTTGTGGTGGTAGAAGCGGGTGGTGGTGGTCGCTCAGAGGGAGGGTGGTGTTAAAGGTAGAGGGCGGCAACGTTGAGGAGAAGAGGAGGGGGTGGAGGAGGATATCAGATCCTCACTGAGGGAGGAAGCTGAAGGAGAGGAGGTGATGTGCGCCCGAGAAGAAAAGAGCGGAGGTGCGAAGGTTTTTGGCCAGGGAAGAAAGGAGTGAAAGGGGAAGGGGTTGGGGGTGTGCTGGGGTTTTGGCCTCACTTTTCTCTATCGTTGTTGTTATAACGGTAAAGGAATGCATTTTAAAAATAACTTTTGAGATCAACGATTCCCGAGGAGGTTATCGTCGACCATTTATTGAATAACGGTCGGCTATTTTATTATTCTTGACTGTTGTAAATGGTCGAGAATGGTCTCAATCACTCTGCTTACTTGTTGGTGAGAAAGTTAATGATGGGACTATTGGTAACCATTACGTCTTATAACGATCGAAAATTCATCATCAAGAATAGTGCCTTTTCTACTAGTGTATGAAATGTGAATGGTCAATTAACATAGTTAAAGTACTTTAATGACCGTAAATGTAATGTCAATACATATGTATATGATAATGTATAATTATGTAATAATAATATAGGACAGTTCGCATTATAATTCTAACAGAGAATTCTTATTCTTGAATAAGTGATCGATTCGAAGAGTATCTTGTGAACCAAATCATTTTTTAAGTACATCTTGGATGCCACATATGGACTTGAAATGTATCTTGGTTGCATGTCATATGAGTGTCAACTTGCTTGCTTAGAATCTAATCGTAGATCTATGTTTCTATTGGAGCATGTTAGGTGATTTTATTGTGAGGTGATTTATTATTTCTTATGTAGGAAAAATTGTTACTACTTAAAGTTTTTGAATCATTTGAAGTTGGACAAATTGGAAGACAGAAACATTGAGTATGTGTAAAATTTTTGAAAGCGAGAAACTTATTTTGGCTCCTCATCAGAATGAGAATGCTCTAACCTTTATAGTCATACTACCAAGCTTATTGTCCCTGGTATGTTCATTTTTGCCATCATTTTTGTATAATTGGTGGGGTTGGGTTGAAGTCAGATCTTTACTTTTTTTTTTTTCTTGTCCACCATTATACCACGATGGAGGGAGGAATGGATTCTTTTAGATATTTAAAGAGGACAACATCTTTCCATGTGCACGTCATTATTCTGTTTGATGGCTTGAACCCTCATTACATTCTTTCTTTGATAGGAAGATCTTCAAGACTATGGGCAATTACCACTTACAGTTGCGTTGAACTGAAACATTAATAACTAGGAAAGCAAAATTCTCAAGTTCCTAGGTTTCATGTGGAATCCTCTTTCCTTGGTCATGGAGGTGGCTACCATTATGGCGATTGCCCTGGCTAATGGAGGTGGTAGACCTCCTGATTGGCAGGATTTTGTTGGCATTGTTGCATTGTTGCTTATCAATTGCACCATCAGTTTCAATGAGGAAAATAATGTTGGGAATGTTGCAACTACCCTTATGACAAAGTTGGCATCAAAAGCAAAGGTGAAGTTTCTTTTATAGCAACGTCAATTACTTTCTCACAGTTTCTTGTGCATGTAAATTTTGTTTACTGACCTGTGCAAACATGAGATTATTAGAGTGTAGCTTGGAATCACCTTTCATGTTTGCATTCCCAAGTAGAATCATTTTGTTAAAGGGTTAAGGTTCTTAACGAAGCTATTTTGGATGAAAATATTTTTCCAACATAAAATGGAGGTACCTTTTTTGAGAGGCTAGATAGGAAAGAGAGTGTCAATCTTTTGTTTAGACCATTTTATATGCTAATGTAGTTGACAATGCGAACATCTCAGTGAAGTTCACAACTGACACACACATATAAATTGAAAACTAGTAATAAGTCCTTTGGACACTTTTAATTTTTTCTAGTTTTGAAGAAGTTGGCATTCACTAAAAAATAAACCATTGATAAGTGTTCTAAAGAAGCCTCTCTACATCACGTAACCTAAATACCTGGAGATAACAAAATTACATTCATGCTCTTTTACACTAACGGTCATCTCATGGTTTCGTTAGAAAATTGCAACAAGATTATTGTTGATTCCTTCCATTTCTAATCCCATATGGAATTTTCATAAGTATTGGTGTAAATTCTCGGCACTTTTCATAAGTATAAGGCTATCAATATGTTTAGTGGTTGAATATTAAATATCTTTACCTCCTATGAAAATACCAATGTCAATGTTTAATACATATGTATGGGTTGGATTCAGCACTATCTTTTTCTTTTGTGTGTTAGTAGTTGCATTATTCTTCGATGCACATGATTATTATTAGGAAATTCCCACCTTGACGAGGATGCATGCACCGATGAAGCGGCCATTGGAGGGAGCGAATACGTGTGGCATGCCAACAAGGTTGGGTGAGATCTCCTAATGAATATATTTGATGTGGTGAGGATGTTGGTAGGGAAACAAGAGAGGAGTTTGAAAGATGTTGATACTTGATATCAAGAGGAACAAAGATTTAATGCTTGGCACCTTATGATTTTATTATTGCTTTAAAGGTCTTAGAGTACATATAATTATGTATAGTTATCTTTATTAACTTGAAATTGAGAAATGCTATTCTATAATCTATTCCCTCCTTGTACTTGATTCCACTGCCTCCTACTAACATGAATACATTTAAATATTTCATTGCGAATTCCAATACTGAAAAAATGTACGCTTGCATTTTCTCTGCTAAAAATTTTTGTATCTTCAGTATTCCATCTTATACCATGTAATTCATAAATCATAGCTGCAGAGAGTTATCTTCCGAAATGTCTTTCATTTTAGTTCATGGATAACCTTTGTTGCTCTGTCTTGGATAAAAGAAAAAAGATATTCGATGCATATATTTTAAATAAGTGAAGCACTGGATCGAGTTGACTCGAATCTGATAAAAAAATCTTACCTTAAGTCGATCAAAACTTGAATTTTATATGAGTCAAGCTTGAATCTTAGCAAAAGAAAAAAAATATTAAATACATATATTTTATATAGTTGAATCATTGAATTGGATCGATCCGAATCTAATTCAAAAAAATCTCGACTCAACCCAAAAATTAAATTTTTTATGGTTCAAATTCGAGTTTGGATTTTTGAAAAAATTTAGATTTTAATAATAATAATAATAATAATAATAGATGATAGAGATATATAAGAGATGCGGAAACTCAAAACTGAGGAATGTCTGCATCCGTAATACAGAAAATTCACAGGGTCATCTATGCCAACAACCCCCCACCCGCGACTGCAAAACCAGAGAAGGACGACGCGCACACACGCCACCATCCACTTGGCCTGTCCTCCCTGAATGGTCATGGAGGAGGAGAAGGCAACGTGGCCCCGGAGGGCGTGGGAGCTTCTAAGCGAGGTCCGCCGTCGCTCCCCACTGGTGCAGTGCATCACGAACCTCGTCTCGATGGACCTCATGGCCAACGCCCTCCTCGCCGCGGGGGCCTCCCCGGCGATGATCCACGCCCTCGAGGAGGTCTCTGACTTCACCCCCCACGCGGACGCCCTCCTCGTCAACATCGGCACCATCACTCCCGCGTGGCTCCCGGGCATGCGCGCCGCCGCGGCCGCCGCCAGGGCCGCGGGCCGGCCCTGGGTGCTCGACCCCGCCGCGGTGTCGGCGTCGGGGTTCCGGTTGGAGTCCTGCCTGGGGCTGCTACGGATGGGGCCCCACGTGGTGAGGGGGAACGCGTCGGAGATCATCGCCCTCGCCTCAGCGTCCAGGGTGGAAGGGAGTAAGGTGAGAGGCTCACCTGGTTTCCTTGCAAGGTTAGTTTGTTCCTATCATATCAATCTGCTTTCTTAGTCTTTACTTCTTGCGCGTCAGTGTTTGTTGATAGGTAGAGATGTTTCATCTGAGCAACTAGTCTAAGACAGTAATTCTTGGGTATGGAGTACTTTTGATGGGAGAATTTATTTAGCCTGGTGGGGGGCCTGTTGAAAATTTAACAGCATACGCATGCGTCTATGTGAATGTTACATCAATTATTCACATAATATATGCATAACTGACCCAGCAAATCCGTGATATTAAACATACCATACCATCAAAATAGATGGAAGAGATAAAAAAAAGACCGGCATATATTATGAAATATGAAATTCACTCTCACATGGATGGTATGCAAATAAAATAAAATTATGAAAGGAGAAGAGGATAAGGTATATGATCAAAGTGCCCCTTATGTCTCTTGTGAAGGGAACTCTCGAAGAAAAAATGCCCATACAATACTAGTGCATGTGGTTCTTGGCATGCTACTCCTATGTCGTGCATGTTAAGAGACCTTGCGTTAACGAAGTCTCCCACTGGTTGGAAGACCATTGGTGACCAGCTGCCAGTGTTGGAATGGCTAAAAAAACCAGTCTGGGTGGTAACCATGAGGTTTGTGCGCAGATTTCTGCACACTTTCTCACTGCTCCTGCCCTCCCTTTGAATTTGCAATGCCTCTACAACTACTCTGTTTGCAAGTTGGGGGCAAATGTGTGAGAAAGAGTTGGATCTTGCACATTTTAGCGAGTTTAGGGAAGGGGGAGAGGACTACTGGACCGTTTTCAGATCTAATATGGTTCCACAGTCGTAGCCAGCCATCAGTGGTCATCCCACAACATAGCTTTAGATCACCGGAGGAATATTGGTGCTTGGTAGACCTGCCAATGCGGCTTAATTGGGGACTGAAGTATCCCATAATTCAAAGTTTTGGTGGATTTAAAAGTGTTTTGTGTGGTTTCACATTGGAACTTAATTGAGCAGCGTTATATCATCCGTTGGAATGCATGCACTGTGAGTTGTTGGTCTGCTTGTTCGACACGACAACGAAAATGACATATTTCTGCACATCTTAAGGAATGTGTTATTTCGACTATTTAGACCTGAGTTGTGGTGCTTGTCTTGTTCTGTCTCCTTTGCTGTGATGGCTATACTTGGGAATGTTTCTGGTATATTGCTTGGGATTGTCTCCCTCCTCTTGCTTAGTTTCATCTCCTACTATTGCATGGGATTGTCTTCTACAATGTTTATACTTGCTCTCTATTGTTGCTTTGGATTGTCTCTTGAGGACTACTTGCATATTGTGGAACTATTGAGAACTTCACATGCACCTACTACTACTGCACCTCCTGCTGCTGTTGGAATCTTTGCTCAAGTTGCCCTTGCCGAGGTTGCAAGTTGCAGGTAAATCTAGTGTCTACTGCTGTTGAGAACTGGGTAACAGATTTGAGTGCATCTACTTGTCTCACTGGTAAGAGTAGCTCGTCTTTTGAAACTAGGCCAATCTGAGGAGTTACCTTAGATTGACAAATGGCACTCATTCTCTTGTTGCAGGTGATATTAAGTTTTCTTCTTGACTTATCTGATATTTATTGTGCACTAGAGTTCCTAACGAGCTTGTTATCTAGTAAATTATGCAAGGATCTCAAGTGTTGTGTAATCTTTGATGAGCAACGGTGTTACTTTCAAGACATTTGGATAATTTGTGGGAGGCATGAAAAATATGGACTCTATTTTCTTGATGTTCCTACTATTTCTATTGGAGTAGCTTCCATCTCGACTAAGGGTATTATGTGACATCATCTTCTTAGTCACCCATCTCTCAGTTGGTTGCCATAGATGTTTCCTGATCTTTTGTGGTCTATTGGCCTTTCCACTTAACTCTTTGGTCAATATGGCTTCATGGAAATGGGGTCCTTTTTAGCGGGGAAAGATCTTAGGTGGAAAATATAACACATTAGACTTTAGATTTTAAAGGCCTTTGGCTGGTTTTGAAAAGGGGCGGATTGATCGCTAAAAAGCATGATTTGTAAAAATCGCGAATTAGGTCATTGTAACATGTAATTTGGATCGCTTTTAAATTTATAAACTCCAAGTACTTGAGAAAGTATTCGGGTCATCCCAAGAGAGGTATGAATGCTTTAAACCAAATCTCTCACTGGAATCTTGGAAATCAACTTCTTTTTTTTTGGGTTTTGAAATATGTAAAATTTTTTAGGGTTTTTGAATATGGCAAAACAAATACGGAGAGAGAGACGGAAATTGAAACTACGGGAAATAAAAAGCAACAAGTGCCTTGCTTCTCCAACTCACCTTAAGCACAGAAGGCCTAGTGTAATGAAGAAGCAAGTCACAACACAATCACAAGCTATCGAAAAAAAAATAGAGGAATGCTTTTGTTGATTCGAAAAATTATTTTACAATGGGTTAGAGAACTCACAAGTGAGAGGGGTTCTCACTTGTATTCTCCAACAAAAACACTACACTACTATGCAAAAGAAATAACAAGAATATAGAAGAAAGCATAGGAAGATAATGTTGATGATGATGTTGTTGCCTGGAATTCCTACTGTAGTCCTGGTTGCCCGAGGACCAAAGGGAAATCTTCTCTCTTGAATGTTCTCCTTGTGGCAAACCCTAGGTGTGTGTGCCTCCTCCTTCTTGGTGTGGAAGATCTCCACTCCAAGAACTTGTCCTTAAGGTGGTGTGGACCACCTTCAGTATCTCCTCCTCTGGATGTCCTCCTTGCCTGGCCTTCCTCCTTGGTTTGGTGGTAACACAAGGAAGAAGAAGGAGAAGAAGTTGAAGTCACCAAGGAGACAGGGCATCTCCTTGATCTTCTTCTCCTCTCCTTCTCTCCTTGGATGTTGGATATGGGTGGAATATGGGTAGAAAAATGTAACTAAGGATGGCTTTCAAGTGGTGGTTACATGGGGTTTTTATAGATTTAGTGGTGGTTGGTTGGCCTTAACCGTGGTAGGTCTTTAGGTTAGGTGGCGTGTAGGGTGGTGGAAGGCTAGGATTAGATCTTAGGAAGGTGGTTGATGGATGGATGGCTTGGATGTATTGGCGCCAAGTGTAGTGATGTGTAAGGAGAGTTGGTGCCAACTATTTGGTGTGGTTAGGGTTTAAGGTGGTGTGGAGGGTAGGTGTAGGGTTAGGATGAAGGTTTAGGATGGTAGTTAATGGAGGGATGATTAGATTAGGTTGGCGCCACATGTAGGGGTGTGTTGAGTGGTGGTTAAGGTTGAGTTGGCGCCATTTTTTGGTGAGGTTAGGGGTTAAGGGTTGGCGCCACTTTTGAAAGGTGAGGATGGGTTGGATGATGGTTGTAGGAGGATGTGTATGGTGGAGATATAAGGTGGAGTTGGAGCCAAAATGAAGGGGTGTGGATAGGTCATTTTGGCGCCAACTTAGGTGGTGGTTAAAGGTAGTTATGGTGGTGGAAGGTTGTGTTAAAGTTGGCGCCAAAGGGGGGCTTCTAGAAGGGGGGTAGGTGGATGGTGATGGGTTGTAAGGGAGATGGATGGTGGTGATATGAAGGGGTTTTGGAGGGAAAGTTGGCGCCACTTTTTGTGGTGGTTCTTGGAGATGGTGGTGTGAAGAGATGTGGGGATGGTGGCGCCAATTACTGGTGGAGGTAGATGGTTAGTTTAGGTGGTGGACTTGGAGTAGAGTTAAGGTGGAGTTAGGTTAAGGTTTAGGTCAGTGGTGGATGACCATGGAGGTGGAGCTGGTTTTGAGCTTAGCTAAGCTAGCTAAGCTAGCTTAACTAGTAGAATAGTAGTGGAGGAGTTAGGGTTTTGAGAAGAGCTAAGGAAGAGCTGACTAGAGCCGCACTAGAGCTGAATCTACTGAGGAGGTCTTCATGAGGAGCTCAACTACTTAGCTTAGCTAGCTAGTTCTTATGCTAGCAGCTAAGCTTAAGTAGTTGAGCTGGTTTCAACCTAGTTGAAGCTAGGTTGAGCTGGAATTGCCTCTGATGAGAACTCTCGAGCTAGCTTAGCTACTAAGTAGGCAAGTAGTAGCTAAGCTCGAGGGAGTTCAGTTGTTGTGAGCTAAGTGGAGCTGGGTAGAGCTGGAGCTGAAGTGAACTCTCGTCAACTAAGCTGAGCTAGCTAGAGCTCCCAGTGAACTGACTGGAGCTTGGGTGAGCTAGATTCAACTAAGTTGAGCTGGATCTGAGCTGAGTTGAGGTGGGTTGAGCTAAGATGAGCTACCCTGAGCTACCATCCAGCTAAGATGAGCTAATTGGAGCTGGAAGGAGCTAAACTTAACCAATGTGAGTTGATATCCAGCTGAGATGAGTTGGGTTCAGCTAGAGTTCAACTGATCTAGGCTTCTTCACTTTCTTCCTTCTCGAGTGCTAGGGTTTTAAGGGTTTGAACATCTGCTTAACCTTAACACTCAAGTAAAGATGTTAAAAATACAAAAAGAATGCAATGCATGCCTAATCCTAGGTTATGCCTAAATGCAACCAAAAACCTGTTTGCGGAGTTAAAAACCTAAGAGCTAGATCTGTTTTAGGTTATAAGAATAATGATAAACTGGTGTTTATCAAGGATGCCCTTCTAAATTTCTATAATTCTTTGGGTATTTTAATGAACTTGGAGGGTCATTGACCAAGTGACCTTGCTTTGTTTCTTAAAAAAAAAGAATTGGAATCGCGTCCTCTTTAGATCCATCAGAGAAGGTATACAATGCTTGTCCCTTGTTCCATTGCCTTCCATGCCAATTTCTATGTAGGGTGACAATTCATTTGGTGACAATTCTTTACCACCCATTTTTGCATTAGATTCACTTGAGACAGACTTAGATATGCTTATTACCTTGCGTAAGTCAGTCTCATCCACATTTTACATCAATTTCCCATTATGCCTTCATTGATAAACTGAGATTGCCATTAAGGTAGTTTTCAAGGGCCTTGATGAGTACTATTGTACCGAGAAATCTTTTTAGAAAAACTTGTTAAAAGAAATAAATTGCTATCTTATTGAAAATAGAGTTCCTTAACTTCTTTATATAAAGAGTTAGGTTGTAAGAAATTACATAGTAGTCCTAAAGAAAATAGGAAGTAGCAAAAAGGAAATAAACTGACTCTCAACTTTCATAAAATAAAGCAAACCTATAACCTAATAAACCTAGTAACTTTTAACACTCTCCCCCAAATTGGAGTGTGGAGAACATGCCCAACTTGCAACAAGGAAACCAAATAGATTCCCCCTTAACAACAACTTTGTCTAGTTGGAGCAAGCATGCATGCAATTAGAAGTAGTTGCCTTAAACTAGTGGAAATCCTTCTCTTTAGGAGAAGAGAAGAAAAGCTGGGAAAAGACATGTTGGTGGGAAATAACAAGTAGACAATAGACAGTAGTGGGTAGTAGAAAGGAGGTAGAGGTAGGGGGTTGAGCATGATGCTCAATGCCCACCAATCATCGGCATCATCTACATTTCTGAAGGGATTTGCAAACGCATCATCAGGAGCAAGGATGACAACAAAACCTGAAGCTACATCAGTAGTAGTCGCAATAACAATAGTAGAGGAGGATGGCTCACTCTTCAATAGTGTCCTTAGACGATCCAACTTTGCGGAGGTCATGGTAATGGTAGACTGTGCAGGAGCTGTCTCAGGCATTGGAGTCTTTGTTGCAGTTAGTTGGTTAGCCTAAACGGGCTTACCATACTTCTCTCGGCTCTTTTCGGATGGGTGATTCATCTGTTTGCAGTGAAGGCAAGGAGAGAAGATGCAGCTATGCACATAGCCACCATCGTGACCACCAGATTGACCACCCTTACCTCCGAAGGTTGCAAGGGCAAAGGTGTCAGGAGTCATAGCAAGAATAGATGGAGATATGTTGGCATCAAGCTTTTGGAGATGCCCGTAGACAATCTCTAAACTTGGCATTATGTCGAAAGATAGAATTTCATTGCGTGTCAACTAGTATCATGGCATGAGACTATTTACGAAACGATATGTTTTTCACTGATAGCAGACAATGCCAGGCTGGTAGACGGCAACACTGCTTTCAGGGCAACTGCTTGAGGTGACTGGGCGACAAGGTGAGGCAAGGATGGGCTTCATTACCTAAGTTAGATCTAAGGTAAGCCCCTCAGGCGCGCCTTAATTGCTCATTGCTTAGTTCTCATCGCTGATGTCCTTGCCCGATTAAGAATCTATCCCCCCCCAAATCGAATCATCAACCTATTAGGATTCCATTTCCCCTCGATACCCGATTAGGAAATAGGATTAGAATTGAAATAGGACTTTTTTTGGTTTAAAAGCAGGGATCGATCATACGAAAGCATGCAAAGCCAACTCTCGTCACAAGCTTGCTTGAAGTTGGTCGCTGTGAAGGCTTCTCTTCTTCGTTGCGACCACTCCTTTGCTCTTCTCATTGCTACTTGGTGCTCTTCTTGACTGAGTCCTTTTCAACGATTCCTACATTGTTGCTCGTCGACCACTGCTTGTCAATGTTGCTCAGGTAACTCCCATTGTGCTCTTTTTTTTTTGGTTTCGAAGTTGTGCTTCCATCGTTTTCAATTGTGCCTCCTGTCTTAATTTTGCTTTTATATTTTTATTTTTTGGATTCTTTTCTTTCAACAATTTACATCAATTTTTTGTTTCACTTTTTGAGTTATTTTCTTTCATTTGGTTTTGACTGCATGCTTATATAATATATTAATAATACATGTCACTATTATAGTGTTGCCACGTTACCGTTGTTATGTTACATGTCACTGATTTCTTTTTTGTTTTTGTTTTAAAAAAATATATATACTAATGTGATAATAATATATAGATAATATTATCTAATAAATTATATTCCCAAATTGCTTGCAAGCAATTGGGCTTCCTACATATAAAATAAGCTATTGTTATTGTTATTATATTATATTATATAATTGATATACATAAGCTACTATTATGATTTAAATACGTATAAATAATATAATGTTATTGTAAATAATTTACTAAGGCATATGTATTTAAAAAAATAATAAAAAATGGGTCGCCTTAATTCAATCGGGTTGTCACCTTTTTGTAGCCTCATGCCTTAGACGATTACAGGGCTTGTCACCTTGGTGTTGCCTTTCGCATTGACAGCATTGGATAGCGAGCTCCTTGAATAGTCCCTTCAAGGTGGTGAAATACTCAACATGGATAGATCACCTTGATTAGTATTCCAATTCCTCTTGTAAATGTTTGTGTGACGGGAGCTACTTTCCTAAAGGGAGTGCCTCTTTTCTGGGGTCTCCCAGATTTCTTTACGGACTCCTTGTAGAGCATTTTGGATGCAATTTTGGGATCAATACCATTCATCAGCCAATTCATGACTAAGAAGTCTACCCACTTTTTATACTTTGCACCATCCTTGGAGTCAGGACCCTTCTCTGTCAACACGTGCAACTTGTCTTGCCCTTCGATGAAAATATGGAAGGCATTTGACTAGAACATGTAGTTCGAGGAACCTGATAACTTGATCGTCGTTCCTTGAATAAGCATAGAGGCTAAGATCTTGGCCTTATAAGTCATGATGGAGGACTTTGCGTCAACCATCAGGAAGATATCCATGTGCTAGTCACACGTGGGTAGTGGGAACCTGATCTGGTAGTGCTGGCATATGCACGATAGGGGAAGTGAAGGGGCTGCAATCACCCATCTCCTCCAAGCCATACACACGAGTAAGGGGAAGAGAGAAAAGAGGGTAGTAGTGGCTCGTCTTCCCCTTCTAATTAATGTGCGCATGTGAGAGGAGGCAAGGAGGAGAGTAGTGGTGGTCATCCCCCTTCAAGCACCGGTAAGTGAATGAGATAAAGAGAGAAGGAGAAGGTTGTGGTGGTCCCCCCTTCTTCTCAGAGATCATGTGAGAGGGAGAGAGAGGAAGCATGATAGGGAAGGCAAAGGGAGAAGAGAGAGACTAGTGGTGGTAGAGAAAGAGAGAGCAGACTTGAGGTGAGACTTCTAGGTAGGAGGGGGGCGGTATGCCTTCCTAGGTAAGCAGAGAGAGTGGGACCTAGGGTTTGGGTTTTTCTTGCTTTGATACCATGTTAAAGAAATAAACTGTAGTCTTATTGAAAATAGGGTTCCTTGACCTCTTTATATAAAGAGTTAGGTCACAAAAAAACTACATAGTAATCCTAAAGAAAATAGGAAATAAATTATTACTCAACTTCAATAAAATAAAGCAAACCTGTAACCTAGTAACTTTAACAAAACAATTGAATAATTTAAATAATGCGGAGGCAATAATTAAAGCATAAAACAATCGAGGAACACTTGGGTTTACATAGAAACCTTACTTACGAAGAGTGGGGAGAAAATCACGGGAGAAGGCCCTGATAGGGCTCTGATTTCTATATTTCTTCTCAAAGGAATATGGGAGCACACACTTATTTATAGGCCGCCACTCTCACACAAAGCCTATATCTTCTAATATGACACTAAACCAACCACTCAATTCCCTTAACTCTCTCCCTCAAGTTGGAGCATGGAATGTTCAGCTGGTAACACAAAGAAATGCCGATATTTTGATGAGTTTTGGCACAGTTTCAGAGGTGGAGGGGGTGATGTTGGACAGATTGTCTTCTGTACGAAAAAGGAGAGGGCCAAGTCGTTGGCGGTGTTATGGGGCATTTGGTTGGGTAGGAATGCTGTGGTCTTCAGGGACTAGAGGCCTTATGTGGAGAATTTTGTGGAGTCTGTTATTTCTTTGTTTAATCTTTGGAGTAGGTCCTTGTGAGTGGGGGACCTTGGGGTTTGCCCTCTGTATTGGCAGAGGCTGTTGATTCTCTAATTAATATATTTGGGTAGTTATCACCCTGGATAACTATCCTTTTCTTTTTCAAAAAAAAAAAAAAACACAAAGAAACCCCTCTACATAGCAGAATAAACAACACTTCAATATGTACAATCGACTCTCCTCTTAGACGACAGTTGCACTCTTATTCATGCCTGTAGGCAGGTATACTGATGACGACACATCAAACCGGTTGAGCTTGACGACGAATTGTTGTAGCTGGTGCTAACAAGGGCCTTTCCTCTGGAGACCTCAACTGGTGCTGGTAGCTCCTCATTCAGTATCCTTGAAAATGGTCTTCCTCTGAAGACCTCGAAAGTTGATCTCCTTCTTTGGTGTCCACAAAACTGGATCTCTCACATAGAAACCTGAAATGGGCCCTTCCTCTGAGGACATTGAAACTTTAGATCTCCCAGAGTTATAGTTTCTCATATGTAGTCCAAGAACAAAAGGGACTCTCAAATGGGGGATGACTATAATAGGCTTTTACACTCCCCCCTTTCTCCCATACTCGTACAGAAGAAAAAATAACAAGAGAAGAAATAAAACAATAAAAACTAGATAAGATTTCTCAACCTCTTCTCTTAAACATAAACCTCATCATTTTTTTTTATGATTTTTTTCTTTCTCTTTCTTCCTTTTTCTTTTCTTTTCTTTTTTTGTTTTTTCTCCACATCATTTTTCTCCTTTTTTTTTTTTCTCTACATCTTTTTTCAAACTCCCTCTCCCCTTGAGGTTCGGGGAGGACCCAACAATATCGCCGAATGATTTTAGTGCTCAACATAACCCAAATGGCCATCATAGCTGTCATTGCTGCTAGGAAGGAGATCGAGAGGTCTGCACTGCTCGTGTTGACTTCACCGCCACGAGATCTCTGTCTCTTCCCTTCCACCTCCTTGTTAGCCTCACTGCCACCAACATAGCTGGCGCAAGGAGGTCACATGAGATCATTGCCACGATCTCCGCCAAGATCTTTGCCGTTGTCATCTTCGTAGGCGATTGGGGTTGTCATCGCCATTCACGCCTTGAGTCATGCGGGTGATCTCGAGTGAGATCTTCGCCGCAATCCTCTCAACCATTACCTGCTAGATTGCGATGAAAGCACTGCTGTTGTGGCCCCCTTGCGACGAAGCACTTCATCAAGATCAATATTCCTCCTATTCGATCCTTGTCATACGGTGCGTCACCCTTGTCCTTGGACTCGACGTTGGCCTCACCTTCTTCACTTCCATCATGTGCCTTGCGTGCGCCACCACGTGCTTTTCGTTGTCCTCACAAGCATGAGACCTCCTCTATACTCGCTATTGCCGATGACCTCCATTGCATGTCATTACCACGGTGCCATGATGTGATGCAAGAATGGCGATCTCGTCATCGCCATCGTGTTCTCGTGATTGTGTGCCTCCTCTCCTTGATCTTATCGCTTGCACACCACTGGGAGCAGTGTTTGCTGTTGCTGTTGCTGCTGTTGCCGTTGCCAACAAGGGTGCAGCCAGCCTTTGCACCATTTCTTCCGGATGGACAACAAATTTCAAGAACAGAATAATGATAAAAATAATGATTCAAAGGATAAACCCAAGAATTGAACATGCCTTGATACCAAGTTGAATAATCTAAATAATGTGGAAGCAATAATCAAAGCATAAAACAATCGAGGAACACTTGGGTTTACGTAGAAACCTCGTTCATGAAGAGCGGGGGGAAAACCACGGGAGAAGGCTCCGATAGGGCTCTGATTTCTATATTTCTTCTCAAAGGAATATGGGAGGAGAACACACCTATTTATAGGCCACCACTCACACACAAATCCCACATCTTCCAATGTGACATTAAACCAACCACTCAATTCTCTCAACAAAAACTGGTAACATGTAGTCTACCATGGGTTGGGAGATGGAGTGAGTGAGCGAGGGAGAGAGTAAGAGAGTGAAGGAGTGAGAACGTGTGAGGGCGAAGGGGCGCTGGGGAGAGCGAGCGAGCGTTGGGATAGGGAGGCGAGGGAGAAGGTAGGATAGGGGTGGAGGGCGAAGGGAGGACCTTTTGGAGGGAAGAGGGTGGCGGAGGCGCGACCGAAGGCCTGCGCTAGTCGGAGGTGGTTGGTCAGAACTGGGCGGAGTAGGGCCTGAATGCTCGATAGGTATTCGTGCGAGGTCGAGAAGATGCGGCCTGGCGTGGAAGGTGTTACAAGTGCCTCGACAACGACCATTGGATCAGGGATTGCTGGGAGCCATGGCGATGCTAGAGGTGTGGAGGTCTTGGCCATAGGAGCGGTAGTTGCCGAGGGGGAGCCACGGTCGGAAGGGGGAAGGGGTTGCCACTGCTGCCCCTAAAGGGGTTGTCGGAGACGGAGGTGGAGGCCCCCTGGTTGGAGGGTGTTAGGGCTTTGAGGAGAGTGGTGGAAGAGGGCATCGGGGGAGAGGCTCTGGAAGGTAGGGTTTTGAGGTCGATGGTAGAGAACTCATTGGGCGAGGCTGCGAGGAGGGAAGGGGCCAAGGTGCTGCAGGTGGTGGAGGGGGTGTTTGTGGTGAGTGGACTCCCGACTGAGAAGTGGAGTGAGCTACTCTTCATAGTGTGCACCACTGGGGGAGGGAGGTGGCGATGGAGGTGTCCGTCACCGCATAATGGGGCATCGCCGGAGCGCCCACCCGAACGGACGGTGCTGGAAGTCGCCATTGCCGGAGTCCCATGGTGGCTGCGCTTGGTCGAGGTGGTGGAGGCGATCGTGGTGCCTTTTGCTCGGGTGAGAAGCTATAAGGCGCTTGGGCTAGATTAGGGCCCGGTGGTTGCGCTGGTTGAGTTGAAGGCTGGGGCGAAGCCGATGAGTAAGATCTTGCTGCGGCTTGGAGGCTCCTCTTTGGTGGTGGAGTGCTTGATTCGGGGAGGGCGGCGGCATGCATTCGTGGCGGTTGGAGTTGCGAGCTTGGTGCCGGGGAAGGCGAGGCGGCGAGCGGCTGTTGCGAGTAGGAGACGAGAGGGTGCTGACGTGGACTCGGCTCTCGAGGGATCCGCGAGGACTGTGTGGGGGAAGCTCGAGAGATGCGTGGATCATGGCCTTGACATGGTCTCGATCCCTGAGAGATCCGCAAAGATCTCGTGGAGGACAACTGAGGATCGCAGGACTGCAGGAGCCTCGGAAGCGGAAAGGTCAGAAGACACTTCTGCGGGGCGCTGCTTCGAATGCGGAGGCGAGGGTTTTTAAACCCTAACATGTGCGCGGCACCTGATGGGGCGCTGGCCATCGAAGGCGGAGCAGATCTGGATTCGGATTTGTGCTCCGGTTTCGAAATAGCGATTCAGCCCTTGGAGCAACAGAGACCTGAGGTCTCTCTCGAGGGCGGTGTCCCCTTTGGCTACTTCACACAGCCCCTGGGATTGTCGGAGGAGGTTCTAAGTTCGGAACAGGAAGAGGGAGCTGGCTGATGGTGCTGCACGGGGCGGATGAGGAGGTCTGGCCCTTACCAGGGGAGGCCCGACCGATGGTGGCAATGGGGGAAGATACTCCATTGGTGGCGATAGGCGAGGTGGTTCTCCAACGAGGAGAACCTTCGAAACGGCTAGAGGCGCACCTACGGCAGTAGCAGTCGGCTGGGAACTCCTCGGTGGGGGGTGACCCTGTAGAGATCTCTTTGGCAAGGTAGACACCACGCTTGGTGGGCGGGGGGCGTGGTGGTGGTTCCCGCTATCGAAGGAAGTGGTTATCCCGTGGCAGACAGAGACCACGGGTGGTGGTGGATGGTCGTGGGAGAGCTCTGCAGAGCCTGATGTCGAGAGAGGTGCTGAACGGTGATGATGAGGAGGTACGTAGGATGGCGGAAGCCGGTGGCTTCAGGCAGCCATAAAGGATACCACATTGCCTAGATGAATGGGGTGATCACCTGAAATGTGCGGGGCCTCAATGACCCTTCAAGGAGGGCCATTTTGGGGAGGTACATCAGGCAATGGAGGGCGGACGTTGTACTGTTGCAGGAAACTAAGCTGGCTGATTGCGAGGGATGAGTCTGGAGAGAGATCGGAGGCTCTTGGATGGAGGGATTTTGCGCTCTTGCTGTGAATGGTAGGTCAGGAGGGTAGATCCTTAGGTGGAGGGAGGATGTCTTCTCTTTGGAGGATGTCCGATGTGGAGAGCATATCATTTCAGCGAGCTTAGTCAGGAATGTGGGAGGCGCCAGGTTGAAGGTTACAGGGGCATATGGTCCCATGGACGCTTAGGCGAGGAGGGTGATGTGGGAAGAGCTCGCGGCGGTGGCGGCAGAGTCCATTGGGAGTCCTTAGTTGCTGGAAGGGGACTTCAATGTGACGCTGAAGGTGGAGGATAGACCAGGTGGACGGGGGAGGCAGGACCCCGAGTTGGACCTTTTTGTGGATTTTGTTGAGACTCATGGTCTTATGGACTGGTCCCCTGCGTCCTGTGCTTACACATGGAGGAATAACAATGGCCAGATGTCCAAGATTGACAGGTTTCTATCCAATGTGGAGTTGGTTGAGGCGTTCCCTGTGGCAAATGTTTGTGCTTTGGAGAGGCTTTTCTCGGATCACACTCTTCTGTTGTGGCAGCCGAATGAGGGGGTATGGTTCGGCACATATTTTAAATTTGATAGGTCATGGCTACGGGAGGAGGGGTTCAAGGCGTTGGTGGAGAAGTGGAACTCCATGGAGGTGGAAGGTTCGGCGACCTTCTGTCTGGCAAAGAAATTTTCCTTGCTGCACGACCATCTGAAACCTACTAGGAGGGAGATCAGGGCATCTAACAGGGTCAAGGAGGAGGTTTTGGCAGAGATTAGCAGAATTGATAGACAGGAGGACCATGCTCCCATCTCTTCGGAGGATATGGAGAACAGGGCGAGGATGTCGAAGGTGATCCAGGAGGAAGATAGACGGACGGAGATGGAATGGAAGGTGAGATCCAGGCAGAGATGGTTGAAGGAAGGGGACTCCAACACAAGGTTCTTCCACCAAATGGCCTCTGCTAGGAGGAGGAGGAAATGGATAGATAAGATGGTGATTGGTGGGGACGCTTTCTCAGGCAGGGAGGAGGTGGAGCAAGCGGCGGTAGATTATTTCAGAGAGTTCACTGGGAAACAATCTAGGGGAGGCTTGGAGGTGGAGGGGGGAGGATGTGCAGCGTATCATGGAGACCTAGGCAGAGGGTCTTACAGCTGGCTTCTCAGAGGAGAGGTGAGGCAGGCGGTATGGGGCCTCAAGGCGGTATGGGGCCTCAATTCGGAGGGATGCCCTGGCCCATATGGCTTCCCTGTCTTTTTCAGGGAGCTCTAGCCTTTGGTGGGTGCAGATGTGATGCGGGTGGTGGAGTTTGCATTTGGCAATAGAGGTTTTGAGAAGGTGAATAGATACTACTTGTTTCTGCTGTCTAAGAAGGAAGGGGTGGAGGCCATCAAGGACTTTAGACCGATCGCCCTGTCTAATGCAGTTTACCTTATTGTGGCTAAGGTCCTGGCTAACATACTGAGGGGGCTTTTGGGGGATTTGGTCTCCCATGTTTAGACAGCTTTTGTTCCAGGGAGAGGAATTCTGGATGGTTTTGTGATTGCGATGGAAGCCTTGGCGGCGTGGAGAAGGGTGAAGAAGCAGGTTTTTTTATGCAAGGTGGATTTCAGCAAGACGTATGACTCGGTTTAGTGGGACTTCTTGTGGGTGTCTCTGCGGAGGAGGGGTTTCCCTACGATCTGGATTGATTGGATGAAGAGATGTGTGACGACATCCTTTTCAGTCCTTATCAACGGGAACCCGGCGGGAGGTTGGGTCCAGCCTAGAAGAGGGGTCAGACAGGGGTGCCCTCTTGCGCCCATGCTTTTTGTTCTTGTAGCAGATGCATTTGCATGGGCGGCACACAGAGCTTGCAGCAGGGGGCTGTGTAGGGGCTTTGACTTTGGTGGTGGCAGGGAGGTGGTGGTCCTACAGTACGCCGATGATACACTCTTCCTAGTCAAAGGAATCGTGTTGGAGGCAAGGAGGTTGAGGATCATACTGGAGCTTTTTGGTGAGGCATCAGGGCTACGGATTAGCTATTAGAAATCAAACTTCGTCCCGGTCAATTTGTCCGCCACGGAGGCAGAGAGGGTGGGTGCTGCTTTGGAGACAGAGATGGGTTCCTTGCCATTGGTGTATCTGGGCCTCCCTCTGTCGGACCGTCGTCTCAGGCTGCAGGATTGGCTCCCGTTGCTGGAAAGAATGGAGGGAAGGCTGGCAAGGTGGTCCTCCAGACTTTTGTCTAGGGGCGGGCGATTGACCTTGGTGGAGGCGGTTCTAACCTCCATACCATCCTACTTCTTGTCGATCTTCTGGTTGCCGCGCCAGATTGAAAAGGTCTCAGGATTGATGAGAGACTTCTTTTGGTTTACTGCAGGGGCAACAAGCAGGGGGGCGAGGCTGGTGGCATGGGAGGAGGTGTGCAGGCCTACATAGGAGGGGGGCCTTGGGGTCAGAGATGTGGGTAAAACAAACATCAGCCTTCTCACGAAATGGATCGCAAGGTTGGTGGGGCATGAGCGGGGGCTTCTTGGAGATGTTATGCAGTGATGCTATGGCGATTTCCTGTCGTGGGGACCTCTCTTCTCCCTTCCTCCCCCTAGAGTGCCTCACTTCCTCAGGGGCCTGGTGACGGTGGCTATGAGAGTGCGAGGCTTCTTTGACCCGGTGCTTGGTGCAGGGGACTCCTTCCGTTTCTGGCAGGGGGTCGGCTCTACTCTAGGGGAGAGGTTTCCTCGCTTAGTGAGTAGTGTGGTGAATATTTCAACGAAGGTTGGAGAATGCTGGGACGGATCCTGGTGCCCCATATTCCGGGGGGGTCTTTCTGATCAGAGATGTAAGGACTTCCAGCGGCTGTTGCAGGAGTTGGTGGGTTGGGTGCTGGGCGAAGGCCTTGATGGTTTTTATTGGGAGGAGGGAGACTTCTCGGTGGCAAAGGTGTATCGCAGGTTGGGGACTGGTAAGGCAGATTTGGACGTTGACTTCGTGCGGTACTGCAGACTGATATGGACGATGAAATGCCCGTTGAAAGTGAAGATCTTTGCCTGGTTGGTGAGGAGGAAGGATCATGACGAAGCAGTGGAGAGCAAGATGAGCTCAGACAGATGATCTAGCATGCCCCTTTTGTAGGGGGGCTGTTGAGGATGTGCAACATCTTCTGCTTCAGTGCCCGTTTGTAGCACAGGTTTGGCAAGAGATGGGGATTGGCTGGATCTCTCGCCAGGATGCCGCTAGCTTTTGGTCTTCCTTTTGCAGGAGAAGTGTGGGTGGCGGTGTCTTCACCTTTTGCTCTAAGCATGATCGGGCAAAGGTCTTGGCTGTTTTGTGGGAAGTGTGGCTTGGGAGGAATGGGGTGGTGTTTAGGGGGGAGATGCCTTATTTTGAGAACTTTGTATCCTCTATCTCCTCCCAGATTGGTTTTTAGAGGTCTATTTTATAATTCCTGATGTAATTTTATTCTGAGGTGGAATGAATTTGGGCGATTATCCCATAGATAACCGCCCCTTACTTTTTCAAATAAATTCTCTCAACAAAAACTATTGTACCAAGAAACTATTTGGAAGCTATGGAGGATACAAGAAGGAAAAAGGCAATGGATGAAGGAATGGATGCCTTATCCTCAAGAGGAGCATGGGAGTTGGTTCCACACCCATTAGATGTCTCAGCGGTGGATTGCAAATAGGTACATATGGTGAAATATCTACTAGATGTCACAATTGATAGATTAAAAGCATGTTTTATAGCTAAATGATTTACACAAACTTAGGAAGTAGACTCTTTTGAGATGTTTTCACTTGTTCCTTGTCTCAGCATAGTTCAAATTATTCTCTATATTGTTATTAATAAAGATTGGCCTTAGATATCAAAAATGTTTTTTTATATAGTGATCTTGCAAAAGAAGTGTACATGTCAACCTCCTATCTACGAGGTTGAGGGGGAGTATATATGTAGTTTGTGAAAGGCAATATGTGGGGTTAAACTGAGTCATATTGAGATTAGGAAAATAGGATTTAACAGGTCTTCATTTGACTACTATTTTTCTGATATGGTGTGAAACTACATTAATATTTTGATAGTTTGTTGATATGCTTTTGACTGGTGACACTTAAGGGATTCAAGAGACAATCCTTTTTGTGGAAAACCATTGTAACAAAGAATCTTAGAAAATCGAGATGTTTTCTGAGTGTTGAAGTGGCATGTAGCCCCAAAAGGCTCATTTTACCATCGAGAAAATATCCTAGAAATTCTTGAGGAAAATGACTTGCTTGAAGGTAAGCCCTTGTCAATTCCTATGAATCTAAAGAAATGACACAAAGGGAGACATGATCCACCATTTGAACTTCCTCAGAGATATAGAAACATTATTAGGAAGTTCCTTTATTTGAAAATAACCAGGCTATATCGGTTTTGTAGTTAATAGGGTCAACACATGGATAAGGCTTGTTAGAGTGATTGGAAAAATGTGTTTTATTCTTTGGTACCTAAAGGGATCTTTAAAGAAAGGCCTTTTCTTTAAGAAGAATGGTCATCTTCATCTTTGTACTTAACTACACAAGTTCTCTCAATGATAAACGATCTACTATTGGATATGCTACTTGATAGAAATTTAGTGACTTGGCATATAAGAAGTAGAATGTGGTTGTCTAATGAACTATTGGGGATGTCAACGGGGCGGGTTTGCATTGGATCTTGGTAATATCAAACCCACCTCCATTTAGAAATCCATTCCCCATAACCGCCCCATTTACTTAGCGGAGAAAACCTGCCCCATACCCATTTACCCATCGGATACCCGTTTCCTCGATGGGTACCGATTAACATGTCTCATATGCCTATTTATATATAGTTAAGAGGTATTTGACAAAGTTTATATAAAAATTATCAATATATAACAACAAACAACTAAAGAATGACATACTTTCATATTATAAAAGTGTATTATTTATTACATTATACAAGTACCTTATCATATAAGAGATAATTTAGGAAGTAGATATGAGTTACTTTTGAAAGAAAAATAAGTTGACAAAAATAAATATTGCACCTAATTGGGTATATGGGTTTTGGGATACCCTTTCCCATACCTGAACCCAAATCTAATAAGGGATGGTTTAATAAACCCAAACCCGCCCATTTATTAAATGGGGTAGGTAAAACTCTCCCCAATTGGGTCATGTCTCCACTGAAGAATGCTAAATTGACATCCTTATGAAGTATGGAGGCAGAATATAGAGCGATGGCACGCATGACATGCGAGTCGATGTGGATAGCATCATTCTTGGATGGTATTGGGCTTCTTGTTACTTACCTTATTCTTATGTTTTGCTATATACATTGCATCTAATCCAATTTTTCATGAGGGACTATAGCATATGGAATTCTATTACCATTTTGTTTGCTATGCTATTAATGATGCGAAAATTATCACGACATGTGTTTCCTTAGAGAAGCTAAGTAGCAGCCGATATTTTTACCAGAGCACTTTCTATGTGATAAGTAAGCATGATAGACATATATGCTCTAGCTTGAGGAGTGTTGGAGTTCTTTATTTGTGTTATTTTTATATTTTGCTATTTTGTGAGTACTTTCATGAAGTTGTCCCATCAACCCTCTCTATATAAGAGATGCAGTCTTTTCTTTAATGAAATAAGCCACTACCATGTGAAGTTTAGCTGCACGAGTTTTTTTTGAAAGGACAAATAAGGGTTAACAACCCTTGTTAACCCCTAAAAATTTCATTAAAAACATCATAAATTACAAAGAGTGTTACAACGATGCAAAACTCCCTCTTTAGAGAACCTCTCCTCTCTAAAAGTGACCCCATCACACTCTAGCCAAACGGCCCAAATAAGAATAAGAGCTCTCCTAAAAGTATCCCCATCAACAAGGGCATCATGTGTCCTATGCCAAAATCCTTGCTGTGAAGAGTTCATGCCAGAGTTTACCCAAATATCTTGAGAGAAAGGGCAAGAAAGGAATAGGTGATCAGTATCGTTTAGCCCCCTATCACAAAAAAAAAGAAGCATCATCTGCAGGAGCCTAACAACTCATATAGGCGCAGGCTAACACCCACTTGGTTAACATTTTTTTTACTACGAATAATGTTTTGAAGTAAAATTTCAAGGATTGTGATCACTCTGCAACCTGTACATTGTAGAGGAATCAATTTCAATGGTCCAAGTATTACGAAATGTTGTCTCGCTTAATGAAGGTGCCGAGGTTGTCTGTTTGTGATAAAATTTGGTCTACTTTATGTTTTTATTAAATGGTTTCAATCTCAAAATTTTAATTATGAAATTTTGATTGTGTATAAAGATACTAGCCAAACTACACATAACTTATGTGTAGCTAAACTGCAACTTCCTGTCCTCATGTGTGTAAGAAAATTATCCAGTGAGTCTAAGGCTCAAATAACTTATTTGAACCCATTACATGATACTATTATGTATTTTGCAAAGCTATTTTTGTATTTTGTAAAGGTTGTATTGCACTATTGCACTGTTACAAAATCAAAATCCATTTTATGAAATGTAACTTGTAATATACAAGCTAACATGGTGGATTGCCTCATTATTGTTCGTGAAGAAAGCAAGGGAGGGCCAATGGAGAGGGAGAGGGGGGTGTGAGAGAGAAGAGAGAAGGTGCGGGGAAGGTCTGAGGTGCAGACTCCTCCGAAGGTCGACCGGGAGGATGCCCTCGGGGAATGGAAGGATGCCTTTATGGATGCTCACGTCTCGAGGGAGCGGTGCGGAGAAGGGAAGGCGCCTCCGGTGGTCGTAAGTAGGGAAGCGACGCAGATCGATGCCTCAAATGTCTTGGGCTTGGCCATTGGGCGAAAGATTGTCGGGAGCCCCTGCGATGTTGGAGGTGTCGGGGCTTTGGGCATCGGAGCACGAGATGTAGGGGTATCGGGCAGCGAAACGGAATTGGCGTCCCTGTCGCTACCTCCGGTGGTTGTGCCCTTGTTTGAGGTTGAGGCCCTTTGGTCGGAGGGTGTGGCCGCTCTCCGCGACAAGGTTGGTGGACTTTTCGAGGTCATCGTGGGGTAACTGCGACCAAGGTTTGAAATGCTGATTTTGACGTCGTGCCGATGAAATTCTAAGTGTGTATTTCATGGGCATGCCAAGTTAAAATGATATCAATTTCAAGAAAATCAAATGCTTATTATGACTTGTGTAATAATAAGAGTGTTTCATCATGACCATACCTAAAGTTTTAGATATCGCGTGCATGCGTGCGTGCGAACCCTTACTTAGACCTTGCTTATTTGGACTTATAGACCCTTACCCAGTCCTTACCCAGTCCTTACCCATCAGCAGACACCTCAGACCGTGTTCAGCCAACACAAACCTCACTAGAGTGGTCAGCATTTGGCGGCATGCCGACCATACCGTCGACATGCTGACGAAATGGTCAGCATGTCGGTGAAATCCCAGCATTTCGGTAGCAGATGCATATTGGCATGGACCTTTTTCAAAAAGTGCCTTGCCGACGGCTTGCCGTCAGCATTTAAATCACTGACTGCGACTGTTTGAGGTGGAGGAGGCTTTCGATGGCCTCTTGATGCGGGCTGGTCTCCTTGTTATGGGACTCCCCCAGGTGATGAGGAAGGACTTTTGCTTCAAGGTCTCCCGATTGCAGTTTGGCTCTTTGAGGTGGAGGACTTGTGTGCATGATGGGGTGCGGAGGGAACGTCCGCCAGAGAGGAAGCCAGTGGAGTTGGTGGTTGAGGGTGTGCCGTGATGCCTTCGAATAGCGGAGGTTGTCGAGGCAATTGTTTCTCCCTTTGTGCGCCTCCGAAGCTGTAGGGGGTCTGGGATCTTTGGTGGGTCACTTGCGGCGGTGGTGGAGGTGGTGGAGGTGAAGGTGGGGGCATTGGTGTTGGAGAAGGTGATCCTTCGCCATGGTGGATACTCGTCGGCCATCTCTTGCACCATCATGAGTGCCTTCACAGTGAGAGCCACGTATGCAGAGGTGGTCGGGGGGCAGCAACCCCACCGGTCTTGGATGGCGGTGCGGTGGCGCCACCACCTCACAGAGCTAGGGTTTGGTGCTCTGCTCAGAAGTCGTACCGTTCGCTCGCTGACATGGACATGATCCCTTAGATTGTGGCACAGCCGGCTATGAATGTGACTGTGATGGTTGCGGGCGCCTCGGAGGAGGAGATGTCGCATCGGGGAGATGAGGAGTCAGCGATTTCCGCACGTGCTGAGTGAGAGTGTCGGTTGGATGCTTCGAATGACCCTTTTAAAGAGATAGGCCCCTAGGTTGGATCCACTTCGGGTTAGACTAAACAATATTTGCCTTGTGAAGGCCTGACTTTTCGGGATTCGCCTTGTGAAGACCCCCTATCTCTGGATGAGGTGCTGCGGGAACCTTTCTGCTCCAACGCGGAGTATGGGGCTGACCTCGTGACACACCCCCGGACTGGGGATGGTGACCGGTCGATGACAGTAAAGGCAGTAGCAGGCCTGACGAGAGGAGGGGTGCCGACTGATCCGACCCCAAGAGTTGATAGGGCGGGGACCGATCGTCTGAGACCAGGTGCGGACCCCCTAGAGGCCCAAGCTAAGGGGGGGTTCTCTGCAGCATCACCTGGAGGGCACCACTACAACTTTTGGTGGGGCTAATCGATTCGGTGAGCAGGTGGAGGACGTCGCTACAACATTTGGCGGGGGCTCTTTGCAGCAGCACCCGGAGGGCACCGCTACGACTTTTGGCGGGGCTGAATGATTCGGTGGGTAGATGGAGGACATCGTTACGACATCTGGTGGGGCTAGTCGATCCGGTGGGCAGGTGGAAATCACCCTCGCAAGGTGGTGACCGTGTGTGTTGAATGGGGGCCAGGGCGACGGCCTCCGATATCACCGGAAATGGAGCTTTTGAAGGGCTGGCCGGGGATCCTGGGTGGTGATTGATGGCCGCGGAAGGCCTTCACAACCTCTACACCAGGCATCTTCAGTGTTGAATCGGGAGGACGAGTAGGTGCTTCGGATTGCGGAGGCGAGAGGCTTCCGTCTGATTGCGAAGGAGACCACCAACGTTTCTTGATGAATGGTATCCTTTCTTGGAACATTAGGGATCTCAACATCTCATCGAGGAGGGCGGCGTTGGGAAACTACATTCAACAATAGAGGGCGGATGTGGTGTTGCTACAGGAGACGAAACTGTCTGCATGTGATGGAAGATTGTGGAAGGAAATCGGGGGCTCGTGAATGGAAGGGTTTTGAGCTCTTGACGTGGAGGGCCGTGCGGAAGGACAACTGTTGGGATGGTGTGAAGATGTCTTCACCCTGGAAGACTGCTTCAAAGGGGCTCATGTCATCTTTGCGAGATTGGTGAGGCGTGTGGGAGGGGCTAGAATGGTCGTCACAGGGGGCCTATGGTCCTTCAGATGCCCAAGCGAGGGGGGTTATGTGGGAGGAGTTGGTGTCTATGGCAGTGGAGTGCTATGGGATACATGGCTGCTTGGTGGAGACTTTAATATCACTTTGCAGATTGATGACAGGCCTAGTGGACAGGGGAGGCATAACCCTGAGTCAGAGCATTTTGTGGAGTTTGTGGCCCTACATGGCCTTATAGATCTCATCCCGACGTCTTGCGCATATACCTAGAGGAGTACTAATGGTTAGAAGTTCAGGATAGACAGATTCCTGTCTAACGTAGAGATGGCGGAGGCATTCCCCTTGGCGGATGTCTCTCCTTTGGAGAGACCCTTCTCGGACTATACACCTCTTCTTTGGAGATTTAATGAGGGGATCTATTTTGGCACATACTTCAAATTTGACAGATCTTGGGTGCTAGAGGAGGGATTCAAGAGCATGGTGGAGGAGAAATTGAACTCTATGGAGGTGGAGGGATCATTTACAATTCATTTGGCAAAACAGCTGGCTAGTTTGCGAGACCACTTAAGGATTTACAGGAAGGAGCTTAAGGCATCCATGTGTAGTAGGAAGGAGGCTTTGGCAGTGATCTCCAGGGTCGACATATAAGACCGGGACTCTATCTCTACAGAAGATAGAGAGCACATGGTGAGGATGACACGAGTGGTGCAGGAGGATAGGAAGGTGGAGGTGGAGTGGAAGACTAGATCGAGGTAGAGATGGTTGAGGGAGGGCGACTCCAATACCAGATTCTTTCATCAAGTGGCCTCGACTAGGAGGAGGAGGAATTGGATTGAGAAGTTGCTGGTACACGGGGAGGCTTTCTCGGGTAGGGAGGAGGTTGGACGGGCGGCGGTTGATTACTTCAGGGAGTTCACAGGGAGACGCAGTAGGAGGTGCCGGAGATGGAGGGGGGAGGACGTGTAGTGTGTTACTGAGGATCAGGCAGTGGGTCTCACGGCGGGTTTCGCGGAGGATGCGGTGAGGGAGGCGATGTGGGGCCTCAATGTGGAGGGGTGCCCTGGTTCAGATGGATTCCTTATTTTCTTTTTCAAGGAATTCTGGTCTCTGGTGGTGACTAATGTGATGCAGATGATGGAGTTTGCGACTGGGAATATGGGGTTTGATAAGCTGAATAGATACTACCTATTCTTGTTGCCTAAGAAGGAGGGCGCTGGGGCAATCCAAGACTTTCGGCCGATCACCTTATTAAATGCCGTGGACCTTATTGTCGCGAAGGTCTTAGCTAATAGGCTCCGTGGTCTTCTAGGGGATTTGATCTCGCTCGTTCAGATGGCCTTCGTTCTAGGGAGCCTTAGATGGTTTTGTTATTGCCATGGAGGTGCTGGCTGCTTGGAGGAGGGAGAAGAAGAAAACATTTTTGTGGAAGGTTGATTTCAGCAAGGCGTACGACTCTATACAGTGGGAGTTTCTTTGGGCATCCTTTGTGAGGAGGGGCTTCCCCAGGACCTGGATTGACTGGATGAAGAGATGTGTGACGATGATATCTTTCTTTATCCTGATTAATGGAAACCTAGCGGGAGGTTGGGTGCAGCCTAGGAGGGGAGTCAGATAGGGCTGCCCTCTCGTGCTTATGCTATCCATGCTTGCGGCAGACGCTCTTGTGATGGTGACTTACAGGGCTTGTCCTAGGGGTCTGCTTAGGGGTTTTGTGGCTGGTGAGGGCAGGGAGGTCTTGGTGCTGCAGTATGTGGATGACACATTGTTTCTAGTGGAGGGATCTGCCTTGGAGGCTAGAAGGATGGGAATCCTATTAGAGCTTTTTGGCTATGCCTCGGGGTTGCGGATAAACTATCAAAAGTCGAGCTTCGTCCCTATGAACCCATCGACTGAGGATGTGGAGGCGGTTGGTGGTGCTGTTCAGGCCGGTGCGGATGCACTGCCGTTAATGTATTTGGGGTTGCCCTTGTTTAATCGTCGCCTTAGTGTGCAAGATTGGATGCCTCTGTTGGAGAGGATGGAGAGGAGGTTGGTGGGTTGGTCCTCTAAGCTATTGTTGAGGGGAGGAAGGTTGACACTGGTGAAGGCAGTGTTGTTGTCTATACCAGCATATTTCCTCTCGATTTTTAGGATATCGCATCAGATTGAGAAGATTTCGGGCTTGATGAGGGACTTCTTCTGGTTTAATGTAGGCTTGACAGGAAAATGTGCGAGGCTGGTGGCATGGGAGGAGGTCTGCAGGCCGATGTAGGAGGAGGGACTGGGGGTCAGGGATGTGGACAAGGTGAACTTGAGCCTCCTTACGAAGTGAATTACCAGATTGGTAGGACGGGAATGTGGTCTTCTTGGGGATGTCATGCGACAGTGCTATGGGTCCTTTCTTTCGTGAGGGCCATTGGAGACCCCCCCTACCGGGGCTTCTTTCCTTAGAGCCTTGGCAGCGATGGTACTAAAGGTGCGGTCCTTTTCTCCTGTTCAAAGGGAAGGGGACGCCTTCCATTTATGGCTGGATGATTGGTAGGGGGTTGGATCTCCCAGTGGCAGGTTTCCTCGCCTACTTGGCAGAGCTTTGGACTTGGCAGCTATTGTGAGGAGCTGCTGGGACGGAGCATGGTGCCCGACCTTTAGGGGGGGACTTTCGGACCAGAGATGTGCGAAGTTTCAACAATTGATCTAGGAGCTGGAGGGTTGGGCGCCGGAAGAGGGAGATGATACATACAGTTGGGAAGAGGGGGATTTCTTTGTGGCGAAGGCTTTCTGTAGATTGGGAACTGTCTCGCCGAACTCGGATATCGACTTCTTGAGAGAATGTAGGCTTCTTTGGTCGATAGAGTGCCTACTAAAGGTGAAGATTTTCGCTTGGCTGGTGAGGAGGGGGAGAATCATGACAAAGGTATGGAGAGCGAGGTGTGCCCAAACGGATGATGTGAGATGCCCTCTTTGTGAAGGGGCAGATGAAGACATCCGACACCTTTTTTTCCATTGTCCTTTCGTGGTGCAGGTCTGGCGGAAGATGGGGATCGACTGGATTGCCCCTCGAGGCATAGTCAGCTTCTGATCCTCTTTCCTTAAGGGAAATGCCTTAGATGGAGCTATCACTTTTACATCCAAGAAGGATGGAGCCAAGGTTTGGCGGTGTTATGAGGTGTTTGGTTGGAGAGGAATGGGGTGTTGTTTAGGGGGGAGAGATCCTATGCAGAGAATTTTATTTTCTCCATTTCTTCCCTGTTGGTATTTTGGGAATTTGCTCTGTAATACATGATGTAACTTCAGATTTTTGTGAAATAAAATGAATTTGGGTGGTTATCACACGGATAAACGCCCTTCTGTCTTTCAAAAAGAAAAAAAAAACATGTTACTTACAAAGCAATTTTTTTAGAAGAGATGACCTTTAAAATGGTTTCTATTTTTGATTGAGTTTCACATGCAACCTATTTGACCAATAAACTTTGAATCATACAGTGGAGTTCTTATTTGAGGATTCACGTGGGTTTAAATGAGTTTGGTTCAAATAAGTTATTCGAGCCTTAGGCTTTGTATATATTATTAAGGGGTTGCGTAAGATGACTGACCTAAACTTTTGGTAAACGGATGGTTCACTGGACACTGTATGGGTTAAAAAAAATATTGGTAGCTGGATTCCACATGACTTCAAACTTAGAGATGGATGGTTCTTGGTCAGGGTGAATGATTGGTAATCAGTCATCGTAAGGTAAGGTACTCATGATGGAAGTCCTGCCAGCAAGAAGTTGAGGTACTCGTGATGGAAGTCTTGCTAGCACCTACAAGTGTGGAAAACATTACAATACCTAGACTCATAGCTAGGGTACTTGGTGTAAGGTCTTGCTGGCACCTGCGAATGATATTGGGGTACCTAGGGAGATAGGATGAGAACTCATCGTAGGTAGGATTAAAGTGGGATACACCTTGTTATTCTTACTCCTAACAGGCCCAGATTTTCCATCCTCTTCCAACCGTTGAAAATTTGGTGAAGATCGAGGACTCGTACCCGATTGAGTTGAGTTAGCTCCTTGGGATCTTGAGTAGTTGACAGAGGGTTGCGCCCTTAAGGCTTGACTCGATTGATAAGAAGTGCATATCCCGGTATCGAGATCCCTTGCGTAAGGAGAAACTGTCTCTATAGCGAAGGCACACAGGAAGGATATATCTCAATCACCTCGAGTAGGGAGGGATGAATTTTGATTATGATGACCCAAGTGGTTAGTGAGCAAATCAGTTGTTATTAATAATAACAATGGATAATGTACTAGTTATAACCAATGGATTTTGGTTGATAAAGGAGCTTGGAATTGGAAGTAGTTTAGTACTCGAACAATCAGGAAACTGTATACTATCTTATCTCTTGTTTATAACAGCAGTTTTAGGTCCCTACTTGGCTACTTGGTTAATCTCTGCTTGGTAACCCACTTTAAGGTGACCATTCTGAGTTTGTTAGCAACCCAAAGGACCTATCACTAGTTTTATTATCCCTGTGCGACTAGGAATCAGTGTATCAGGGTTCGAGATGAGTCATTGCTACAATGACTCACATACAACTGCTTGGATTGATACTATCTCCAACCATCCAAGACCAGATGGTGCCTGAGCTTCTAACTATTTTCCTGACAAAAACAGATCTACTCTAGGAAATGGAAGAATATGACTATGTAATGTAGGAAACTGTCAAGTAGTCATGGCAAGTGGAACTAAATTTTATCTCTTTTTGTTAACTAAGGGATTTTATGTTGTAACTTTTAAAAATGATGATGCCCTACTTTTGTATCTTTTTGGGTTGATTTATAATAAACATTGGCAGACAGAATACCACCCTTTTTGTACTACAAGTGGTGTAAGAATACTATGTGAATGATATTATGAGGATGATCTGCTAGCTAGTTAACATTATCATTTGCACTTCTTGTTGCTATTTATTCTTGTGCCATATGAGATATTTATATTTCCATTATGAAGTTTGATGGAAAATAATACATGATAGCTTGACTACAAAAAATGTGCAGTCTTAATCAAATAACCAACGTAATTAATTATAATCACATCCATTAACTTCGTTCTTGATTGGGTATTGGGTTTTGGGGTGTGACGATACTCCTATCTTAGATTGGCCCTGTGTAGTCTATAGGTAAAAGAGTTCTCATTAATTACAATCAATTTATTCTATTCATTTGCATGGTATTGGACCAACAATTCTAGATTTGTAAGACATCATTATCTCAAATGTCACCCCCCTCTAAAGATAAAGTTATTCCTCTCGCTTTTGCGAAGAGAACACTTGATAACTAAATCAGTCCTGAAGAGGCAGTATAATGAGATTGATTCTTCTTGTCCATTGTGTGGGCGGATAGAGGAAGATGTGGAGTGGGTGGATGGAGGAAGATGTGGAGCACCTCCTCTTCAAATGTGTTTTCTTTAGAGATGTGTGGGATCGCTTACATCTCCATACTCTTAATCATGATTGTTAGGACTGAAAAGAATTAATTTATTTAGAGAGACCCTGTGCCTCTTTATATAGAGGAGGCACCAGAGAGGGAATTACAGGTATATGCCTTCACCTTACAAAATAATAAAACAAACCCATTACATATAACTCAGCACTCCCCCTTAAGCTGGGGAATAAACATCAAACATGCTCAGCTTGGAACAAATATAATGTAATCTCTTCTTGGAAGTGCTTTATTGAAGATATCTATCAGTTAGTCTTCAGTGTCGATGTATGGTGTAGAAATCTTCTTAGCTAGGATGGCCTCTCTGATGAAGTGACAATCCACTTCAATATGCTTGGTCCTCTTATGAAAGACAGGGTTTATTTGGAATAAATGTGGCAGTTTTGTTATCACAGTGCATCGGAATAGAATTAGGCACCTGCACTCCAAAGTCTTCCAGAGTGGAACGAATTCAGAGGACTCACAAGTAGTCTGAGACATGACCTTGTATTCTGATTTAGCACTCGATTTAGATACTACTACTTGTTTCTTGCTCTTTTATGTAACCAGATTTCCTCTAACAAATGTGCAGTATCCTGTAGTGGACTTCCTATTCTCATGAGCACCTGCATAGTCTGCATCAGAGTATCCACAAACATCCAAGTGCCCATTGTCTTTGAAAAGGAGTCCTTTCCCAATTGCACTTTTCAAATACTTGAGAATCTAGCAAACACCATCCTAGTGGATTTCCCTTGGCGACTGCATAAACTGGCTCAATCTTTTGACTGCAAAGATAATGTTAAGATGGGTAATAGTCAGATACAATAGTTTACTAATTATTGCGCAATATCTAGTGACATCTTGTAGTAGTGGACTGTCATCATCTGTAATAGGCAAGGATAGCTCCATGAGCACATATGTCGGTTTTCACCTCAGCATACCCATGTCTCTCAGCATGTCAAGAACATAGTTATGCTGGGAAAGCACAAGCCCTTCAGTGTGTTGCACCTCAATCCTAAGGAAGTAGTTGATAGGGCCTAAATCCTTGGTAACAAATTGTGACTATAGCATCTTCTTCGTTTCCTTTATGCCCTGCCTGTCACTGCCAGTCAAAAGTATGTCATTCACATACACCATAAGTATGATGGAGTCTGTCTTTTTATGCAACATAAAGATAAAATGATCGACTGAAGATTTGGTGAAGCCATAATCATGGACTACCCTGCTGAATCTCTCAAACCAAACTATAGGTCTTTGTTTTAGTCCGTAGATAGCTTTCTTTAGTCTACACACTTTCTGACACTCCTGAGTAGGGAAGTCGGGTGGTTGTTCCATGTAGACTTTCTCCTTCAAATCGCCATATAGAATGGCATTTTTGATATCCAGCTGATGGACGGTTCAATGTCTGTTGACAACAAGAGATAGTAGTTTTCGAATAGAATTAAGGCGAGCTATTAGGAAAAAAGTCTTAAAGTAGTCAACTCTGAACGTCTGAGTATATCCTTTGGCCACCAAGCCTGCCTTGTACTGATCCATAGTATCATCAGGACAACATTTGATGGTGAACACCCATCTACACCCCACAACAATAGCTCCTAGGGGTAGATCAACAAGGTCTTAAGTGCCATGGGACTGTAAAGCTACCATCTCCTCCATTGCCAAGGTCCAAGACGGATCTTGAAAGGCCTCATGATGATCTCAAGGTATCTGCACGCTGTCAATGGCAAGGGAAAATTGGCGTCCAACTGTAGATAGGCTATCAAGTGACATAAATTGAGACAGAGTATTTGCCACAAGAATGTGGAGCCTACCTTTGTGCAATCGGAAGGTCTAGCGTGGTGTCCTCAGTAGTAAGATTTACCTAGTCCTCAGATAAATCATCAGCAGTTGGTGGTAACTGAGCAGAAACAGTAGACAGTGGTTCATCCATCTGAGGAATATCCTGGGTCTTGCGTTGGAAGTGTTTAGGGAAGGTATCTGTATTGGGAATCTTAGGACGATACGAAAAAGGACCTGGATCAGGTTGAGTGGTCCTGGGTATAGGTGGCTTAATGGGCTGTGGTGGCTCAGTGGTCATAGGAAGGAGAACCTCATGTGCTGGTTCAATAGGTTCTTTCCCCTGTTTTTGGTAATATGGTATCTCCTCAAAAAAGGTGACATTAGCAGAAATATAGAATCTTCGTGAAATAGGGTTGTAGTATCTGTACCCTTTCTGGGTCCTAGAATAACCCAGAAACACACACTTCATAGATCGAGGAGAAATCTTATCCACTTTATACAAATGGATAAAATACACACAACCAAAGACTACAGGAGTAATAGAAAAAATATCATTGCCAGGAAACAATAAAGAATATGGAGTTTTACCCCTTAAGACAGATGAGCAAACTCAGTTCACCAAATAAGTAGCAGTAAGAACATCGGCCCAAAACTGCGAGGGAACATTTATGTAAACATGATAGAACGGGTTACATCGAGTTAGTGTCGAAGCTTATGTTCAGTAATCCCATTTTGTTGGGAGGTGTGAATGCAAGTAGTCTGGTGAACAATACCAGAGGGTTTGAAGAGAGCATCTGCCCTAGCATTCAAAAATTTCAACCTATTGTTACTTCAAAAAATTTAAACAACAGTAGAAAATTGAGTCTTTATTTTCAAAATAAAATTTTTGATAATATCAAAGACTTTGGATTTTTCTTCCATCGTAAAAACCCAAGACATCCTAGTATGATCATCTACAAGAATAAGAAAAAATCAAAATCCTCTAACACTCTTGACCTTACAAGGACCCTAACCATCAGCATGTAAAAGAGCAAAAACAGACTCAGCTCTTTTATTTTTTGGTAGAAAAGAAAACCTATGGTATTTACCAAACTGACAGGCTTCACAACATCGGGAAAAGACAACGCATGAAACTAACGACGTAAAACATGCAAACTAGAATGACCAAGTCTTAAGTGCCACTGGAGAGCAGTAGTGGCACAAACAACATCAGTACTGGATGGAGGGATATGTAGGTAGTAGAGCCCGTTCTGCTCAAGTCATCAACCAATCCACCTCATTGTCTGGAGGTTATGCAAGACGAAATGATGATCATGAAAAATAGCCTGGCATCTCAAATCTTTTGATAATTTGGCAGATAAACATTAAATTAAGCATAAATTTAGGAGCATGCATGACATTAGAAAGATGCAAGGTGCTAGAAATAGAGATATTTCTGAGCCTAGTAACCGATGATAAACCCCCATCAGCCACTTTGATTTGAAATGGTGCAACAAGGTCCCGAAGAGAAGAAATAAGTGTACTATCACCAGTAATGTGGGAGGAGGCACCGGAAACCGCAAGCCAGATAGGAGCTTGGGATTTAACTAACATGGCAAAAGTAGTTGCAGACCTCTGAATAGAGGCAAAAGTAGATCCTTGAGAAGCTATGAATCGTTCGTAATCAGCCCTGTAAATAGTGATTTGGCTATCATCCTCCTGCACCTGGGTAGGCTCCTTTGCAGTTACTTGATGGACACGTGGATCCATCTTGTGGGTAACCGTGCTTCACTCAGCATTGGTTCACAGTGTGTCCATTCCTGTGACAGTATTCGCAGAAGGAACTTCGACCGCGACCACGTCCACGTGCACCACAACCATGAGCTCTACCACCTTTTCCCCTTGAGTTTCCTCTACCACAACCAATAGCGGCCATAGTAGAGACATTAGTAGTGGGCACTAGATCTGAGGTGGCAAGCCTAGAAAGACGAGCATAGATCTGCTTTGGTGTCGGGATGTCGTCCATCATCATGAACTGATCTTTAACTGCCTTGTATTTAGAGTCGAGACTAGACAAAAGCTGAAAAGAGCGAATAGCTTCTCTCTGCATGGCTATGACCGAAGCGTTCGTAGAGATAGGCTGGTACACATCTTGCTCGTCCCATAGATTTCTCATGGTGCCATAATATTTAAACAAGGACATGGTGCATTTTCGAAGATTGTGAATATCCTCCACAAAGTTGTATAGCCTGGTAATGTTACTTCTATGAGAATGTATCTCATGAAGTACTTCTCACATCCTCTTGGTCGAAGCATGAGCCATGACTTGCTTGGCAATGGTCTGGGTGACACTGTTGAGAAGACAAGTAGCAACCCAGTCGTTGTCTGCCTCCTAATCAGCAGACTTAACAGCAGGAACAACATCAGTCAAGATATATTTTTTCCTGTGGGATCTGACAAACCGGGGGAAAGAGGTGGACCAATGTAAGAAGTTGGATTCATCCAACTTAATTGGTGTGCCCTGCATGTGAGGGGGGGTGCTTATGGTAGAGTTCTTCCCTATCAAGTCACTCACATTCTCTTTTTAATCTCCTATAATATACGACGTCAAGATCCACGAAGAATCATAGATCTGTGTCCGAAAATCAGATCATGAGGTCTGAAAGTTCAGATTTTTGACTTAAAGAATGCCTTCCAACAAGTTTTGCATACGCTAGGGCATAGAAGAGGCCCTAGCGGTGCCTTTCATTGTGCTGGACTGCTTGGAGAAGTTGCGATGGTGGCCCTAGGCTGATTGGAGGACCTGTGTGGCGGCGTTGGAGGGCTACAACATAGGTGGCGGCGTCTTAGATGTGCTGTAGGCCCCTGCGGTGGTGCTGCAGGGTCCTGTGGCGGCGCTGCTGCAGATCTTGATCAGTTTGGGGCTGCGCTTCGGCTCTGCGGAGGCCAGGTTGGCTGGTGGCGGCGGCGTTGCTAGCCCAAGAACCAGCCTGTGGCGGTGCTGCCGGTGATTGGGAGGCTGATGTGGCCTTGCTGCGACAGTGCTATTGGCTTAGGTGTTTTGGTGGGAGGGAAGGGGGGCTAGGGTTTGGTGGGATACCAGAGCCCTGGTCTAGTACTGCTTCTCTGATACCATGTTAGGACCGAAAAGAATTAATTCATTTAGAGAGACCTGGGGCCTCTTTATATATAGGCACCAGAGAGGGAATTACAGGTATACCCCTTCACCTTACAAAATAATAAAACACACCCATTACATATAACTCAACAATGATAGTCAGCAACTTTTCTGGTGCTCTTTCTGGGATCATTATTCGCATGACGTACTGGGTTGGCTCAGAACGGTAGCAGTCTTGTGGTCAATTTGGAGGTAGAGGAACAACACTATCTTCAGATTTGAGAGGTGTTGGGTGGAGAATGTTGTGGGGGAGTCTTTTTTCTTGTCTGATTTTTTGTAGCAAAATTTGTAAGTCCGTTCCTTTTTTGTGATTAATATATTTTCTGGATGATTACCGACGTCTGGTAATCTTCATCTTTCTTTTCAAAAAAAAAAAGACGTCATTATCTCCCCTTTCTAGGTCGCTCCCCCTTTCCCCTTTTTTGGCAAAGCCATAACCCTTAAGCTCGTCGTTATCAAGGTCCTGGTCGGCCATGGTGCTGGCTAGGGCCCTTGGCCTTAGATCGTCGACTTTCCTCTTTGCTCCATCCCTTCATCTGGAGGATTTAGCATTGGTTGCGATAGATCATTGCTTCTCGTGGCAGATCATGGCACCCTCTGTTCGTATTCGGTCTTGGCATGGCTTCGGTTGCAAGGTGGCGTCGGTCATAGTCATGGGGTCATCGTCGTTTGTGGTACGGCTCTGGTTGCGGCATCTGATCGTCATCAGTTGCATTTAGTCGTGATGTAGAGGTGTTTCAATGCTGCCCGGGGAGGTTTACGCCAGATCATGGCGGTTGCTTTGCGGTTGCGGCATCATTGGCCATGGCATCTCTGGTCGGTTGCGGCATCTTAGACGTGGCTCTTCTCGGATGGTGGGATTCCATTTCGTTGTCGATCATCCGTGTATGCCTCACCTTCCACTTGATCGATGTCATTTTTGTGATGGGGCCATGTTAAAGTCGGGCTAAACACGGCCTAGTGGATGGTTGGCTTCTTGCTAACCTATGGTTACTCGTGAGCGTGGTACATCGACTTCCTTGGCGATGCTTTGCCATATCTTGTTATGTGGTGCAAGTTCTTTTTCCTGCTTGGAAATTGTACAAGGGACGCTTCTTTTTTCTTTTATTTGGTATGTTGTGTTTTGTTTAGGTGTTCCCCTCTTTGAGGGCACTTTTGTTCCCTGCCTTCGGGGGGTGTGTGTCCCCTCTTCTTGAGGGGGTTGAGGTGGTCTTCTTTCTCCCTTTGCCTCTCGGGCTGCATCTTGTTGTATTATTTTCGTTTCCTTAATGAAGTGGTTTCATTTCGCAAAAAAAATAAATCTAGATTTGTTGCTGCACTATCTGTGATTCTTTTCCCCTTTTCTTCGCCAAATAGTTTCATAGAGATTCAGTGATTGCACATTGTTATGGCTAACTTCAACATCAAACCTTCTTCATCAACCCACTGTAGCATCGTGCCCCCAAGACGATCTTGTGGCTTTTGCCATAATGTAGCCAGTGGCTTTACTACACTAACTTTGAGCTACTTAGGAATCTTGTGCCCTTGCAATTTGATTGTAGTTCCCTTATGTTTAGAGGTCTCATGTTGGATTCTTGGTATTTATTTTGGATTCGTTTGAATCATGTGATTGTGGTTTGCATGATGTGTGTGATCTGAGTTATGTGTAGTTTATGCTCCTTTTACATTGATTACTATCCTTAGGATGTGTGCCATTGAATCAATGGTCAGCTCATTTGATGCATGTATTATTCAAATTACTAAGGATGCCTTTGAGCTTCGATCTAAGATAGATTCTTGTTGCATGTCACTTTGCTGATCATTGTTGTTATTACAATCGCTTCGTCCATTGCCGACTTAACACCCTTAGGGTTCTCTTCATCTAAGGTTAAGCCTTTGGCCTCTATATTTTTGTTGTTCAAGGCACCTCCATTAAGCGTAATGGTTTCCTCAGCTTCACTTTGGTATGAAGCATTTCAATATTTCCGTTATGAGGATACGAGAAGCTTTGTATCTAGTGAAGTTTGTTGCTGACTCTAATGCTAGTGATTATAAGGAGTAGGACAACTAATGGTCATAAGCTGGCCCATGAATAACATTAAACAAATGGTATATTATATAAGAAGACACCAAGGAGATATAAGAAATTCTGGTAATTCATGAAAAATTAATGATCTGCAACTGGCAGACATCTACTAGTAAGCGGTGGAATGCCCTTAGGGGAAGTACTACAACACCTTGGAGTCATTATATGAGGCGAACCATCTTTGAATCTTTCAGTCATCTTGTTGTGCTACTCAAGCCTTATAGAGAGGTAAGTGGCAAGTGCATAGATTTCTAGATGGTTTAAATACATCTCGTCAACATGTTAGGGATCAATTCTCTCCTACTTTGTACTTGGGTTGGAGATGGTTTATAGTGTTAGATGATGATTATTTGTAGTGATGTAGTATCACTGTATATTTCTTTTATTTCTTGTGGATCATGTTGTTATTTTTTCCACACCTTTCCTCTTTATAAAGAGGTGTAGGGCTCCTATAATGAAGTTATCTGATTCCATTCTTCTACTTGGTATCAGAGCAACGGTCCTAGACTGGTGCCCTAGATACCTCACCCAAATACGCCTCCGACACCACCCTAACCCTAACCTTAGCGACGCCTATCTAAGGAGCCCCCACCGCCGCCACCTCCCTTAGCGCTACCGCTGTTGCTCGGTGGAGAGCAGAGGAGGTGGCGGCACCGTGCTGCAGGGACGACGCTACCTGTGGGGAGCCAAATCGACACCGTTACGACTCTAATCAGAGCAGATCGACACCGATCGACGTCGGCCCGACTTGATTGCAGCAGATTGACGCTGCCCCGACTCTGATTGGAGTAGATCGACGTCGATCGCCGCGACTCCGACCTCTGCTCGATCTGACCCTGATTGGGTTAGATTGATGCCGTCTACTCTGCGTGATTAACCCAGATCACTGCCTGGGTTTGCTCATCGCCGCCATCAGTGCTGTGGTCACCTTGAATTGTGCACGATCTCTACGTAGTGGCCGGTTCTCTCTTTGTTGACCGGTAGGGGTGCTTTTGAGCATCCTCCTCCCTTCATCTGATCTCCTTGGGAGATCTTTATAGGGAAAGGTGACCCTTTCTTGCATGATTGAGCCTTGAGAAGGGTTGCTACGCTGTTCAGATTCACATATATGGTTTGAAAATCGCATTTTGGATCATTTGGTGAAGAAGAAATACGTTGAATCAGATCTACGCTCTTGTTCCTCTGGTTGTGGATGAGTTGACACGGATAATAGACTCTATATTCGTCTTTTCTTGGATGTGGTCTGCTTGACACCAATGGCAGAGTGTGTGAGCTTGGTGCACCAGGAGCATAACAGGTGCCACCATGGAGTAGAGTGGTTGATCGACTCTGGTGCGTCACAGCATATGTGCAGTGATCAGACTTCCGTTCGTTACAATATGTTCCCCCAGAGAGGATTGTACAGGTGGTGGATGGCAGATACGCTCCAGTTAGGGGTAAGGGGGAGGTGTTTGTGACCCCCAGTTTGCAGCTGTCTAGCGCGTTCCACGTGCAATAATTCTCACTCAGTCTATTGTCCTTAAGCAGAATCACGAAGGATCTCAACTGCAGAGTGATTTCGATGTCGAATGTGTTGTTCAGGACAAACTCACTGGAGGATTGTTGTCAGAGACACAGAGGAGAATGACGTCTATTGCCTGGGATAAGAGCCATTTGTAGGAGCTACTCGATATGGTAGCGGGAGTGTTCTACAGTGGTATGCTCGTCTTGGCCACTTGTTTCTAGATTGCCTCAGGAGGGTGATATCACATATTTCCCTAGTTGCCACCATACGGTGTGATGCTTGCCAATTGGGTAAGCACCATTGATCCTCTTTTCTGACCAGCACCTCTGCTGGATCTTCGACATTATTTCAGCTGCTTCATATGGACGCATGGGGACTGAGCAGAGTCTTAGACCAGATGGGACATCGATACTACATGGTTATCGTAGATGATTTCTCTAGAGCAACTTGGGTGTTCCTGTTGAAGAACAAGGTAGAAGTTGGAGGATGCATAGAGACTTTTCTTCTGGAGATCAGTACACAGTATTCAGCCACAGTGAAAATGGTGCGGACCGATAACGCCCTTGAGTTCTGTACTATCAGACTTAAGGAGTTCTACAGAACCCGTTGGATTGTTCACTCGACCACCTGTTCTCACACTTCGCAGTAGAATGGGATCGCAGAGCGGAAGTCATAGGCACTTGTTAGATGTTGCCCGTATACTTTTGATTCATCACAATGTACTGTAAAGATATTGGGGGGACGCAGTTTTGACAACGGTCTATCTCATCAACAGGATGCCCAACTCAGCTCTTCATGAGCAGATACCGGTTCTTCTGCATCCAAATGGTGAGTTATTCCATGTGCCTCCCAAGACTTTTGGATGTGTTGCCTTCGTCCATGTGCTGTCACTTGGTCATGACAAGCTGGCTCTTCGTGCTATCAAGTGCGTATTTTTAGGATACTCCAGGACACAGAAGGGGTACCGTTGCTATGATCCCCTGCAAAACAGACATTATGTTATTGTTGATGTGACTTTCCATTAGGATACACCATATTTCTTAGCCACTTGACAGATGAGCTCCTGTGATGATGTTGCCTTTGTTCCCTTGCTTGTTCCGTCTGCAGAGAATCAGCTGTTTGCTCGTCAATCTAGATCTCTTGCTGCTGGACAAATGAGCTCCTCCTCCCTAAATGACTTTAAGAGATTGCATGGGTATCACAGGCCTGACATGACATTTCAGAGGCCTCCTCCCTCACCAGTAGTTGTTAGTTCACATGCAGTTGAGATTATACCTGACGTTAGTGACAGTTTGGTTCATTCTGATCCTCCTGATGGTGCTGATTATAGTAGTGGTGAGATGTCTTCTACTGAGGAACAGATAGGAGTCCCAGATGATTCTGATGTTCCTATTGCTATTAGGAAGGTACACCGTAGCTGTGCTCACTACCGTGTGCCTAATCAGGCTTCTGTGGCTAATCTAGGCCAATCCTTTAGTAGATTTGTTATGGCTTTGTCTGTGGTACATGTTCCTAGTACTTATCAGTGGGTCATTCTTGATCCAAAATGGTGTCAGGCCGTGGAGGAAGAGATGGTTGCCTTACGCTCCAGGCAGACATTGGATGTTGTGCTGCCTCCCTCCAGTGCTCGGATAGTTGGGTGTCGTTGGCTATTTTCTGTTAAGTACAACCCAGATGGAACTATCTCCAAATATCTAACCTTGTTGTAAAGGGGTTTACCCAGACATATGGAGTGGACTTTTTTGACACCTTCTCTCCCATGGCACAACTGCCCACTGTCAGGATCCTTGTCTTTGTGGTTGTTTACTATGATTGGGATTTGGATGTGAAAAATGCTTTCTTGTATGGAGACTTGGAGGAGGAAGTGTATATGCACCAACCACCTGGATTCGAGACTTAGGGAGAGTGTGTGTGCAGATTGAGGAAAGCGATCTATGGATTGAAGTAGAGTCCAAGGGCTTGGTTCAAGAAGTTATCAGAGGTGCTCCAGTAGAATGGTCTGAGGTGTTCTACTTCAGATAACTTCTTATTTACTAGAAAGACTAACAGAGGGACTGTGGTGCTCCTGGTATATGTCGATGATCTTATCATTACTGGGGATGACAGAGATGTGATAAATGAAGTTAAGAGGCACCTATCAGAGAAGTTTGTCATGAAGGATCTGGGCCAATCGAGGTATTTGTTAGGCATTGAGGTTGCACGTGGCAGGGATGGAGTGGTACTCTCGCAGAGGAAGTATGCTTTTGATCTTTTTCAGGAGACTGGCATGTTAGCAGCTAAGCTAGCAAATATTCCGATGGATCCCAAGTCCCATTTATATGATGAAATATTTGAGGCTATTGACAGTAGGGCTTACAGGTAGTTGGTGGGTAAGCTCCTTTAGCTCACCATCACTCGTCCAGACTTGTCTTTGTTTGTTGGGAGGCTTAGTTAGTTTATGGATAAGCCAACGAGGAAACACTAAGAGGTTGCAATACATGCGCTTAGGTACGTGAAGAAAGCACCAGAATGAGGATTATTGTTCCGTAAGGGAATGCCCATGGGGATTGGAGCATACTTTGATGCTGATTATGTTGGCTGTGCTGGGGACAGAAAATCTACTATAGGTTTTTGCACCTTTATTGCGGGCAATCTGGTTACATGAAGGAGCAAGAAGCAGGCAGTTGTATCTAGATCCAGTGTAGAGTTAGAGTACAAGGCCATGGCCTAGACAGCTGTTGAGATGGCCTGGGTCAAGTCAGTTCTATTAGATTTTCATGTCCCTCTAGATAGCTCTATGAAGATGCGGTGTGACAATAGAGCAACAACCTATATTGCCAATAATCCTATGTTCCACAAGAGGACAAAGCATGTAGAGATTGATTGCCACTACACTCGGGGTCTCATTCAGCGTGGGACGTTATATACCACGAGTGTCACTTCTGAGTAGGCTGCAGATGTCTTCACAAAGCCCCTTGCAAGATCTGCCTTTGAGATATGCTATTCTAAGCTGAGCATTATTGATATTCATGTTCTAGCTTGAGGGGGAGTGTTAGATGATGATGACTATTTGTAATGTTGTAGTAGCACTGTGTATTTCTTTTATTTCTTGTAGATCATGTTGTTATTTTTCTCGCACCTCTCCTCTTTATAAAGAGGTGTAGGGCTCCCATAATGAAGCTAACTGATTCCATTCTCCTACTTATAGCATACTTCAAAAGAATGATGCCTATCCTCTTTTGCCTACTATGGCTCCTTTTGTAGGACCTGACATTGATTTAAATGCAGACGGCATGCCGTCGGCAAGGTCATTTTTTAGCAAGGGTTGTGCTGACATGAATAAAATGTTGATTTACAGGGATATCGTCGGCATTGTCGGCATGCCCTCGGCACGGTTGGCATGGTTGTCATGCTGGCGAAATTGGTGCCCATGCCGAGGTTGCTGTTGGTTTTTTTAATTGCTTTTCCTATTTTTGTCGGTATGCATCGGCATGCCCTTGGCATGCTCATTGGCATGTCCATCGAAAAACGGGCATTTCCACGGCATGCCCACGAAATGCACACTTGGAATTTCATCGGCATGGCATCGAAATCGGCATTTCGAACCTTGGGACCCGAGACCTATATTTTGGTAGTTTGGCAATTATGGTGGTGGCCGTGATTGTGATCACGGTGGCCACAATGGTGGATGTGAACACACCAATCATCCATCGTACCATCAATAGTACATTAATAGTATATTTAATGAAAACACACCAACCATTCATTTGAAAGAGAGGTGTTGGAAGAAATTTGGAAAGCTTGCTTGGGCTAACTAGATGTCCATAAACAAAGCCTTATAAGGATTACAGCCTTCCTTTACTATAGATGATTACAACTTGCACATTCACTTGCTATGATCTATTTCCATGCCCGCCTTCTTTGGGATTGTTGAGGGTTTGCCCACATCTACTCCTTTTGTTGAGGCAAAATGTACTTGATAGGGTTATCCTACTATAGCCATGTGGATCTGTGGTAGAGAGTTGATATAGAGATCTATGTAAGGAATTGTGTGTGAAGAGTCATGCATGATGAAGGGTAGTTGCAAGTGGGGCTACTACGGTGTCTTTTTCTTGTTCCTATGGTAGTCTATCCTTTAGGTGGTCTATGTCTTTTGTGGGTTTTGTCTACTTTTAGTTGGTTGGAGACATGTAGCAATTGTGGTGATAGGATTATTGGTGGATCAGCAAGAAAGTTGTATAGAAGGGTGCAACACCCTTAAATGGAAGGCAATGGATCAAATATCCAATTTCCCTTCTTTTGATAATAAGTTCCACCTCGTACACCATGTTTTTTTTACTAAAATATTTCCTACTTATTCTATTAGTTGAAGGGTTTGCCTCCCTTAAGTTAGGAGAGGAGCGGAAATTAGAGTTATTGTGTTTAATCGACAAGGGTAACACAATTTCTTGAATGTGTAACAACTTGGTATCATAGCTGTCCTGTCCTTTGCCTCTATTTTTTAGGCATCATCATGATAGAACCTATAGATCAAGATGTTCTTTCAGCTATGACGCTGGGTACTCATTATAGCTAGGTAATTCAACCATGCTAAAGCTTGAGCTCTTCCAACTCGCATAGGATCTCCATGGCATTGATGAGGTCATTTAGACTGAAATGATGCTATTTCAGGCCAAAATGGTCAGTCTAGCAACTCCCTTTCTTTGCATCCCCATTCCTTCAACCTTAGTTGCAAAGGTTGCAAGAAAGGTCGTTAAGGTCAAAGGCAGCTTGCCAAGATGCCATTAAGGCAATGACAACTGTCGTTGAGGCCCCAATCTTTGAGAAGTGTGGGAATGTGTATGTGCTTGATGAGTGGGCTAAACTCTAGGCTAGTTATGCCCTCAATTGCTTGGAAGTCAAAGAAGCCTGCTATATTTTTTTTTGAAAAGCAAAGAAGCCTACTTTATTGAGGTTATAGTGCTTGGTGAGCTTGTCATCGATGTTTTCAAATAATGCAGCGTTCAAGCTTCCCACTGCGATCAATGATGCCATGGGTGAGCTTGGAGATGCATTCTATGAAAGAGTTTATGACTTTGTAGATTGGATGCCATTGCACCATTACGTATTTGAAGATAGTTGGGAGGCACAAAATGCAAGGAAATTTTTTTTTTTTTGGAAAAGAAAAAGGACGGCTACTGGAGGTTAGTAGTCATCCACTCCATTAGCACCTCCAATTGGGGAAAAAATTACAAATATTGCATCCAAGAGGGAAAAAGCGACATATCTTTCCTTACAACATTTTCATGCCAAGCTCTTTCTTGTGGAAAGTAACACCATTTCTTTGGAGCTAGATTGCCCAAAATGCTGCAAAGGCCTTAATCCACATTAATGAATCTATCTATTGGCCAATTCTATTTGCTACCTAAGATCGTTAAAGGAGAAATTTGCTCCTACACCAATCTAATGAAATCAAAAGGAAAAGGTGCGTGTCGTCGTCCTCTGCTCTATAAAGGACACATGAAGTATCAGCCTTTGGCACCCAAGTCTTCCTTCTGACCTTGGTGACCAACCGTCTGTTGCAAAGTATCCATAGAAAAATTGTAATCTTGAGAGGGATGTTCATTCATACTTCATAGCCCACTTAGAGCTTCCCTCATTCCATGCCACCGAGTGAAGGAACCTGTCAACCTATTTAGTCCCTTTCTAATATAATTTTTTCGTCATCTTGTCAATCATCTTCAAAATTTTCTTTGGTGGCTTGAAAATTGACAAGTGGAAGATGGGAATAGAAGATAACACCAATTGCAGTAGAACCAAATGACCCCCCTAAAGAGTAGTTTTCCTTTCCAACCTACAAGCCTCTTCTTTAGCTTCTCCACCGAAGACGACTAGTCTCCTACTGTCAATTGCTTCCCTTGCAGTGGAAGGCCAAGATAGGTAAGTGGCAATCCATCAATAGCCATACTAAGAGCTTGTGAGCATGCCTCAACCTCCTCCCCTCCCATATTAAAAGGAATAAAAGCCGACCTTACATGATTTACAACCAAGCCCAACATGACTCCAAAAGTTTGAACAAAAGTTGCTAGGTTCTCTTCTTCATGTAACCTCCCTTAACAAGAAAACATAGTGTCATTTGCATTCTATAGGAGTGAGCACGAAGCCATCTTGCCTAAAGGAGAAGCTAGAAAATAGCCAACCATGACATGCCTTGAAAGTCATACCTGCTAATGTTTCTACTATAATAATAAAAAGCAAGGGAATCAAAGGACATCCCTATCTGACCCTCCTCAGCAGTTGGTACCATTCACCAGAATAGAGAAGTGGTAGTAAGCATCGTTTCATCCACATAATCCACTAGTCTGGAAATGCTCGTTGTTTAAGAACCTACCACAAATACGACTAGCTAACAAAGTCATAAGCACTTGAAAAGTCAACCTTCCACATAAAACTTCTCTCTCTCATTCTCCGTTAGGCTGCCACCATTTGTCCTTTCATTACAAAGGACTCTTAAAACGAATGCCCACGAATGTATGCCAACTGCAATAAAGGAGGAAAGAAACACGTGGAGTTTAATTGCGATAAATCGCATTGGAGAGGGTGATAGGACGGTAATCATCAATTATTTTAGCACTAGGCTTGTTTTGGGAAAAGGAAAAAATAGGACTTGTTAGGCTTCTCAAAACCTTTATCATCCACCATAAACTCCTTAAACAAGGCCATGAGATCACCCTTAACAAGGTTTGAGAACTCCATATAGAAGAAAACCTAAAGGTCATCTAGCCTAGGGGAACCTTCTACTTCTAGACCTTGAATTATTGTGAGGACCAATCTCCCTTGTCAAACATTCCTCATCTCCTCATCTGGGACTAACATGTCCTTAGAAAATCGCTTCTAATGTCGAAGAGGGAACACCTTCTTGTAAACCCTTGGAAGTGCACTTTAAGTGCCTTAACAATATGCTCAATATTGGAGTTTGTCTCCTCATGCATGTTCAAGCTGGCAATGAAGTTGGTACTTCTATACTTGGCCTTCATATGATAAAAATTCTAGTATTGGTGTCTTCTTTGAACCATAGTTGCCTCAATCTCGGTCTCCAATCCAACTCTTTCTTTTAGTCTTCTTGTTGAACCACCCCTTGAAGCCTCTGTCTTTACGCCTTAGAAGTCATCAAATCTCTAGAATCCTCTTCCTTTTCAAGAGCTACCCCCCCGTAGAGCCTTTAATCTGGCTTGCTCTCTATGCTCCCTTACCTCCTTCCTACAAGACATCAGGCGTTGTATCTTGGTTGCAAGAGTATAGGTGGCCGACCATTTTGGCTAAACCTCAACCCATTATCCCTCAACTAGCCTTTTAAAATATGGCTTTAGCAACCAAGACCTATCTAATTTAAAGTATGTTGAAAAGGTGATGCCCTTTGAGTCCCATAATAATGGAGTGTAATAAAAAAACGGTCTGGGCCTTGACTGCCAATTGAAAATGCTCTACTAGGTCCATTGAACACAATAATCTATCAATGTTCGATCTTGCCCTTGAGGTGTTTCTTCATATATATTGTGTCCTTGCTAAAGGGACCTCATAAAGTTTAAGTTCCACCACCAAGGTTGTGAAGGCCTCCATAGATCGATCTCTTTTCCCATACGGATGGTCATCCATAGATAGTGTTGGATTAAAATCCTCCTTATCCAACCATGGACAACCATTTATAACCATTGCAACTTGCCTTAGTTCATCCCAAAGCTTCGATTTAGTTGCATCATTACAGGGACCATAAATTGTAGAGACCGTTAGTGCCAAGCCATATGAAGTCATGCTGAAACAACTAGTGAGCATCCATCATCCAATCTTCAAGTCAACCTTTGAGAAGAGCTAAGAAGGCCCTTGATGTCCCATGAGAGAACCTCAACCATTGGTAACCGCTAGAGCACACCTTACATAACTTTTGACTCTAACAACCTGGGTGACCATGCATTCTACCTCTAATTGTTCTGTTGTGAGGTCTCTCCTCTTTAGTTATGCTTTATGTGGGTTGTTCTTTATTTATTTATTTTCTATTGGTCCTCTGACATAATTTTCCCAACATCTCTCTATATAAAGAGGTGTAGGATTTATTTTGAGAATAAGATCGATCATTTTCTTCAACTTGGTATTAGAGCGGCGATCCTAGATTGATGCTTTGATATCCCACTAAAAAAAAACTAGCCTCCAAACCCTTCCATCAAAATCCCAATCTCTCGCTCTCATCTCGCCCAGGCTCGTCGGAGGGCAGGGAGCCTCGTTGGAGGGCATCAGCCCCCACCCCTCCGGTCTCCTCTTCACCGTGGCGGTAGCAGCACTGGTTAGTAGACCGTCGCTGGTGGCTATGCTAGCCCTTGCAGCAGTGGCGAGGAGCAACAATCCCTTCTAGCGGCCCTACTAGGGGTCCCTCTTGACCCTTTCACGTGTCTCATCCAGTCGGGGGGGAGGGGGGGGGGGGGGGGGGGGGGGGTAGGGGACGTTATGTGGTCTTGACGTGATTTCCAAGAATTCGATTGCTTGGATTTCATGTTGGACCACTTCCCCGTTGATTTATGGTGATTTGTTGAGATCTGAAAAGTTTGATTTAGATATGTTGGTGGCTATTCCTTGGTTGTGTTGGCATCATGGCTACGTCTTCTACATCTAAGGTGTCGTAGGAGACGACCCCTTAGAGATGGAACTATAAAAATCCATTTTTCGTTCCCATCGTGAAGTTGGATGAGACTAACTATGTGCGTTGGTCATGACAAGGAACACATTCTTCTTAAGCTAGAGCCTGTGATGAAGATAGGGAAGTATGCCACTTGGAAGAAATACAATGCTATGGTGAGAGCATGGATCATGAATGTTGAATGTTGTTTTGCCTTGGATTGGAGATGGTATTATGTACCACAAAACCACTAAGGAGATGTGGGATTCTCTTCATGGCACTTATTTTCATGAAAAGAATTCTAGCAAGGTATTCTAGATTTATAACATGTTCACACTTATATAGGAGGGTTAGTCTCTGCCTTAGTATTACGTCACTCTGAAGGGTCTTTTGGAGAAGTACAATGTGTGCAGGCCTATGTGCACATGTGCTAGTCAACATGAATACCGCAAGGAGGCAATTATTTGATTGAACACTTAGCAATAACAAATAGATAAATGGTGTGATTCAAGTCGTCGTATGGGTCGCTAGTGCTACGATAAACAAAGAAAATAAATCTGGCTAGAACGTATAGTGGAGTCAGGTCAATCCACGAGGAGGCAACAACATGTTCATACTTTATTCAATCTCAAATCAACATGTACATCCAACACATCACACAAGATGAAAAACAAAAATAAAATTGAAAAGAGAATGTTGGATCAAGAAAGAGCAAACTTGTGGGGGTGCGCCCCCTTGTTGGCACGGTGGGTGGTGATGGTTAGAGGTGCGGTGCGGAGGCTCGTGTGCTGTCACCACGCGAGCCAATGGAGATGGGGAGTGCGGAGGAGACCTTCACAACACGATCGACACAATAGGCACATGGTGGAATGTAGTGCTCCTCTTCGACGTGGCGGTGATGGTGATGTCACAGTGGTGAAGATGCATGGGAGGAGAGTAGGATGGCTGAGGAGGAGGGGAGGACGACTTCCTCTCCTTACTCTTCTTTGCGTGCAAAAAATGATGGGAGCATAGAGGAGAATGCCACACCTTTTTATTATTCTCCTCCCAAGATAGAAAGAGGCTCCCTTAATTGCCTCCTCAAAAAGAGTATCTAAATGATCTATTTCCACATTTAGCACGCCATTCAAATTTGGAGGATTAATTGGTGGCAAGGTAATTTTGTAGGGAAGGACGGAGCACATAAGAATTAATTTGGAGGCGACTTGCCAAATGTGGCCTCCTCTTATGTTCTTGCAAATAAAGTAAAAGCAAATAATTATTTATATTACATAAGTAGGCACATTATGCGAAGAAATGTGAATATGACAGAATCTCATTCATGCACTTATTTCATAGTTAATTGCATATATTAATGTATCATGTAATGTGGGATTTAACTTAGGCCTACTTGTTTTCGATTGAAATGGATTTATCAAATGCCCCCATGCCTAAGTTTTACTAGTCCTGGGAAAAACACTGTGCTCATAAGTATAGTTCTCTAAGCTAGGAAGGATAAACCAGGGAGCCTTCGTCTCTCGACCTTGAAGGAGTCAGATCAAAATCTCAGAGTCCAAACCCAAAGGTACTCCTATATCAACCAAGATACATACCTCTTTGTCCTATTAGATTCTAATCGACAGCAGCCTTGGGTCTCCGACGTAGGTTTCTTAGTCCTGGAACTCCACCCACTAGGCTGTACTAACCTAAAAGAATCAAGCATCTCGTGTATGTGCTTTTTTTGTCTAAGTAAGAGGGTGCTTATTCTAATATGTCCTTGTTTACCTTATATCTACAAGAGGCACCCTTGGAAGGTCCTACACTCCAACGACTCGTGATGACGTCGTAGCACCTTCTGCAAGCTAGGCTTTTTAATTCCAACAATGTTTTGAAGGAGTCCATAAAACGGTGCCATCGTTGCACAATGTACAGAGGCACATGTGGGATTTTAGGTCTTATAGACTATCAATTCGACCCATAAGACACTCGTCCCAGACAGGTTTTCAGACTTCACGTTGACGATTTAGAAAGGGAGCCTAGTCTTCACTAATGCTTAGCACCCTACAAGCTAATTTAGAGTGCCTAGTGCAAGTGAGCTTGCTTGATTCAACAACGTATTCAATAGTTAAGGGTGAGAGGTCTTAACCCTACACTTCCTCTGCCTTTGACTTAGGCTTTTTGGTTTCCTCAATGATTTGGACAACAATCCACATCTTAGTAAATACACGAGTTTTAAGCCTATCTAGGCCTAAAGGGTCTAAACTCAAGATTCTTCAACCCCTTAAAGATGGTTGACTACTTGGCCCACCTAATTTTATCTATCCTAACTCGGATTGTGTCCTTATACACACATTGTTAATTGCTTTATTTCATTTTATTTATTTATTTTATTTTTTTCATAAAAATGTAGAAATGATGCAAAAAGGAAAACAAATTGCAGAATGCACCCATATATGCCTAAATTCTACAATGTCCTCATTGTAACAAGTATATATAGGGGGAAAGGGAAAGAGAGCACTTGGGATAGGTAGGCTTTATTTATTTAAAAATGTTGGGTTACCTCCTAATGAGCGTTGCACATTAGGGTCAGCAACCAGGTAGGTTGTACATACAAGTCAGGTTCAAAACAGAGTGGAATAGGCCTTAAAAATATACATAAAAGGGTAGGCCTAGAGAACAGGTAACCTAGGATGTTGGAAAATTGGTGATGAAGCGTCATGCCAAAGGCTCGCCAAATAAGGGTGGAAATAGCATTCTCTCGGGTCACCGTAGGATGTCTTATGTGATATGCATGAATAGTGACCTTCGGGAGTGTAGTTGGAGGATAACAAGGATCCTACACAGGAGAGGGTGAAGGTGAAGGGTTAAAAGTTGCCCCTAGGGTGTGGAAAGAAAATCGGTAGCAATAATCCCTACCCACCGCTCCACTCTAAGATGTATTGGTTTGAAATGGTCCCCACAGAGAATAAAAATGAGTAGAGACTTAAGCCAAGCATTGTCTAGGGAATTTAAGTTTTGAGGTTGTGGGATGGTCATAAGATCTAATAAAGGTTTGGTCGGTTTAGTGTTCAATCCTAGCAATCTCTCAAGTTCTTTACTATCATCCTTAGCAGTCTTGGTGAAAGAATCAATGTCATCCTACCAATCACTAGTGATCATATCAGTCAATGGAGTCAAATTTTCACCTTTAGGCTTAGGAAAAATAGTGGTTGACTCCTAATCACATTCATTTGATGGCAAGTTGGAAGCAACTCAATCAACGGTTTCTTTAAATTCATTAATGTCACCCCTAGGTTCTTTTTCATTGCTCAAATCCTCCCTAAGTGGTTTGTAGGATTCGTTAAGTGTAATGGTTGCTTCCATGTTTCCCTACATTTCATGAGGAGGATTAGTTTCAAAGATAGAAGCAGAGAGAAATCCCTCCTTAACTCTCATAATCCTCAGGGGGTAGATCCTCAAACAATACATATTCACCCCTAGAATCACTCTAGATTCTAAGTCTGAGTTCTTTACTTAAATTCCTCATCTTCCTTAAAGATCACTTCCTTATCTACCCAAGGCAAGAAGCCTTCAAGAATTTCATTTGTTACTTCAAATTCCTTGAGGTACTCTATCTGGGGTGGTGGGTTTTCATGTGTGGTGTGCAACTCCTTAGATAGTGTAATTCGGGTGTACACTCCCTAAGGGTGGGTTTAGGTTCCACCTCGAGATAAGTTGGGGAAGTTGGTGCAAGAAAGTGACTACAACCTTGCTCATTAATTGTGAAGAAAAGACTATCATCAGGGTCGAGTTCCTCTAATGGTACTCACTTCCCTATGATTTGACTCTAGCACAATTCGGGTGGAAACTCAACATGATCTTATTCTTCCTCAGGTTGTCGCTTTTCTACATCACAAGTCATTGAGTGGCTACTCCATTCAATTTCAAGTGTATCCGTGTAGCCACCCTCCCCCTCAATGCATGGACTTCTCCAAGAAGGATCATCTAGTGTGGAGGGGTCTACTTCATCCTCAAGAGGGTAGCTATATTTCATGATTGAATCCCTAATGTCCCCTTCCATCTTATGGCGTGTCTCTCTCAAGGGTGATGCATATAGTGTGGAGGGGTTAGAATCAACCTCAAGAGAGTAAATCAGGTGGCTAATTTCTTCCTTTAATCGCTGACTTGTCCTCAAAGACTCTCCTAAAGATTCCATCATTTCCATCCATTGTTTTTGCCTAAATGAGGAGAGGTTATCACCAGTTTCTTGAGGGAAATCAGGCTTAGGCTCATAGTACCTAGGAGTTTCTATCAAACCTTGGTTTGAAAAATCATAAGGGGATGTAGGTTGGGTGTTTCTAATGTAGGTGGGATTTCAGGCATGATATATCCTGCCACTAGGTTCTTCTTACGGAGGTGGAGATTACTTAGACCAATACTACTATAGTAAGAGTAGAAGGGATCCCATTAGTAGTCATTGCATTCGTCAAAGGAGGGATCATTTTGGGGTAAGGGATCGAGGTTTGGCATCGGGGGTAGACTTGGGCTAGTCGAGTTGGTGTGGTGGGAGGGCTGAAATGTTGGTGTGAGTAGGAAGTAGATTAATAGTGGTAGGGGTCATCCATTTTGAACACACACCACAAGCAATGCAAACCCAATACAAGGGACTTGATTTTTAGTTGATTTACCTTTACCAGAGGGCCAGAGGCATCACATTCCCTCCACTATTGCTCACTCTTCCTTGGAAGCCTTTTTTAAGTAGTCAAGACCTCTCAAATTTGAAGTAGGTGTAAGGTAGGTATCTTCCCTCGAGTCTCACTCTAAAGGATGATGGTCAGATAATGGTCTCAGGAGGGACTCTTGGTAAGCTTAGGAGAAATCCTTCACAAAAGTTGATTGAACCAACGAATCTATCTTGCTTGGACTTGATCTCCCTTTCTCGAAACTCTATGAGAATCTCGAGTTGGGAACCTCTAGCTCAATAGTTAGGAGTGGGGACCCAGTTCACAAAGTTATTAGACTTCTAGTTCTTGGCTCTAAAGCTATCTAGGTGATCGCTAGAATTCAAGGTGGCATCAAAATGTCTATATAGCTAAACATCATCTTTCACTTGCTTTGGTAGCTTGGATTAAAAGGCTACCTTATCCTTCGAGGCTCAAATTCCATAAATGTTGATAACCCTTAAAGAGAGGTCATTACACTGCTTGTCAAGATCCACCACCATTGAGTAGGGTCACTTCAATCATGTTGAAGGTCGCCTTGTTCCACCCAATGAGTTCACTTGATTTACTGATGTATTTAATGCAATAATCTCATCTAGATGACCATTGCCAATCTTGCCCTATTGGTATGATCCACCCTTCTTTGTGTCTTGCAATAAAGCTGTGACGATTTGTAGAAGCGGAGCGAGCCTAGGCACGCGGATGGCCCATGTGTAGAGTGTGGAGGTCGATGGAGAGGGGAGAATTGGCAATGAAGAAGAAAGAGAGAAGAGTGAGTTGATAATAAAATATGTTTATTCCAACTCAACTAAAATAAGCAATTGTTGATCTCTTTATAAAGAGATCTACTTCTATTTTTAAAAATAACTCTCAATTAAATCAAATCCCAACAAAATCAATCAACTAATCTTAAATTATCTCTTTTCAAATTGGACTCCTACTAATTAAAGAATTGGCACAAAACTTGGCATGCAAGCCACCCAGCTATTTTTTCCTAATTAGTGTTTAAGTATTTGATAATTAAATGGTGGAATCTTAAGAAAGAGCAAGTGAGATTTAAAGAGAAGATGATGCAATAAAAGACTTGGGATCTTGATGGTAGTGTTGATGAAATGTAGTTAAATATGGCAAACTGTATTATGACGGTGGCAAAGGAGGTGTTAGGCATGTCTAAAGAGGTGTTTCAGGACAAAAGGAGACTTGGTGGTGGAGTGAGGAAGTGTAGGAGAAGTTTAAAATTAAAAGAGCTTGATTTAAAGCCTTATATCGAGATAAGATAGATGAAAATATGGAAAACTACAAAAGAGCAAAGAAAGAAGCAAAGAAAATAGTTAGTAAAGCAAAAACAAAAGCTTGGGAGTATTTTTATAAGAAACTTGATTCTAAAGAAGGTGAAAAAAATATCTTCAAGTTAGCTAAAGCAAGAGAACGAAAAGCAAATGACCTTACACATAAGATGCATCAAGGATGAAGAAGGAAGGGTGCTTATAGCTAGTGAGGATATAAAGACAAGATGGAAAAGATATTTTCACAAGTTTTTTACTGAAAAATAAAAGAATGATATCATCTTTAGGGGAGTTAGCCAACTCAGAAGATTATGTGAATCGGGCAAGTTATCAAAGGATACAAAAGAAAGAAGTAGAGGAGGCTTTGAAGATGATAAAAAGTGGGAGGGTTGTTGGGCCTGATGATATTCCTATAGACGTTTGGAGAATGATGGGAGAACGGGGTATAACTTTACTCACAAATTTATTTAATACTGTTTGGAGAGGCAAGAAGATGCCAGAGGAATGGAGGAAAAGTTTTTTGGTACCTTTATATAAGAACAAGGGTGACATACAAGATTGTTCCAACTATAGAGGTATTAAGTTGATGAGTCATACGATGAAACTTTGGGAGAGAATAATTGAAAGAAGGGTGAGGCAAGTCTCTGTGGTAATTAAAAATCAGTTTGGCTTTATGTCAGGCCGGTCTACTATTAATGCAATACATCTCTTGAGGCGTATGATGGAGACATACAAAGTCAAGAAGAAGGATTTACATATGGTTTTTATTGATTTGGAGAAGGCCTATGATTTTGTGCCAAGAGATATCTTGTGGAGAATTTTGGAGAAGAGACAAGTGCCAGTTTTATATATCACCCTCATAAAGGATATGTGCTATGGAGCAGCAGCTTGTGTAATGACTAATGGATGATTTGACGGACTACTTTGATATCACCATTGGTCTGCATCAAGGATCGACTTTAAGCCCTTATCTTTTTGCCTTGGTCATGGATGAGTTGACGAAGCATATCCAAGCTGAAGTGCCATGGTGTATGCTTTTTGCTGATGATATTATATTGGTTGATGAGACAAGAGATGGAGTGAATAGAAAACTTGAGCTTTGGAGAGAAGTCCTGGAAGATAAAGGATTATGCATAAGCAGGACGAAGACTGAGTATATGGAATGCAAGTTTAGTAATAGAGGGAAAAATTAGAGAAGAGTGCATTCCGATGAAAGATGTTTTTAAGTACTTGGGATCCATTTTCCAACAAGATGGTGGAATTGATGGAGATGTTACATATAGAATTAATGCAGGGTGGTTGAAATGGAGGGGTGCATCTGGTGTTCTCTGTGATAAGAGGGTTTCTTTAAAAGTCAAAGGAAAATACTATCGAGCTACGGTAAGGCCAACCATGTTGTACGGTTCTGAATGCTGGGCTATCAACTATAGGCATGTACAGAAGATGTTTGTGGTAGGAATGAAGATGCTAAGATGGATGTGTGGTCATACAAGAAAGGATCATATTTCAAATGAGATTATTAGAGAAAAGGTTATTGTGGCATCGATAGAGGATAAAATGAGAGAGGCACGCCTAAGGTGGTTTGGACATTTACAAAGAAGGCCACTAGATGCTCCAGTTAGGAGATGCGAGAAGTTGGAGGTGGAACTCGGTAAGAGGGGGCGAGGAAGATAAAACAAGTGTTAGAAGGAAACTATTAAGCATGACCTCAATTATTTTAATTTACGTTTTGAAATGGCTGAAAATCAATCTGTGTGGAGGCAAAGAATCCATATAGCCAACCTAGTGTGGGAAAAAACTTGGTTGTTGTAGGCCACGTGGCCTTGACACCTAGATGATTGCCATGTGGACTGTCCATGTGGTCCACCGTGCCATGTAGCAGTCCACGTGGCCAACTTTATTCTTCATACTCTCCTTCAAGTCGAGGCTGGGAGGTTGATGACTTGATCAACTCGTGGTGAGGCCAGAGCCCCTATGTGACCTCCGAAGTTGTTGCATTTTGGGCAACCTCAATAATCGTTGCGATGGCCGCTGTGGTCTTCTCCTCTTCTTGAAATGTAGCTCAAATCTTCTCAAGATCTGCAGGTGTAAGGGAGTCCACATGTGAGGTGTTAGTAGTTCCACATGGAGGCGTCCTAAACTTGTTCGAACATCTATTTTGCGGGCGATTGGTGCAGCTGCAATGTTGATAACGTGGAAAGACGCAACCTAAGTCTCGACCACGTCCTCTTTTATGTCCTGCACTTTCATCAATGGTGGCGTGTTCTCATATTCCACAACTCTACTAGGCGCATTGGTTCTCCAAGTTTCTCAAGACGACTATAGATCGTCTCAAGATCCATCTCGTTCAGTGCCAGGACTTGATCACGTGTTAGCTAATATCGAGGATGTAGCCTCGATAGAAATCTTGCGGCTTGCCACCTCTCATGTGTAGCAGTTTGCTTGTTACAACAGACGGGCTTGTAAATCTTGAGCTCCTCAAATAATGCCTCTATCTTTGAATAATATTTATCAAGGGGAATATCTCCTTAATTTGCGACCTAGATGTGAGTATGTATGTTGGTGATGCAGGTGTTGCTGGACTTCTTGGAGTATTTCTTCTCCAAGGAATCCCCCATCTTGGATGTTGACTTCTTGTATAGCATATTGGAGGCAATGGATGGATTGACTAAGTTCATTAGCCAATTTATCACCATGTAGTTCTCTTTCATCCACTTCTTTGTTGTGTCCTTGGAATCAGGCTTCTCCAGTAGGACATGTAGCTTGTCCTGGTCGCCTATGGAGGTCTTGAATGCTTGCATTCATAGAACATAGTTTGAGGTACCTTGAAGCTTGATCGTGGTGCCTTGAACAATGCCTTTCCCTTATCTGGTGTTAATCGAATTCTTGGTTTTAGCCATCTTCGCTCTTGAATAATAAGCCTCCCTTTACTTCTATGCTTCACATAAGGTGCTAGATGTGTGAGAGGAGATTCACCGGGGTCCCCTTCTCGTCTCCTTGGGCCTTGCATACTATGCAAAGGTCCTTCAAGGAGTTCTTGAGAGAACTCCCATGGTGACAAAGATGTCTTGAAAGTCGAGGCTCTGATGCACGTGGAAACTCATGCACAAGACTAGGTCTTCTTGTGCGTGATCTCTCCTTGCTACTCGCGTGGATGAATGGCGAGACCTAGATTGGTGGCTTTGATACCATGTGAGGATTCCTGGAAGCGAAGTGAACTAAGGTGCATGGATGGTCCATGCGTGGAGAGTGGAGGTCGATGGAGAGAGAGTGGGAGAATTGGCGATGAAAAAGAAAGAGAGAAGAGGGAGTTGTTGATGATAAAATTTGTTTATTCAAACTCAACTCAAATAAGCAATTGTTGATCTCTTTACATAACTCTTAATCAAATCAAATCCCAATAAACGCAATCAATTAGCTAATTGTAAATTCTCTTCCTAAATTAGACTCCTAATTAAAGAAATTACCACACTTGACAAAAACTTGGCATGCAAGCCACCCACTTATTTTTCCTAAATAGGCCACGTGGCCTTGACACCTATATTGACTGCTATGTTGACTGTCCACGTGATCCACTGTGCCATGTGGTAGTCTAGGTGGCCAAATTTATTCTTCTCAAAAGCGATATCCATCTTCCACTCTTGAAAATGCCTTTTGAGAATCCCCCCTTTTATCCTCATTGAGTCTTCATCGCAAATGTTGGAAGATATGTTATTGTTAGGTTTAGTCCTATATAGTGGGCATGAGATTTGTGAGGTGTGTGGTAGCATATATAAAGGTTCATGTACCTTCATTTGTTTTTTTGAAAAAATTAGTGAAATATCTACTTGATAGGTTCTCCTGTGGTTTTCTCCCCTTTCCTTGTAAGAGGAGTTTCCACATAAACTCAAGTATTCTATTACGATGCTTTGATTTATTTGATTATTTATTTTAACATGGTATCAGAGCAGATCGTCCTTGGTTTTAGTTGTGCTTTGATTCAATTGTTCCTATTCTTGGGACATTATTTTTTGATGTTTGCACCCATTTGTCTTAATCAAGGGGCATAATGGTCGATGGTGTAATGCTCCGTCATAGTGCCACCATGGAGGAGCGTAGGTGAGCATAGGCTCGCCCACAATCGGGAATGTAGGTGCCATGATGCACTCGATCTCGCAAGGTGTAGGGTTGACTGTGAGTTGCTGGACCTCGTGAAGAAGCATGGAAACAAATATCTCGATATGTCAACGATATATCCATATCCCCAACATGACTCACATCAATATCACATGAATATCTTTTTTTTTAGGATATTGGCGATATATCACCTAAGTAAAAGAGATGTAGCACATATTAGCGACATGTCACCGATGTCAATATTGTCAACAATTCCCGTGTCGACATTGCTAAAATATATTTTTTCCATGACGTCAAACGAAATATTGCCCATGTCGATGTGTGTTGATATATTGTCGAAACTGAAGCACATGCGTGCAATTTTTCCCAAATATGGCCGATATCTAGCAACATCGGGCGATAGCTTTGTAGTTGCTCTCTAGTCCTCTTTCTGTGCTTTCTTCTTCTCGTCATTCTTTGCTACTGCCTGCTATGAGCATTCATTATTCGCCTCGATTAATAGATGATTTGGAACCCTTGTTCATCTCTTAACAAGGGAATCACTTTAATCTTGCTATTTTTTTACATCATTAGGCCTAAATTACCTTGATTTAACCTTGATTACTGTTCATACTGAGATTACATCTTATGCTACACCTGATTGTTGCACAAATTGATGTGTTCTACATATTATTTAGGCAAGATCCCTAAATAATTCAAAATTTGGTGATGATTTGTGGCCTAAATCAATACGATTTAACCTTGGTTATTGTTCATACCGACGTTAAATCTTATGCTACACTCGTTATTACACAAATTGATGTGGTCTACACATTACCTAAGCAAGATCCTTAACCAATCTCCAATTTGGTGATGATTTGTTGCTTAAATCATCAAGATTTGACATCGAGATGAGTTTGGTCAAGGTTGATCTAGAAGCAAGAGTAGCTCCTCCAATGGCCACGGTTGATATCCACGTCTTGGAATACTCTTGTCCTGCAGTGATGAAGACTACCAACGATATATAAATGAAAATACTTTATTGGATACAACTTAATGGCTTGAGAGTCATACTGTGAGTATGTTAAAGTATTATAAATAGAGGAAGAAAATCAGAGGAGAGATATCAAGCCAGGTCGAATATGGTATCGATTTGATGGCATCAGTTGGTGCTTGGTGTAGTCCATTGGTATTTCTATTTCATTTCTTCTGGTGAGTATTACTATGAATATTTTCAGTTATTATCATGTTATGTATATTTTCTTTTTAATGCTATAATATAATTTTGTCGATATGCCAATATTATGTTTTTATTATGTTTTCATTCAAAATTTATAATTTTAGTCTTTTAGGCATTTCTTTGCGTATGTAGTAGTTATTAAAATATTAATTTTCATCAAATTAATTGTGATATTTTGAGCTATTTTGGACCTTTTTGAGTGATTTTCCCAAAAATCACCGATATCAACGATATACCCCCGATATATCCTTGACATCCCTTTTTTGACTTATTAATACGACATCGATATCGACATTTAAAACCTTGTGAAGAAGCGATGGCATGGTCCTTCACGGAGAAGATGTTGCAACAACACCAAAAATTGGCTGGTGGCACATTGGAGGTGATTGCTATGTGATGTTGCCTTTTGTAATGGCAGCATCAACCTTACCCTCTCGATCCACCATGTACCCACCATATGTGGCTGCCCTTCGGTACCACAAGGGTCAGTGAACATGGTTGTGACATGTATCTTCAGGTCAAACACGATTATCGACAGAGGCACCATCGAGGGAGGAGGCCACGAAGCTCTAGCCAACCATCCCCTGGTATTGCTGTGCCAGATCCTTAGTGTTAAAGGAAGGCTCCCTGGAAGATTCGTTATGGGTTGTGATGTGGCACAATCTCACAAGATCATGGTGATGGTAGCTCGAGAGTTTGTAGCAGCCATGGTGTGTCGATAAATCAGAGATCTTGTACTGTGGAGATCTCGGTCATGATCTTACATGGAGATTTCACACAGATTGTGAGTTGAATAGGAGCTTCTGTGTTGTTTCTCTTTTTGGGTTCCATCAATGCCAACAACAATCGAAGGCAAGAGATTTCTTTATTGAACATTTTTCATATTATCCCTGCACTTGAGTTAAAGAAAAAAAAAAGAAGAGTGAGGGGCTTTTGGCCATAACGTGGAAGAGGGAGAGGACCTGATCAAAGTAGGGGCAACAATCTTGGTGGCCTCCTCGATGAAGAGGCAGTTGATGGAGTGAAAGGTTGCTCACATCAAAATTGCTTGCAAGGCAAAGGATGCCTTGAAGGTGATCACGATGGAGGTTGACGAAATGAAGGCTAAGGGATGATGTGGTTCTCTAGGATGTACAATGGATCACGAGGATGGTGGCTATCGTGTTGAAGGAGGCCCACGCATGAGCGGTGGTGGGTTGCTCCGTGATGGGTTCTATTCCATCGAACCCTATTTTCCTTGGTTATTTTGTAGTTTTGCCCTATCCTTTTATCTTCCAACATGCTTTTTGGTTGTTGGAGATGCGAACAAAAAAAAAAGAAAAAAAAGGAAGAAGAAATGGAGAGAGTGACAGAGAGCAGTAGAGGCAACTGCGTGGTTTATTTGGTTCGATGTTGGTTTCATGGAGGGAGAGACAGAAGGAAGAAGAGGCAACCTTTAGTATAATAAAAACAAAAAGAACAAAGTATTGGCATCAACAAGGTACGATGTGCTTCATTTACTCCATTTACTCTGGTTGGCTGCTTTGCACTCTTATCTTTTCTTTATTCTCTTTTTTTAGTTTGAGTTGATAGTGAGTTGTGAAAAAAAAAGGAAAAAAAAAGAAGTTGAAAAAGAGAGAGAGAAAGAGATAAAAAAGGAGAAAAAAGGAAAAATGAGTTTGGAGTTAAAAAGAAATTGAAGATGTTAGTGGGGAGTGCCCCTGGGGTTTATTTCTATGTTAGTCCTACATTGTTTGGCTCAAGTTAGAAGGTTGAAGACTTTGTTGATTGAGCTGTTTGTTTTAGGTGATTGGATTGGTTGAAGTTTCGGGTTCTTTTTCCATGCGGATCTCTACGTGTTAGAGATCAATTGTGATGCTTAAGATGTATGCAGTAGCATGGAGAAGATCAAGCTTATGACCGGTGTTCGATTGATGTCCAAACGTGACTTGTGTAGAATCTAGAGTAATGTTTTTCAACTCAACTGCAACGATTCTCCAGCACTTGTATCTTTGATTGTTGTCCTCATTAGCATGACCTGTGGAGCATCTCATTGTCATTCGAGTTAGTGTTTGTCATCGGGATGCGTTGTCGTTGTATGGACTGTTTGTAAGTGAGTACTTTTATTTGTTGCAAGCTGAGCATTTCATTCTTAGTGTATTCCATGTTCAACTTGAGGGGGGTGTTGGAAGAAATGTTGTTGGGTTTAGTCCCACGTAGTGGGTGTGAGATTTGTGAGTTGTGTGGTAGCTTATATAAAGGCTTATGTACCCTCATTTGTTTCTTAGAAAAAATTAGTGAAATATCTACCTGATAGGGCTCTCCCATGGTTTTCTCCCCTCTCCTTGTGAGAGGGGTTTCCACGTAAATCCAAAGTATTTTATTGTGATGCTTTGATTTCGTGTTTGATTTATTTGATTATTTATTTCAACATAAAACAAGTAACAACTCTCCTGGCTGCCCTCATTCTATGTGGCCTATCATGAGAAATGCATTGGTCAACAAGAAGGCTTGCAACTCTTGCAACTTCGTTCTTTGCATCGGTAAAGGCACCATGTGCCTGCCTACCGTCACCCACTTCTCTGATCAAATCCAATCTTTTGTGGGTGGTCCAATGTTAAACAAACTCAGGGTCTGTAGCAAACCAAGAACCAAAAGTTGACTACAGGACCATGCCCACTTGATCAAATTCCAAGCTCAAGGGAGTACTATGCTTGAGGTTCTCATTTTGTCTTAATGTCAGTCCTTGGAACTTTGGGGGAGGGAGGGCAGCTCATTGGACAGGGGCAATAGACATGAAATTTTGACATGGTCAGGTGACTCCATGGATGGGTTGAAGGGATGAATACATCTTGTCACCTAATGGCTTATCAAAGTTGGTATGGGGCATTGGTTGGGAAGTTGAAGATGCAACGACCTTGGAAGTGCCCCATTAGCGAAGGGCCTAATTCCATTGCAGCTAGTGAAAGCATATGTATGCTGGCCCAAAAACAAAGGGAAACCGGTGGAGTGGTCCAAGAGGCCACACTTGGAAAAGCTAGATCTGAGAGGAGGATTTCAAGTTGGATTTGGTTGGGTAGAAAGTTTCTGTGAAGCTTCCACTAGGTTTTTATGACTTTGTGCATCGAGTCCAACGTAGGGGGTGAAGGGCCCAACTCCATCACAGTCGGTGGAGATAAAAGGGGATGAGTAGTAATAGGGAAGGCAAATAGAGGACCTACATTGCCTGAAAGCAATTAGAAACTACTAGGGGGTTCGAGAAATCGTACCCAAAGCAGTTGGATCTAAAAGATGGATTTGGATTTCGATTCAGCTGTGAAAGTCTTGGTGGAGTTTCCTCCTATGTGCTTTATAACTTCAATGGATTGCAATGCTTGCGGAGGTCACCGTTACCTTAGTGGAATAGGCATGGTTCTAGTGATAGAGAGTCGGATTGCAAGGCCTTGGTATTGTTGGATCTATGACTTAGGTTGGGGATGAAGGGTTGGGATCCCTACATATGGAAGTTGTTAGTGATGCCAACCATGGCCCAACAATGATTGATCCTTCTCGAAAAGAGGGAAAGTGACTTGTAGACTTTTTGGCTTCCAATGTAGTTAAAGATTGTGGGGATTTGTTGTGATTGGTCACCTCCCAATAGTGTCCTACATTGGAACTGTGGTGACGTTGAGTCTTGGACAGGTTGCTTGACCCACCTTCACAAGTGGAGTAAGATCTCTTAATGGAGATCCTAAGCAACTCTACCTCATAGAAAGCCATGAAGCCACCGTTTGGTAGATGGTGTGTAATGTGCCAACTAAATGGTCATAAAGGTTATTACCTACCATGAGAAGGAGATGGCCTTGGAGAAGGTGAACCTGTAGTGGGTGGATTCCTCTTCACAGTTGGCCTTCTGGAGATCTTTGGAAACAAGGAAGGTTGAACTTGGTCCGTGTGTTTCATCGAAGAGTGAGAGCAAAATCTTTTGCAGTGGTGTGGATCTTGTGGGTGTAGAGAAATGTTCTTTTTAGAGGAGAGCATTTAAATGTGGATGGGGTGCTATATGGAATTTCTGTAATGCCAGGTGTCAAGATTCGACAAAATAGTTGAGCAAGGGGGCTTTGTGTGCGTGGAAAAATAGTCCATGTGATGGGACTATCCATGCGTGGGCTAGGAGGCGTGGAGCACCACCGGCAGGCTTGGTGGTAGGCGTGGTGGTGGCTGATGATGGCCAAGGTGGCCGCTGATTGGAGAGAGAAAAGAGAGAGAGGAGATGAGCCTTTGATTGTGTTGGAAATATTGTTATTGCTCAAAATAGAAAAGATGGGAAGACTCTTTTTATAGAGAACATATCCCTACAATTGGAAACAAAAGATTCTATCCCTAATAAGAAAATATCTTATCTCATTAGGAAAGATTTTATTTCTAATCAAAACAAATCCCAACATATTTACCTAGAAATAACTTTACTAAAAATAACAAACTAAATAAGGCACTCAAAATTGGTCCTTTTGGACCATGGACTGCTGGACCCTGTGGGCCCTAAGATGCTGCCACATGGCAATTGTCACGTGGACTGCTGGCTGCCACGTGGCTAGCTTTATTCTCAATAGTCCTCAAGTCGAAGGCCACGAGGTTGATGACTTGGTCTTTTACTTGTGAGGCTAGACACCCTACCATTCATCTTCTTCGAGAGTCAAGTTCTCGGTCTTCTCTTTTGACAAGTTGATGACGAATCCTCTTGCGACCTCCGGAGTCGTTGCTTCTGCTGCAACTTGAGTAGTCATCACGACGGCCGTTGTGGACTTGTCTTTTCTCAGAAGAGCATGCAGCTTCTCAAGGTCTTCCTTAGTTAGGGAGCCCATGCGTGAGGTGCTAGTACCCCCATGTGGTGGCCTCCTAAACTTCTCCCAACACTTATCTTATGGATGATTATTGCGTCCACAATGTTGGCACTTCGGGCAGATGTAGCCAGGTCCATGCCCTTGTCCTCGCCCTATACTTGCTCCTGGAATAGTAGGTGCAGAGCTCTCGCCTCTTTGCGTGTCTTCCTCCTCAGGCATCTCTATCTTGAGGAGATGGTAGAGGATGGTCTCAAGATCCATCTTCCCTTCTGAAGCACGAATCTGATCGTGGGCGACTTGATAACAGGAATGTAATCTTGATAAAAACATAGCAGATTGCCAAACCGCACATGTTTCTCCTTGCTTGTTGCAATAAAGAGGCTTGTAGATCTCCAACTCCTTAAATAACACCTCCATCTTCTCGTAATATTTTGTTAAGGAAAGATCTCTTTGACTGGCCATCCACATATGGGTGTAAAGTTCAGTGATGCGAGCGTTGTTTGAGGTGTGGGCATACCTCTTCTCGAGGGTCGTCCAAATCTCAAATGCGCTCTTTCTGTAGAGCATATTCGGGGCTATGGACGGATCCATCGAGTTTATGAGCCACTTTATGATGACGTAGTTCTCCTTCTCGAATTTCTTCTTCTTATCATCTTTGAACTTTGGCGCCTTCTCAAGGAGAATACTCAGTTTCTCCTGGCCTCCAATGAAGATCTTGAAGGCGCGAGTCCATAAGACATAGTTGGAAGCGCTGCTTAACTTGATGGTTGTCCTGGAGATAACCACCTTGCTTTCTTTGGGGTCGAGTGTGGCATCTCTGACTGTTGTGGTTGACTCCATCTTCTAGTCTTCCTTCTTCGCATAAGGCGTTGGATTTGTCGAGGACTTCTTGGATGCGAGAACCATCAATGTGTGGTTAAGATACACCCACACGCACAGGGAGCCTAGATCGAAGGCTTTGATACTATGTTAAGATTTGACAAAATAGTTGAGCGTGGAACTCTGTATGCGTGGAAAAATAGTCCATGTGATGGGACTATCCACGTGTGGGCTAGGAGGCGTGGAGGAGCACCACCGGTAGGCTTGGTGGTTGGCGTGGTGGTGGTTGACGGTGGCCAAGGTGGTTGCCGGTTGGAGAGAGAAGAGAGAGAGAGGAGAGGAGCCTTTGATTGTGTTGGAAATATTGTTATTGCTCAAAATAGAAAAGATAGGATGACTTTTTATAGAGAGAACATATCTCTACAATTGGTAACAAAAGATTTTATTCCTAATAAGAAAAGATCTTATCTCATTAGGAAAGATCTCATCTCTAATTAAAACAAATCCCAATATATTTTTCTAAAAACAGCTTTACTAAAAATAACAAACTAAATAAGGCACCCAAAATTGGTGCTTTTGGACCATGCAACGCCGGCCCCTGTGGGCCTTGAGATGCTGCCACGTGGCTGGCTTTATTCTCAACACAAGGTTTGTGGGCTAACATTTTGTAATGAGGCAGTGATTTTTTGACTAGTAACATTTCCAGATAGGCACTGCTACTGGATGGATATCCTTTACCTTGTTAAGAAGAAAAGGAAGAAGTAAAGGTTAATATAATGTTTTCTGAGCACCTTTTCTAGTCATCCATCCTATTCCTCGTTAGCAGTGCTCAACACCCAACTTATCACATACACCTTCTAGCCACTGTAATGTTGGCTTTCACTCTAAACATCTACACATCGTCAAACATGTCTCTCCTTTTGTTTTCTATTTGTCACACCCATATTTTTTATCCTACTTCCTAATTATGTTATATGATGTTTCTGCTGTAGTAGGACATCCAGATTAACCTCTTCATTTGGCAAACCCATTAGGAGTCCAATTAATTTTCAAAATAGAACTGATTGAAAATGATCTAATTGGAAAAAATTGAATAGATGGCTCGGATTCTTTTCATATTGAGAAGCATTTTCTTGACGTATTTTCTAATTGGACATACAATTTCAATCTCCCTTGAACCACTTTTTGTCAAACATCTATATGTTTGTTTAGATTATCAATGAATGAAAAAAATGTAGGGGAATGGTTCAAACTCATCACCGAAGTATTTGCTTGTGATGTTTGGTTTTGGTTTTTGAAAAGTTGTTTGTGATGTTTGTGGTTGTGTTGAAAATTCATGCTGGCTGAAAACATTTTCTTTTTTTCTGCTTCTTTTTTCGTGTCTGACTTCTTCCGTGCACATTTGCTAGCATTATCTTATTTATTATTATTATTATTATTATTTTTTGGGGGCGTGGGGGGGAAGGTAAAAGAGCGACAATGGGAGTTCTATCCATGCATTTGATTTCAATGTCTCCCTATCAACTTTTACTCAAATACCTTCCAAGTTTGCTTATCTCCAACTTCAATCTGTGGTGTTAGAAGCCATTTTGAAATTTCATGCCAGCTGAATTTTCTCTTCATGTGCACCATCCTCGTCACATTGGACCTTGGCTATGCATGTCTACTATTATGTTTGCTGGTTTGTCAACTCTCTTTGCTAATTTATTGTTGGAAAATGTGTGGTTGGTTTAGTATCACATCGTGAGATGTGGAGTGGAGTGTGTGGTGGCCTATAAATAGGCATGTACCCCTCACTTGTTTCTTTGAGAGGAATAATGAGATAATCAGCCATATTAGGAGCCTTCTCCCATGATTTTCTCCTTGCTCTTCATGAGTGACGTTTTCATGTAAACCCAAATATTCTTTATGTGATGCTTTTGATATCTTGTTATTTTACTTTTGTTTATTTATATTATTCAACTTTTATACATCCAGTGTCTGAAATCCAAGCAGGGAGCAGACAGTTCTCATGAGTCCTCAGATGCTGTTATGGTTGCAAAAACATTGGCTCTAAGCATTGGTTCCATAGTTGCAGTTTCTGGAGCAGTTGATTATGTCACAGATGGAAAACGGTTGATTGGGGTGAAAAATGGCACTCCCATGCTGCAAAAAATTACCGCTACTGGCTGTGCAGTGACGGCTCTTATTGCAGCCTTTGTTGCAGTTGACCCCTCTCATGCACTGGAAGCCACTGCCTGCGCCCTCTCTATCTTTTGTCTAGCAGGTGAGCTTGGCATGGAAATGGCAAAAGGTCCAGCTTCCTTACGTGTGCACCTAATTGATCTTCTCCATGGGCTTGAGGAGCACATTGTCATATCTCGAGTCCATATCAAGACTACAGATTGATCAACTTGGCAGCTTTTACTTGCAGGTAACTATGATCCTAAAATTCTTCTTTTGCATTTTCTACAAAGAAACTCTGATCTCAAACAGGTGATTTCCTGTTCATTCATGGAATGATTTTGATTCTTCTTTTTGAAATCAGAATGGAATTCTGATCAAATGGTTAAATTGTTAATTGTTTTGTTTTGTTTTCTTTTCCTCCTAGATGAGTTTGTATAGTCTCAATAAAATGATGAACATTCCTTGTAAACATGACAAAACCAATGTTTTTTGTGCTATTGACGTTCCACTGTCAACTTCCCAACTTTTTCTTTCTGCTTCAGCTGCTCTCATTTCTGCAGATATGTTGCAGCACTTTGATGCTTGTAGAAGTAGTCTTCACAGGGAAGTGCACTGCTAGCAATTGAAGTGCGCTTCTTCGTCTGCAGCCTTCATGGTGTAGTGCCTAAGTTCCTGCTCCCCTCATCATCTTCTGCATCTGTTATCTTTGTTCCCTGCAGCCTGCATATATTGTGTGTTTATGCTGATCATGCATCTGCATTGTTTGTGTTCTGCATCTGAAGGATCCCCATGTGGATGTGTTGTACCTTTGGTTTCTTATGGTCACACATGATCCTTATTCCTATCTTGAGCAAGTGCACTCATTCTTCTTAAAATCCATTATGGAGGGGACATGATAGAACTTAGTATTTGAAATTAGTGATACTCTTTAATTTCTCATGGCTGAGGCCAAATATTCTTTGTGAGGATTTTTGGGCCGTTGCAGCCACCTATGTGTTACAGGGAACACGTTGAGAGAGGAGGATATCATGTGAGGAAGAGTTGATGTGTGAGACAGTCGCATGATAGAGAGAGAGAGAGGGAAGAAGGAGAGGAGTCTTTTAGGATGTAGGATTTTATTTATGAACTCGAACAAAATAAGAGAGATTGATCTCCTTTTATAGAGGAGCCAATAAATTAACATATTATTCAACTTCTATAAAAAGACTTTTCCTAAAATAGGACTCTAGACTCTTTCCTAAACCAAATAAATTAACTCTTACTAAAAATAGAAGTGCCACAAGAGGCACAAAATTACTTGGCTTTCATTCCAAGTTACCTATATGCACACACACATTCTTCACGCAACACAAGTGCGACATGAATGAAAGATATGGGGCCACATGGCATTTCCACATGTCTTGATTTTTGGAATTTCACACTCCCCCTCAAGTCAAACCTCCGTAAGGGGTGAAGGCTTGTCGAAGATAGATGTAAGGCTAGTTGCCCCACCAGTTGTCCTCGTCATCCGTGTTTATGAACTGGCTCGCATCTTCTTTCATTGAATTGCTAGGGGTTGCAAAGAGTCCCTTAACGACCTCTGTAGTAGTGGTTGCAATTGTCAGTGGTTAGAGTTGGGTTGGACGTAACATGTGAACATGTATATTTTACACGAGCTAATTTTTTCTTTTCTTTTGTGATGTAGAAGATTTTGATCATTCATAAGTTAGACTACAGCGGAAGTTGGGTAAGACCCAAATTCCTTGCAGATTAGATCTCAAGCAATGATGAGCCATCATATGCGTTGGCTAAACTTGAGATCTAGTGACTTTGAACAAAGATATACCTTCATTGCCCTCCAACATAGTTGCACACTTCTGGATAAGTGCTCTGGTATGCCACGGAGGTTGTAATTGCCCTAAAACCTACCTTATCGGATTAGCTGCATCTGAAAGAGTTAAAATATTTAAAATAACGTGGAAGGATAAATATCAAAGCATAGAGATATGAAGAACGCTTGGGTTTACGTGAAAACCCTACTCACGAGGAGCAGGGAGAAAATCACGGGAGAAGCACCCTATGGGCATGCTTTCTCTGTATTTCTTCTCAAAGATAAATGTGAGGGGTACACGCTTATTTATAAACCACCACTCACACACAAAATGCACACTTTCCAATGTGGCACTAAATAACCACTTAATTCTCTCAACACTCCCCTTCAAGCTGAGCATGGAATGTTCAGCTTATAACACAAAGAAACCCACTCTACACAGGTGGGAACATAGGCTGAAGTTGTTGAAGGAATTGTGGTTGTCTTTGAAGATTTGGTGCTGATGGCTCCCCGTTCAGTATCCCCGAAATTAGGTCTTCCTCTGAAGACCTCGAAGGTGGGTCTCCCTCTCTAGAGTCCACAAAACTGGATCTCCCACATAGAAACCTGACATGAGTCATTCCTTTGAGGATCTCGAAACTCTGGACCTCCCACAGTTGGGTTTCTCATGTGGAGTCCATGAACAAAAGGGACTCCCCAGTGGGGGTGACTATAATAAGCTCCCACACTCCCCCTTTCTCCCATACTCGTATGTAAGAAAAAAAACAATAAAGACGAGAAGAAAATAATACATTAAAAACTAAAGAAGACTTCTCTACACCTTCTCTCAACCATAAACTTCATCATCATTATTTTTTTTTTACCCTTTTTTTTTCTTTTTTTTTGCCATTTTCTTTTTTTTTTCTCCTATTTTTCCTTCTTCCTTCTCTCTTTTTTCTTTCCTTTTTTTTTTTCTCCTTTTTTTTACTCCACGTCATTTTTCCTTTTTGTTGTTTTCCTTTCGCACTTCTTTCTCTCTCTTTCCTTTCTGTTATCTAAACGAGGCTAAACATCAACGCCAAGCAGCAAATAAATAGAAAGAGGGAAAAGAGGAAAAGAGCTCCCTTAGGTTTTGGAGAGGACCCAACAGCCGTGCCTCTGGCTCCCGTGTCCTTGCTGCCTGCGCCACTTCTTCCTCGCCTCTGTCATCAGAGATCGGCAAGTACGACACTGCTCCCACGTGGTCGCTGTGCTCGCGGCCTCTGCGAGTCCCATGCGCAGTGCCCTTTGCCAACAACGCCTGCATCGCTGCGGATGGCCGACCTCCATTCGACTCGATCTCCTTCATCATTGTTGCTCACAGTCGCTGCGCCGAACCTCTTTTCCTTCTCGCGAATCTGAGTGTGCGAGTTCTACACCTTCGCCGATGCCATCGTTGCAAGAGATCGCACACCGTGGAGATCGCATCGATCTTCATGGCCATCATCGCCGTCTTCCACATCCTCCACATGTGCTGCGAACGGCACCCTTTGCAGCCGCCAACTCTCCATGACGCTGCAATAGTGTTGCTAGGACTACTGCACAACCCATCCTCGCTCGCACAGTTGCCAGCAACTGCGTGTTGCCTGCCGCGCCATTTAGGGTCACCTTGAGCAACCCTCTGTAGCGTTGCGACACCCTTTGCTCCACCTCGCGTTCTCTCCTATGGCCTCCTGATGCACAGCTACTTTGCACCTCCTCGTGGGTTCCATGCGTCAACAACATTATTGCTTGCTACCCCTTGCATTGCCTCACATCGATCTTCAGCTTGAGCCTGGTAGAAACTCCACCAAGGAGATCCTCCTCAAGCAGCCTTGATCAGAAACCCTAGTGAGGGGCAGATCACCTTGCCATATGCTCCTTGATTCTCCTTCAGATCAAGATATTAGAACTCCAAGAATAGAATAATGATAAAAGATAATAATTTAAAGAATAAACCCAAGAATCGAACTGTTTTGATACCAAGTTAAAATATTTAAAATAATGCGGAAGCATAAATCTCAAAGCATAAAAGAGATATGAAGAATGCTTGAGTTTACGTGGAAATCTCACTCACGAGGAGTAGGGAGAAAATCATGGGAGAAGCACGTTATGGGCCTATTTTCTCTGTATTTTTTCTCAAAGATAAATAGGAGTACACGCCTATTTATAGGCCACCACTCACACACAAAGTGCACACTTTTCAATGTGACACTAAATAACCACTCAATTCTCTCAACAGAAGTATCTGCATGTCAGTATTTCCAGCTGCAACAACCATCTGTATTCCCAGATAGATTGCCCTTGATTCGGCTTTTTCAGAAGAGGAAGTATCATACAAGACAACCTTAGCTGACAGACAGGTTTCATTTCCATCCACCAAAATAGCAGCTGCGATGGATCGAGTAGAAAAAGCTGCATCTACAAGCACTTTTAAACAATCAAGAGGAGCACCCTGAGGATCAAAATTTGGCATTTGAGACGCGGAATTCCTTGCTATAGACCATCCATTAGTTAAATACTCAACCTCAGTACTTTGATTCCCTGAATAAAATGTTGCCATACTGATTGCACATTTGACAACAAAGCATGGATCTGGGGAGTGACCCGCCATGACCACATTACAACGATGTAGCCAAATAGCATGCATTATATAGTAGACCCAGTTATTTGAAAAGCCCAACTCAGCAAGTCTTTCATTCAATGTACACCGTAGGTTCCACTATGAATCCATAGAAGCATCAATTCTTGTACCGCTATAAAACCACACCACTCTGGGAAAGGGGCATCCCAAGATCAGGTGATTCCAATCTTCCTCTATTTCAAAATAGAAAGGGCAACTGCTATCAACTGAGGCAATTCTCTTAGCAAGTATCCCTTTAAGTGGTAATGCCTGAACCGAAGCCTTCCATAACAACAATTTTGTTTTCGGTGCTAACCCTCCCATAGCCCATATTTTTTTACAAAACGTTTTATTTTCTTCACCAACCACTGAATCCAACCTGTTCTCAGCAAGCAGCGTCATATACGCTGAATTGACAAAAAACTTCCCTTTTAGATGCAGCTTCCAAATGAGCATATCTTGACCCAAGTGAATCGGCGTTGAAACAATGGCCTTAGCAAGCTCAGATGAGAACATTTGATTCACCAATTCATACTTCCGATCTTTGGTTGTAGTATCAATCAGGTGTGTCGCAGACAAAGTTTGTAATAATGAATAATCTTCAGGTAACACAGCTTTCGCCCACTGACTTACCCACTGATCAGACCATATGTTGATTCTTTTCCTGTTACCAACCAGCCACAAAGAATGTTTAATTAACAAGTCTTTCAACCTGCCCAATGTCTTCATAAAATCCGCGTCAGTTGGTTTTGGCAGGTATTCCCAGAAAGAGCCTTCTAGGAAATACTTAGCCCTCAACTGATCATTCAATAGTCCTCTACTTTCAGAACAAAGCATCCAAGCCATCTTCTGAAGAAAAGCTTGATTAGATAGTTTTGTAGCTCGAAACCCCAGACCACCTAAATGTTTTGGGATACATAAATATTTTCAAGCTGTCATATACATATGTTTCCCCTCATCAGTAAATCCCCACCAAAAGTTTCTCACCATGTTATCTAATTGTGAACAAAGTTTATTTGAGAATAGAACTGTGGACATTGGATAGTTTGGGATGGATGAGAGTGAGGACTTTAATAAACACCTCTACCTGCTTGGGACAAGTCCTTAACTTTCCAGCCAGCTAGTTTGCTAGAATACTTTGATGTGAGCAACTCTTTTAACTTGGATTGTTTTGCAGAATCCAAAATGGGACAACCAAGGTATAATTCATCCTTCTTCATTTCTCCAACTCTTAGAGACTCCTTGATATCTTCTTTCCAACTCATGTCTAGACCTTTACTAAAATACACCCTTGATTTCCCATAAATGACTTTTTGTCCATAACATACCTCATAATCATGCAATATTTTCTAAACCTGTATCGCATCATCAGTAGTAGCCTTTGCATACAAAATGGTGTCATTTGCAAACATCAAATGTGTAATAGGAGTGGCATTCCTATGCAATAAATATCCTGACAGCATATTATTTTGCAAAGCCAAATTCAAGGATCTGGAGAGATATTCAGAACACATGATAAATATATAAGGCGATAATGGGCAACCTTGCCTCACTCCATGAGATGGATATATAACATTAAAAGGATTCCCATTAATTAACACTTGAAAAGGAGTAGATGTAATACAAGACATAATCAGATTGATTAAGCACATGCAGTTGACACAAACAAAAATTTACAAAATCCCACTCCACTATATCAAAAGATTTTTCCATGTCCAATTTTATCATCATAGATCGTTTGCTCTTCCCAGACTTCTTCATGGAGTGCACTACCTCTTTTGCCAGGATCATGCTATCTGCTATCTGCCTTTCAGAATGGAAACCCGACAGATTTGGGGATACTATCCTTTTAAGGATGGTCTTCAATCTTCTTGCTACTAGTTTAGCCACTAACTTGTACAGTGTATTGGCCAAACTGATTGATCTATAATCCTTTGGCTCCTTTGGATTATGCAGTTTTGGCGCGAGTGCTAGGAAGGTTTTACTCATGTGGGATGACATGATCTGATTATTGAAGCAACCCAGCACGAAACTAACATCTTTTTTAACAATATTCCAACACTTTTGATAGAATAATGTTGTTAATCCATCAGGTCCTGGACTCTTAAAAGGAGGCATATTAAATAGTATATTTTGTATCTCCTCTTCCCTTGGCACCTGTGAACACCATGACTACTCAGCTCCACTAGCCCAATCTTCTGCATCAAAGAGCTCCATAGGATTAAATTCATTCAACTGTGTAGTGTGTAATGTAGTGTAGAAATTGAAGAAGCAATTCTCAATTTTTTTTCCTGTCACCTGTTTCTTCTCCATTTGGCAGAGTGATCCACTCAATAGCATTTTTCCTTTTTCTATTCTGGGTACAAAGATGATAATATTTTGTGTTTCTATCCCCACTTTACACCCATCTCTGCCTAGACCTCTGACACCAGTGAATTTCTTCCTGTAGGAGAATCTCATCATATTGGCTTTGTAATATTCTTTCCTTTTCCCACTCTTTATCATTACTAATATTCTGCTGTATTCTCGAGATTTGTTTCTCTAAATCTTCCCTTTTTTTTCCAGCTCACTTCAGGCTTTGACTGCCACTCCACTATTTTTTGGGCTACTCGCTGCAATTTCTCAGTCATTGTGAAATCCCCATTCCAGCTGCTAGATACAGTCTCCTGGAAACCTTCCTGTATGCAATAGTTCGTTGCCATCCTCCAAATAGTAGCTTGCCTCCTCTTTTTCCTCTGAAGTCGAAGTAATATTGGGCTATGGTCACTACCCAAGGATGGGAGATGCAAGATTCCAACATTGGGATAGTTAATACTCCAACAACCTGATACAAAGACCCTGTCCTATCTCTCCTTGATTAAGTATTGAGGCCTGCGCCAGGTGTAAGCATGGCCTGAGTATCCCAGACCCATAAGGCCTAAATTCATAGCAAAGGATTTCAGATGAAGAAATTCCCTAGAAGGTATCGATGCTCCCCCATATTTGTCCACCTGTGATAGAATTGCATTGTAATCACCTATACACACCAGATTTTCTCTGTATTTGTACAGCAACCTCTCCATTCTACTCCAAAATTCCCTTTGTGAGTTTTGATTTGGTTCCATTAATACACGCCAAAAACCAATGATAGGCATCAGCAGTAACTTTCATAATCATGCAGTGATTCTCTGTATAGATAATATCCACCCTGTGTTCATTTTTATATAACAATCCCAGCCCCCTGACTTCCTAACCGCATCCACTGAACAAGTTGAGTATCGTGGAAATTTCCTTCCAATCTTCTCAAACCTTACTTTAGACAGGTGTCTTAGAAAACAAAGATCCTAAATGTCGAACTGCAGGAGAGCTTAGACCCTTGCAGTTCCAAGATCGGACATTCATAATGACTTTGGCAACTAACAAGGTTCAGTTGCCATAAGCCCAGAATCTTCTTGCTCAGCTCTACTTCTTGTACTAGTACTTCCCATTTCGCTTTTACTGCTGAGCTGCAAAGACTTCCTTTTCCCCCATCAACAATAGATGCTTGTTCTTGAATTTTTTCTCTTGCTATCTTTTTGAAGTTACTCTTTATCCTCCCGCTATTCCCTATTGAGAAGGGATTTCCTGATCCTTCCCCTAGCTGTGCTGACATATCAACTTCATTATGCATCATAGCCTCTATGTCTTGAGTCTGATTCATTGCATTTAGTTTAGTAACCGACCTGCTAATTGTCTCCTGTACTGGTAAGTCAATATATCTTGATACATTTGACTGAAGTGGCACAGGCTCTACCGCTGACAGCGGTACATTCCCCACTTCACCTTGCTCCTGTTCCATTGCCTCAATAAAAGATGATTTCCCAATCATCATTTGAAGCTCCAGACATCCTGAACTTTGCTCCTACTACGGCGTATTTCCTTCCCTCAGATACTCTTCCTCTTACTATCTTTTTCTTGATTTCTGATCATCGTAGGTCCGATCCTTAATATTTTTCTCCTCCTCCTTATCATCCATGATAATAGGCTTACTATATTTTTCAACAACCCTCGACCCACACTTCCACACATACTGGTGAAAGCCTTTTTGCCACCCTCAATGAGTTGTTGAATTTGAACTTAATTTCTTCTTCCAAGAATTCTCTCATTTTTTCACAAGTGTCTTCGAGATATTTTTGCTTTTGCCCACAACAAGTCATCACAATCATGATACAAATGCCCCATTCTTCAAAAAAATTCACATAATCTGGGAAGTCTTTCGTATTGAAGACTTCCTGATTGTGCGTGAGGTTCAACTCTCTCACCAAAGGTTTGCCGATATCGAACTCTACTTTCATTCTGACAAATCGTCCTCCTCTTCTGTCATCCAAGTCTATTTCTTTCACCTCCACAAAAGCTTTTTCAGATCTCATGAGAACTTCCTTGCATCTATACTCTGGCAGGAGATCAAAAATCTGAGCCCATAAACACACTGTATTTAAAACATAATATGATGGTTTTACTCCTTTCTGCCCAACAGGCATTGCCACAATAATCCCCATCGAAGTGCCAAGGACTCTTGTTTGGAACCATTCTGACATCAGCAACGTTAGCAAATTCTGCCATCCATCTTCTTTCAGCCACCTCAGTGATTTTCGGTTGCTTTCCAAAGGTCCATGCCTTGGTTAGCACTTCCACTACTACCGCCCTGTTTCTAATCTTTTTGTTTGTGATGACATGGAAGCAGATACATCTCCATTTGTGAGAATCTTTTATATGTTGATCTGTAACAGTGATCTCAGTAACCTCTTCATTTTTGCGAAGGAGCTTCCTAATGCCTTCAATGATTCCCAGCTCTTCTTTATCCATTATCTCTGAACAAAATATAGAAAGCTACCTACTGCACCTATCCCCAAAGATGCACAGGCCCAGATATCCCCAAAACACAAACACCGCTAGGGTTTTCCCAACAACCAACAACACAATATATACAACACTTAAATGAAGAGGGAAGGGAGATGGAAATGGAGGAGGGAGGAGGGAGATCAGGGTTAAACAGGACACTACTTATTTAACTCTCTAATTACCCATCAAAGCTGTAGATGTCGATCCATCCACTACTTGAACAGCTAACATTGCCACCGCTATGTAGGGACGACAGCGCCTTCGAGAAGGGAACCCCAGTCAACCCTCCATTATCAACTATTTTACAGGAGCTAGTTACTGTGTTCAATTGTTCTTTATTTATTTATTTTTTTGCAAGCAGTTGCCCTTTATTTATTTTTTGATGTAAGAAAATCACTCTATAAGTCATGACTTCCAAACATCCCACATTTCCATAGAAAAAGCACTCTCTTTTTCTATAAATCTGCCATTTCTCAGCATTTCTTTCGACAAAGACTCCGTCTTTTCCTATTTTGGATGGTAAAAAAGATTTCTCGGGACATGGAATATGAATGAAACCCATGTTTGAATGGAAACATAAATATTGATACAATTTTTTCCCTTCGGAATCCGATAGAAGATTCCTATCTGAAAAAGGCCGACAATCCATCCTTTCCAAATAAGTCATTTGTTCTTCTGTGAGAGGTATTTTAGAAATGTCTGCAATCGAGATCTGTACAAGTTATACGTTCTGTCACCACTTTGTGGAAAATCCTTAAATAGGAATATGTCAGATACATGTAACTCCTCAATTGGTGAAATGGTCTCTCTCCAAATAAATGTCTTTTTTTTTATCAACATACAAAGAAAAGATTTTGTTACCAATGAATGAGATATCGAGGAATTGTACATATATCTTATCCTTAATATGGATATGGGTCTTTTTCACATCAAAAGGGTAAGTAAAGTGAAAGATTATATCTCACATGGAGGGAAATACATTGGGGATATGAACTTCATTTTTTTTGACCTAAAAGACTCCAATTCCTATTTTGCGAGTGATTTGACTTTGAGGTTTCGACAACTTGACAATTCCCTTTTAATCTCTAGGTGCAATGCATTCGTGTGAAAAAAGTATTGCCTGGAATAGCCTCAACCAAGATTTAAAAGTTGAACCGGCCACTAAACTGTATGAGTGTTGGGTTTTGGTACAATGGTTCTACTAGTTGCCAAAGGGGTAGCGAAGTTTTTCAATAAAGTGGAATAAAAATCACAAGCTTACAGGCCATTATATCCTTGTAATCTTCCTTCCCATCTGGTAAAAGGGAATAGCTCTAAGGCCAACATGAATTCAGCTCGCATTCATCTTCAACCTTTCTTTTGTAATTTTTCCACTTTAATTCAAAGAACGCATCTAGAATTTTCGAATGGCACTTCCATGAAGAAACCAAAGAAAGAAAAATAAACTATTAGTACTGCCACTACTAATATTACTGCTATCCTAATCCAATTCACTTGTTCAGATTGAGATTTTGTAGATTCATCCAATATAGTTTAAGGTATGGTGTGATCTAATTCTATCAAATTTTGAATCAGGTCACATTAGATCATTTTTTTTTCTTTTTCTTTTATCTTTTTAAATGGTCTGACTTTCCACATATTTTCCTACCAGCTAATGTAAAGTTTCAAAAAGTAAACTTTTAAAGTTAAAATTTAAATTTATTATTTTTCCTATTAGCACAATTTCACTGATATTTTTAAAAAAATTAAAAAATTTATACTAAAGATATTCTAAAGAGAGGAATTGGAGAGTGGGGATTGGCGGTGGGGTAGGGTTCATGCTGGGCTACTGACAGGGGTGCACCCCGATCATATTGCATCAAATCTTAGTAAATTCATAATCTTTTCTATTTTCTTAGGATTGCAATGCAATCTAATTCATTTTAAAGTCTAGTTCAATGGATTTTTTTTTGTTTTTTTAACGTTACGTAATTTGGCACATGTTTTCCTATTAGCTAATGTAAAGTCAAAAAGTAAGATTTCAAAATTGACATTTAAACTTTATTATTTTTCCTATTAGACTATTAGCATAATGATATTAACATTTCGTAAACAATAAAAAAAAATACTAGACATATACAAAATTGTCTACATGGTAGAGGTTATAAAAAAAAGAACTAATTGGGAGGGAAATAATTGAAGTGAGGGAAATTGTTTTAGAGCTTTCATGCTACATACCCTTAAATATTAAGATTTATCTTTTGCATGCGCGTGTGTATGTAGAGGAGTTATCCTTTGAACACATGAATCCTTATATAACAAATCCAAATATATGGATTGAAAGTTTATTGTTTGGATAAGTTACATATGAAATTTCATTGAAAATAAAAATTATTTTGATGATCATCTTAATTAAAAAATTATAAAAGTCACTTTCTAAATTACAACTCGGGATTTGTAAATTACAAGTCGTAATTTGCAAATTAAAAATCATTTTCTATAAAATGCATAATAATTTTATAAAATATATAATTTTATTTTGTTATGAGCTTAAATAAGTTATTTGAGTCCTAGGCTTAATAGATAATTTTCCTATATATATGTATATTTATGTGAGGGTCATATTTAGAGAGCTCAGTGGCAGTAAAATAGATCATGAACATTAATTGTAATCCGTTAGATGAAGATTATACGAACGTAAAAATATCATTAAGTGATTTTACTAATAATGGTGATTGAAAACTTTCCTGATGCAATCAAAGCTAATTCAATTATACATTCTAAAAATAGATATGAAAATTAGTTGATAATACAAGAATTACAAAAAAGCAATATATGGAATATAATAATTAGTGCTACACATGTAGTTGTAATACAAGTAATACTTCAAAATTGTTTGTAATGTAAACTTGTATTATAATTAGTCATTCTGATACAAGTGAAAACTAACTTGTAATATATGTGAAAACTTATATTACAAAATTAGATAAGTTGTAATAGGACATTATTACAAAACACGTTGTAGTAGAAACAATTGCACTATATATATATATATAATTGCAAAAATTTGTATTACAAGTGAAAATTTATTTGTAATATATGCAAAAATTTGTATTATAAAATGAGATAAATTGTAATACATCAATATTGCAAAACACATTATAGTAGAAGCAATTGCAATACAACCATATATAGTTGTAATCAATGCATCATTTTTGAGGATTCATTGGGATATTCCATATATATTGTAATAATTATGATTGAATATTTCCAAAATTAATTAGTGGCTTGTGTGAGTGGGTTAAAACCACTTACGATGTAGTGGAGTTTTATCAATTAATTGTGTAATTTGATGGTCACCATTGTAGGCTTTATAGATGATTTGTGAGTATTGTACTCACTGGATATTTTTCATATCTGTACGTATATATATATGTAAATTTATATATGTATATACGTATATATGTATAAAAGGAAATTACCTAATGAGTTCAAAAGTCAAATTACTTATTTGATCCAAGGAATTACTACCATCTGTATCAAAATTTTTATGGAGATAAAATCACTTTTGAATAATAGATTCAATTGGAAAATTATTTTGTAATTGCTAAGATAGAAGTGATTATTCAAACATTTCACAATAATATCAAAATTTAATAACAAACCCATTAATTGTTACACAATAATTACGAAGGTTGAAAGATTAAAATTTTGTATCTTACATAATGAATTTGTAAGTTACCTAACTTGTATATTATAAGACATGTATATTACATATTATGTTTGTAAGAATAGAAAAGTATTATATATATATATATATTATACAAAAATAAGAATAAAATAGAATGAATTTTTAATTAGGACAAGGGTATATATACACAAAAGGCAATGCAAAATGCAAGTACTTTCATAAAACTATATTGCATAAATATCATTGGTGATGTTTCTCGTATTGCATCAGTTGAATTAAAAAATCGCTGGTGTATTTTAGTTTATAATTAAAAATTATCAATGTATTTTGGTGCATAATAAAAAATCACTAATGCATTTTGATTTATAACCAAATATCTTAGAGATTTCTTAGTTGTATACAAAATTTTGGTGAATTTTCGAAGGACAAGTCGAATTCACCTAATGTGTACCATATGCTTGTTGGAGAACCCTATGGATAAGTAGAAACCACTAATGATTTCTTACTACTTATATTGCTTTCTGCATGGGAGTTTGAGTTTCCTACATTTAGCATTTATCCCTGTTGAAGCTACGAGTTATTACGTTAACGTATTTGGTTTTGAAAACTTGTCGTTATAGTTTGAAAGCGAAGAACTCATGTTCAACAAATAAAATTTGTACCGGAATAGAAATCTTAGGTCGAACTGAGGGAGGCGGACGTTTGATTTAAAAATACGTGTTTAATTTATTTGTTACGAAGTAGATTAATTGATTAGAAACTATCTATCTATTTACACTAGATAGAAGAGAGAGAGAGAGAATATTACAAACAAAAATAAAAAAGAGATGTAGAATGAACATGTAATTCATTATCAAAGAGATTGTTCGTTACACTAAACACTATGATTAGAAAGTAGAAAACGATTACACTAGAAAGTAGTAAATCTACTCTAGAAAGGATTAAAAAGAATGGAGACAGAATTATCCTCTTCGACGGTCGCTTGGAGGATGAGCCGGATGGGACGACGCCTAGAAGAAGGGGAACGGGGCAGCACGTCGTCGTCATCGCGGGATCCACTTATGAAAGGGAGACGAAAATTGGACTTTATCTCTTGAGAAGCATCCCGGGTGTGGGACAAGCTTTTCTTGAGCTTTGGAGAGGGAGAGAAGAGAAAGAAGGGATGCCAATTTCGTATGGAGGGGGTCTCCTTTTATAGTTGCAAGGAGTGAGGGAAATTTGATCTTTTTTGTTTGAGAAACATTAATTTAAGACCTTTAGTAATAGATAAATTCGTCACTAAAGGTTCGAACATGGGCGTAGTGGGTGGTGCATGCGCACCCGCTCGCCTCCTCAAGTTGCAACAGACGCCCACGATCTTCAAATCTTGGCCGTTCGATCGTGAGATTGAACGACTGAGATGCATCCTCGCTGCGCCTCCTCAGCGTGCACCTCCGCGTGAAATCCCGCATCAGCATGAGCGTGCGATAGTGCGTGGGCGCTATTTGGGGCATTCAGCCGCTCGATCGCGATCGAGCGCTCCTCACGCCCGCTCGCCCGTGCCCCCTTGCCTTCTCCTTGCGGCTCGAACCCACGCCCATCCACGAGCGAACGCTCTATCCACTGCGCTACGCGTGTGGATGGGTGGGTGGAGCGATATCTGCACGTGCGATCAGGATCGTTGGATTAAGATCCAACTGTCAGGGCTGCATCTCCAAGTGATCCCTCATAGTTTGAGAGCGTTGGTTGGGATCCATTCTCGGCCGTTGGATCTTGATCCAACGGCGGAGATGCGTGGGCGTTAGCAGCTTCAGAAGTTGAGGGCGGTGGCGCCATCTTGGCCGTCCATCTTCTGGATGATGTAGATGGTGCCATGGGTGTCTGATTGAGTCAATTTTCACACCGTTAGGCTGCGATCGTTGATCCAAATCCGTCCTTGCAGTCGGATTTGTCGTCTGAAGTGCGAATTCACACCATCTTGGCCCTTGATCTTCTAGGGTTCCTTGATCTCTATCTGATGCTACAGATGTCTGATTAGGGTGATCTTGGAGTCGTTGAACTCCAATCGTCGCTCTGATCAGATCTGTATGGTTGGATATTTGATCCGAGGCCCTGATAAAAATTTGCCTTGTCCCTGAACATAAAAGAAGACAATTAACCTTCATTTTATTCAAACTAATCTAAATGCAAGATAATGTATGCTATGCAATATTTATAGTATGTAATGTAATTTTATGCTTAAGAACATGCATAAATAGACATCTTATGCAATGTAAATATGTTTACATCAATCCCCTCTTTTAAGAGTCGATTTTGTTCAGCCTATAAATTGATGGATATAACCTTTTTTGTTTTGTAAATTATAATGATTGAAAGGGCAAAATTTTGCATCTTACATAATGAGCTTATAAGTTAACTTCTATATCACATAACCTACATATTGCATACTATGTTTATAACTTATTTTTACAAAAAAAAAATTATGCCTATTACATAACATGTTTGTAACTTACTAAAAGAAAGATAAAATAGAATGAATTATTAATTAGTTATAATATCTCCTAGTTCTATTTCAAAAAATAATATTTCCTAGTTAATTTTAAGGGTTGGTTATTAATTAGCTTTTAAAATGATGGGATAAAATCTTCTTACTTGTAATTTATGAAGGTTGAAAGGCTTACATTATAGATTTTGGATTTTGTATGGGTGGTTTTGAATTAAATGAGTTGTTTTGTCTCCGTATGCTAGATTTAGAATCTACGAGTATGGTCTCTTGGTTTAAATAAGTAATTTGAACCTTGGTTGTGTGTATGTATGTAGGAGAAACATCCCATGAGCACATGCTCATTTTGTATCAAATGCGTACCCACAACTAGTAATATATTTGATGATTCAAATTGTTAGAGTCAACCTCTTTATTTCGTTGATTTACAAAAAGAGAATAAATAAGATAGTTTTCTATATTTGTATCTCTCCAAGCTAACATTGTAGGGCATATTCAAAATGAACTTAAGCTCAAGACAAGTCTATTTTCTCAGTGTCCAAGACCCAGTGAATCAAGCCATGGAGACTAGCTCATATTAATTCTTGTGTATAAATTTGGTTATAATTTTTCTTTCCTAGATAAGCTATTAAAGAGCTCCTAATTTATTAGCAAACTTGATTAATAACAAATCTTGACACTAAGATCTTCAGAAATCCAATTAGAAACCCTTAGAAGCATCTCAACTTTGAAATCAGCACACATAAATTGACTATCCAAGCCACCTAACAAACTGCCAGTTGATCAATCCTTAGAGTCATTGTCTAACATGGAAGTTAAGACAATTGTTGACTTTGGGGCATCAACAACGTATAGAACCTGTAACGTTCATTATCATTAATTATACTTTGAAACTTGTTTAGCATTAATTAATCTTGATTAGTGACTCTTAATCATAAAATTAATCGTTATTGAATTATTAGGCACCGGCAAATCCAACCCAACCATTAGTTGGTCATTGGTTGTCTTTTGATTCTACACCAATTGTTCCAAGAACTTTTAGGAAAACCCTCATTCACATAGGTTGACCAATTTTACCACAGACAATGATTGATATGACCTTTAGGCGCTGACTGATAAGCTTGTGTGTCGAGCAATCATTAGGCATGGACTTGTTTATTCTCTCCATTTATATTGTGATACAAGTGACTATGCTCATCGATTGGTGCTTCATATGGGCATCTATTGGCGGCTTAGGAAGCTATCTAACATGTTTTGACTCTGATGTGCCTTAGAGGCCGCCGTTGAGGTCACCCAGGGTCATCAAAGAATTTGTATGTGCAGGAAACGTAATGTAGCCATGAGAAAATGAAAGTAAGCAAGTAATCACATGAACATAAGAGATTGTTGACCTAGTTTCACCTCAAGGGGTATGTCTGGAGAGGGGATCTAACCCTTAAGATCTACCATACCTGAGTAATGGCTCTTTTAGTTTCCCTCATTGGGTGTGTGTCCCCCATCCTTGTGGATCGGGAGCCAAATTTATAGATTACAAAATATGAGAGGTTAAACTTTTGGAAGTGTAATTGCTGACATAATGGAAGATAATTGAGAGTTAGTGAGAAGTAATGGAGAGTCATGGGGAGTCATTAGGTTGACTTGTAATTGCTTGGGGGATTGCGCCTCTTAGCATTTCCACGTGGATGGAGTCTAAGTGGGTTCAGCTGGTCTATTCACGAGTTGATTGAGTTTATTTTGCGAGGTCAATTTTCTTCCCTCATTAGACTATTTAATTTTCTTGCATATATTTGTTGGTGTCTTAATTCCTTGACCTCCAATGGTTCTAATTTCCTTCACCACCTATTTATAGCCTTCATAGGATGTCTATAAATACCTCAAGGTACCTTACTTGCAAAGACACACCAGGCATACTCTCTATGAAATGTCCTAACCATTAAATCAATCACTTATTGCCTCAAGCTTTCCATTGAACAGATTCTCGTCACTTAAGAGCTTTCTGATTCACTGCTTCCACACTTACACTCCATTTAAAGGAAGTTATCTCTACCTACAGAAGCTAATATAATCTTTATTTCGATCTCTATAGGATTTATATATTCTTTTTTTATTCTCTTGTAAGGATCTTGAGGCTGCGGATTTTCATCTCCTTGGAGTCTAAATTCTTATCGATGTTGATTGCATGTGAGAGGTTGTACCTTGAGATTACATTACTCTCATTACTAGTGGTGTGGTTTAGTAGATTTGATCAGTTCGAATGATTGAGAAAATCCAAGATTATTGTGACTTAAGTGGTGATTTTTATTTTTAAAATTTTTTATCTAAAAGTCTTTGTATCTCTTTGTGGTGATTGATTTTATTCATTTATAAACTTTTATTCTGCATCATTCACTGTAAAGACTCGTTCTGTCTTTAGTCTTTTAAGACGTCTGGAGTGTCAGTCAGACGTTTGTCCAGATGTCTGGACCCTTTCTCAGACGTCTGGAAGTTAAATTTTTACACGCTGTCTGTGTTCTGCGCTCGGGCGACGTGCAGAACCCTTTTCTCTCTTCTCTTTCCTCCTCCCTCCCCCTGCAGAACCCTAGCCGCAGCCCTATAAAAGGCCACCCCCTTCCTCTCCTCCCCACTCCACCACTACCACCACACTCCACTCCACTGTCGTGAGCAAGGGCACGCGAGAGAGAGCGTGAGAGTGAGGAGGAGGGTGTGTGAGAAGGAGGAGGAGGACGAGGTCGAGAGCTTCGTGGAAGCTCGTCGGAAGCTCGTGCAGCCATCGCAGCGTGTGTGGAAGGAGGAGGGCGTTGGAGCGTCGTCCTCTACCACCTGCAGCAACTGGAGTTGTGGTGGAGCGAGGGGAGACGCGGTGGAGTGCGGCGAGAAGCACAGGAGCGTGGTCTGCTATTGAAACTTTTCCAGTATCAGATGTTTGGAGTGTCTTCTGGACGACCGGTTGGACATCTGGCGCCAACACCAGACGTCTGAAAGTGTTTGGATTGTGAAGGTACGTCTTCTTCGCGGTTACGGCCATGTAGGCCTCACTGCAGACGATCCTGTTTGGGTTGAAATAGGGTGCTACTCTGTCGTGTGCAGGAGCAGCTTTGGGAAGGTGCGCGGAATGCCTTTCCATGCACTTTCGAACGTCTGGACAGCTTATCAGACGACCGGAGGTGTTTCCAGACGACCGGAGGACTGGTCAGACGTCTAGAACTGTTTCCAGACTGTCGCGGGGGAGTCCTGGACATCTGAAGTCACTGCAGGAGCTTAAGGTGAGTCTCTGTGACTTTTAAGATGTCTGGACTTGTTTCCAGACGTCTGATTTTGATCTGCAGACACATTTTTGACCCGTTTATGGTCCGATCGGGATCCGTTTTACGCAAACAAAGTATCGGTGGTTTCCTTGTGAGTTTCTCTACATGTTGGAAACCTCTATACACTGTTCTGAATCTTCCTTTGTGATGTATTCCTTGGTATAGGACTTTGATTTGCTGCGTGTCGGGAGCTCGCAAAGGCTCCTAGGTCTACGGTTCAAGCCCCTAGTACTCCCGGATTGTCTGGTAAGTAGTCCACCCCTGTTATACTTATTAAATATGAATGCATCTATGAAAATTAGACAACTAGAAACGTAGGATGTGGCATGAACCCTAGGACAAGAAATGGTTGAACAAATTATTTGCGTAATTGAAATTGTATATATATGAGTGAGCTGAACTGTTAGCCACTACCTGTAAATAAATACGAGCTGCCTGATATAACTAAATAGTTACTTGTGTATCACTTGTTGCATGTGTTAAATTGTAGAAATACGAGCTGCCTGTGTATAAATGAGAACTAAATTGTGAATGATGAAACATGGAATGAAATAATATGGTGAACATGAGCACGAACCCTACGGGAAGTTAGGAGTAGAACTCCTATGGTTAGATGGAAAGGCCTGGAATGTTGACGGGAAGTGTGTTGGTTCTTGAGTACGTGGTACCAAGGAGAGCAATTGTTCCCTTTTAGTGTAGAGCGGAGCTAGCTGCCCTTGGGTTGGGACTTGGGGTTAGGATTGGCCACTCTACACCGACTTCTGTTAGCCTTTGTGTACACGGTGCCGAGGCGAGCTACTAGTGTAGGGAGGGAGCTACCCACCCCATGGGGCCCGGGATTCAACCAGCCACCCTATACCGACTTGTTAGGTCCTCTGGGAAAATCGGGGTAGTCAGACGAGGGTGCGCGGACTGTGGAGGGGCGAGACCCCTCTTTGGTTCTGAGGGGTTAGACCCCTGTTTCTGAGAGGGCTAGGCCCTATACTGTTCCGTGTTGTACTTTGGGCGTACCCGCTAGCGGAAATGACTGACCGCGTGCTAGTGCGAGGTAGCTACCCGTGTGTTTATCACGCGTGCTGTAGTCACCGTTACGTCTTGACAGTGACCTCGGGGTGGTTGACTGGGTGTAGGACTACCACAGGGGACTCTCCCGGCCAGGAGAGCACCACGTATACCTTCTACTCTTCGGAAAAGACTGCAATCAAGATTGTTCCCACGAGGAACATGCGAGATCAAGAAAAATATGAAAATTGACAAAAAAGGGTGAACCTGTAATATAAAATAACTTGAAAGGATAAATATACCTGCTACTTTTACTGCTTTAGATAGTATGGTTACCACTCTACTCAGTGTTTGCTGACTCCGTCTTTTTCATAACCCTGTTCAGGTCCAAGAGTTGAGCAACCCGAGCTACCGGCTGTGGAAGGTGCTGGGCTCAGTTGAGCCCAGTCGTAGTTTCAGTATTTTTTTGTTGTACTCTCTGTATTGCTATAGTGAGTTTTAGACTTTTTGCTTCTGTTCCTGTTACTGTTGCTTTCGTTCCGTTTTTCCTGCTGTCGTGGTGATATGTACCGAATTAGCAGCTATTACTTTCATTTATTGCTTGTATGTTTTTATTGCTTAGTTACATTACATATGTGAATGTGGTTTATTTTCCTTCTTCTAAGTTATTTCTTGTTGGACGACTGGATCTTGAGATTGGTCGAGGCAGTCGATCTCGGATCCTGTAGGAATTTAGGAACGAGTCGGAACATTCACCATCTTCCACGTAGTTCATATTTTCACAAATTATTTATATTGAACGTATAATCAAAGAAAATAATTGGAAATAATATTATTTGATTTATTTGATTTTGTTGTTGTAATTAAAATGAAAAGGAATATAAAAAAAATTACAAACATTTTTACTCGTACAAATTTACATAATTTGTGATACAATGGTACGTATCATTTAGATCCCTACATGGTACCATTCAAACATTGGGATCTTTAACAAAGGTATCTTTCTTGCGCCTCCTAAGAAAGATCATCTTCGGATCAAAAGGAGCCGACCATCCGGAAACAGATTTAAGGAGGGCCACAACGATCTCCGGATAAGCAACGACCGCATGGAAGGTACTGCAATGACTGGCGACGAATTTTCCATAACCAATCAGACTTGGGAGGACTTATCAAAGTGTGAGTCGGCACACGCACACTGATGCTGTGACGTGGTCCCTTGCCAACAAGAGGGCGCCGCAACTCTTCTGCGGCGCTATTCCCCTCAGGCGATTCCCCTCGTGTGCGTGCCGTCGCCGTCGCGTTGCACATTAATTAATCTGCCATCCCCCTCGCGCGCGCCTGTGCTCCGTCGGCTACCCTGTGGCGTTTGTGCCATGACGTTCAAGAAATACCAACAGACGTGACGTGGGACGATGATTCGCCATTCTCACCCTATTTGTTCACATGCAGAGGCAAGACAGCTAAAGTACACATATCTGACAGCACTGTAATCATATTTCGATTGATACTGTAGTTTTATTGTTAATCTTTTAAAAATTTTGTTCTCCCCTTTCTCGCTTTCTTACGTTTATTTTCCTTGAAAAAAAAAAAAAAAAATCTTTTCAAATTATTTCTTATATTTTACGGTATAGGTTGTATTTTAATTTTTAATAGATATTTTAAAATTTTCATTAATAAAAATTAAAATATATCGATCAACTCTTGCTTTTCTACATTTGTTTCTTTATCACATAGGGAAGAAAAATTCTTCTTTTTAAATTATTTATTTGAATAAGTGATAATATATTTTATAACATATAATATATTTTAATTTTCAATTAATATTTTTGAATCTTTTAATAATTGAAAATTAAAATATACTGACTGAAAATTAAAATATATTGAATAATATATATATTTTATAATGTATGATGTATTTTAATTTTAAATCGATGCATTTTGATTTTTTAAATTAATATTTGAAAAATTTTTCTTAAATAAGGGATAATATATTTTAAAAAATTAAAATGCATCATTGTATGTTTTTATTTTTAACTAATAAAAAATTAAAATGTATCAATTAAAATTATCATGTATTATAATATACATCTCTTTACTTTTATTTATTTGACTGTAGTTATATTCAAGTGATATAATTTTGACCCGACTTTAATTTTTTACTCCCATGACAAGATGGGGAGTAAAAATTAGCAACGTTGGTATCCATTGTGGCTGTCGACATGAGGCCGTTCATATATAGGTATCCGTGGAAAAGGCAACAGAGATGTTCGTTCCATCGATCCTTGGCGGCGTGAGAGTTTACATGCATGGGATGGGAGGAAGTGCGCACTCGTACGTTCTCTCTCCTTTTCGTTTCCTTGGGGTCGGCCCATTTTAAATAAATGCTGTATATCACAAAGTTGGCCATTGGCCATTGGCCATTGCAGGGAGGACAACGGACACTAGTGGACAATGATGATGCCTGTTCAAACGGCAACCCACGTGTACATGTAGTAGGCCCTCACCTTTATTTATTTATTCCTCTGGTGAGCTATCTATACATGCACATGTGATTAAATGTTGAATTCGATGATCATCCTACGCAGCATAGCTAAGGCATATGTTTGCAGTATCAATCCTTCAATTTAGGGCTGTCACATCGTCAGATATTATTAAGGAGTGCTGCCGTCATTTCGTTGCTGAGTGACGATATGACATGCGCTCACGAAATTAGTCTGGCCGTCGACATAGCCCTGTCGGCTTTACTAATCCCCGAGGCGGTGATTGATTAACACGTTAAATAAATTTACATCGGATTAATTATTTAATATGTTATTTAATTTATTTTTATTTATATTAGATTAAATAGATTTAATTTAAAATAAAATTATTCTACTTTTTCTATCGATTCGTCGAAACTTTCAAAGAAATTAAATTATTTATTTCATCATTTATTTCACTTATTTTATATTATTTTAATTATTTTAGAAAATTTATTCCTTACCAAATAGGATTTAAGATTTCATTTGGTACATGAAATAAGTTGTAGAAATCGAATAAATAATGAATAAGTGTAACTTTGTGTTTGGTTGGTAATAGAATAAGTGGAGAAATAGAACAAAATTATTTCACCTATAAATATTTAGTTAGTGGAATAAAGTGGAGTTATTCCTGTTGGATGGTTAGTTAGTGGAATAAGTTTGTGAAATAAAGTCGAGTTATTTTGATTAGGTATTTGGTGAACGAAATAAATTGGTGGAATAATTAGTGCTTGATGTTATTTTATTGGGGGAAAATATGGCAAATGTTTATGCCCTTGGTTGATGTTACGGAGTTTAAAATAAATTTTATGTTCGCCTATTTGAAATGTGATTATATAGTAATAACACATAAATTTTGAAGTATTCAATTTATAATAATAGTACTAACACATATAGTAGTTGATGTTATTTTCTATTTTATATGCATATATAATCGATTTCGACACCAATGAATAAGTAATTGTGCACTGTGTTACATTGATGAAAGTATATAAATTGGGAGTAATTTTGTGATTATTTGAGTTTAAAATGGGTGTCGCGAAGGTATATATGAAAGATACAATTGGATGTTACGAAGGTATATATGAAAGATATAAATGACATGAAATATTGGATAAAAATATATGTGATATTATGCTATAAAATTAGACGTAAATATGACAATTATAGAGGAGAAGATAAGTTATCATTAATGTTGATGTTATACTTTTATGTATCGCAACGTATGTTACAAATGTAGCGGTATAAATAATCATAATGGAAATTGCATGGATCGAGTACAAAAATGAAATTTAGAATGCCTTCATTAAACATCGTCTAGGATAGGAAACATACACCTGAAGGGAATTGAAAGGAGAAGGCAAGAATATGTGAAAATTTGATTTTATTGAAAAAGCTATATAGGTTACAAGTTGTCAAAAATGTACATGGGAAATTTTTCACAACATGATGACAATTACAAACTAGAAAGTAGTGCATTAGCAGGTGATCGACACCCCGAGATACGAAGTATCAAACTCAAGTAACGATTAGACCTCGTCCATGGGTGGATGGTTCGATCGTGGGATCTAAATAATCTCACAATAACACAGAGAGTGGTTACCCAATTCTACCGCAAGGGATGTACGTTTGGGGGGAGGATGGTGATAAGTCCACTTTTTTGGACCATTATTTAGCCTAAGTACTATTTAATTATTTGCTCTTAGTTGTTAATTGACTAAGAGATATATGGTAATTCACTTTGGCCTGCATTTAATTTTATGCTCTAGTTTTATATTTAATAACATATGTTATGATAATATAATTTATTTTATGAATGGAGGCTAGGTATAAGAGTTCACATGACATTTCTACGTTTATAAGATGTCTGGAGCTAAAGATGGACGTTTGGGAATTGCCAGGACAAGTGCTTTGAATTTACATTTTTTTAAGACATCTGATGATGAACTCAGACATCTGATAAAGATCGACCAATACTTATCCATCGGTTTCAACCACTCGCGATGTTCTGAAGTGGTTGGAGAAGTCGGCAATAGGTGGAACAAACTAGGGGAGTTTTAAAAAGAGAGAAGACCTACGCACGGCCCATCCCTCCCCCTGGCAGGGATCTCCTCCCTCTCGACCACTGTGGAACAAGCGAACACCATGAACTCCAGCATGCACCGTGGCTAGAACGTACTCCTCTGCCCTTCGCCCGCTGTGGTGTGCGTGGTGACAGAGCGCACACCATCACCGCTTGCAACCTCAACTGTTGAACCCATTAGAGCCGGCTCCATCACCCATCATCCACTCACCCAAACTGCAGTCCACCACGCCACTCGCAATCGCCATAGATCGCAGCCAACTTCACCTCCATCTCCATGCACGCCTGCATCCACCGCCAACCCTTCCTCTTCTTCTTCGTCATTTTCCTCTTCTTCTTCAACCCACCTGTAGCTCCACGCTAAAGAACCCAAAGCTCCACTGCACACAGCAACTCCTCTGAGCATCCTCCAACCGCCAAACTCGACGTTGAGCACTGCCAAGCATCTCGCCAACCACAGAGGCCGTGAACGGCCATGCACGGGTACGCACGTAGAACCACCACCTCGACGTCGCCGGCGTCCTCCTCCTCCGTCCAGCCGCCATTGGCCACCTCCGGCCGTGTTTCCTATGTTAGCGTGATGCCCTTGTCGAGACACATCTCTACATGTGACACCGGCCCCAGCCATCCTCCCTTGCGAGCGCAAGGAAGAGAGAGGAGGAAACCTCTGTTTCTCCTCCAATTAGAAATTACAACATATGCCATTGCGGGTTTCACTATTGCTTTATTTGATGAATTAATATATTGAAAAGAATTTACATGAATATCCCTCTATTTTCAATTAATTACTATGGCCAAATTCTTCTCGTGAATGATATAATGCATGGATTAAGGTGGACAAGCCATATTTTAGAAATTAGTATTTATGGTGTTTACCATTACCAAGATCATTATGTAATAGAATATTATATTGTGGTAATTTTACATATAAACACCTACAGTCTTAATTAAATGCTTAGAATGAGAATTCATGAGGGTAACAAGTTACACTAAAGAATAGGCGTACCCATTGAAATTCCCGAATAAACAAGTCACCACTCACTAATAGGCTAATTTCTCCCTGTGGAGACGACTTAAATATTTTTGTGGTTAGATTTTGAATAATTGAATGTTTTGAAAAGCGATTTTCTACCATGTGACATACTATAACAACGCAACATTTTATGTTAAAATTTTTATTGAAATGAAGATCGCTCCTTCAAATGGTGCCGTTGTCGGAGAGGAAATACGCTTATTAAATTTTTTGGGGATTTTTTTATCATTTTTATGCTATTTTTGAAGCTTTTCTGAATCATTAATCTATTTCTTTTTCCTGTGCGAGGTACATCTGTTTGGAAGAAACAAACGCGACGAGCATACACAACGGAGGTGATATTCTTGGTGAACCTTGACGTCACCTTGAGGGTAGCAACAGGAGCACGTGGGCCTTGATCCCATGCGCGTGGAGGAAGGATCGGTGACCAGAGACATTTATTTGCTTCTTTTAGATTTAGATTAGTTTAGATAGAGATTAGAACTTAATTTCTGTCTTGTGGACCCGTGTTGGGCATTTTTGGGACCGTGTTCCCAGTGCTTTTATTGCTTATCGCTCTTGTATGCGGGAGGGTATTTTTGGGAACATGTTCCCATTTTATTTAGATTATAGGATTATTCGAATTGTTTGAACTGCATATAGGTTAGTTAGTTAGTTAGATTAGGTTTATTTTCTTAATATTATTAAAAAAAATATAAAAAAAAGAACTACCTGCTAGAAGCTGCATATCAATAGGGTGACCATCTAGGATTGAATGAGCAGCATCTAGTTTATCTTTACTGCATCGCATACATCCCTTCATCGAAGAAAGCTGGAGTAAGGTACGTCTTCTCTTAAGCATCAATTACTTGTCATGCATCTGCATTAGACTTAAATTTAAGACCACTAAAGTGTTTGAATTGAATTAATTCAGTGGTTACTTTAAAAATTGGGATTGTTAAGAGGTTGGACCTTAAAATCTAACTTGAAATTGTGTGCAAAAGGATTTTGTTTGCGAGATTTCAAAATTCAAAACGCGAACGTGTGTTGCACACATGAGACATTGTGCACATCACACATAAGGTCATTAAATAAATTTCTATCTCTCCTCTTTTGCACTACAAGGGAAGTTAGTCAGAAATCAACAAGCCTATCCACCAAGTTACTTCGGTTCCTCGTGTGTGGGCTTGATTCGAGATTTCCATCCCTTGCGAGTAGGTTGTAGGCACCAATGAAGGTCAGCCTAGGAAGCGTAATTCTTGCAAAACTTGTTTGGCCACCAACTGAACATCTAATTCTAAGACCTAAATCTACTAAAAACAAATCCCAATGTATTTGTGTTTGTTTTGACAGTGGTAGAACTCTCTAGGAAGTTTCTGCTTTTATTCTGATTGCTTCTAAATCCTAAGAGAGTTTAACTTAAAGAAATGGATCACCCTTACTCCTATCATTCAGATTATCAGAGTCAATACTTCTCATCTTTTATCTAGGATCCCATGCCTTGAGCGTATCCATCCTTTGATGGGTACATTGACAATTTATGGGATCATTCATATGCCTATCCTGGGAGTATTGGCCCGATAGCTCCCACTTTTGAGTAGAGCCTAGGAGTGAGATTTTCCACCCATGGAATCCCCACTACTATGAAAACACCCAACTCTCCCACCCTTCATGATTTTCCTTATCGAGGTTGGACCGATACTCCTAGGCAACCAGAGCTTGAGATTGACTATTTTCCCTAATCTGATAGTAGTAGCCTCTCCTCTTTTATGATAGAAATGCAAAAACAACAAAAAGAAATGATGAAGTCTATGGGAGAGATGTTGAGGAATAGTCAACAATTGAACAAAGAAATTAGACAGCTTAGCTATGCTCTTACTAATGATTCTGATCCTTAGCCATACAACCGTGATCATGAAAATAATTCTAAGGAAACCAATGACAATAGGGGTCTTGTTTTGAGTAGCTATCACTTAGACTCTCCCCATGAGACACGGCCACTAGAGGAGAACGATCCTGATGATTATTCACCTGAGCTATTTTGGAATCAAAAGAAAGGGAAGATGGTACCTCTTGAGGACCTTGACCCTGATGACAGTATTTTCCTTACCCCTGATAACCCAGGTCAAGGTCATATTGTTCATATCACTTCCCCTATTAATCATCTGGTGGAACCCCATCTTGACCCTCTACTTAGGGAATCAACACCTACCATCCAACATTCTGAGGATTAAAATGCACCCAATAAAGGTGACCCTAAGGGAATGGAGGATGAATTGGATTAATTTTGATCTCAGGGATACAAAGAGTCTATTTTAGAAGAGGATGATAACTTGATGGAGGAACCCAGCCTTAGAATATGGAGTGAATCACAGGGGGATTATGTGTTATTCGAGGACTTACCCCCTAAGGATATAAATAATCTGGTGAAATTTGAATTCCTCCCTTCTTTTGATTTTGAGAGTCATCCTCCGCAAAACCATGAGTTGATATTGGAGGACTAACACAATAGTGAGAAGCCTAAGGGAGACTCTCGAGGACAAAACACGTCAATTGAGGATTTATGCCCCGAGAAGAACAAAGAATTCAGTGATATAGGCTTTCTCCATAACATTAAAGATGATAATCCTCCTAAAGATATTAAGGATAATGAAGTAGCACACAAAGTCCCCGGAAAGGATGTAATTGACAAGAAAGAACCTGGGGATAGATTTGTTGATAATTTTGATCTCGCTACTAATAAACACCAATTTATCATTATTCTTATGCATTAAAACAAACCTAGCTCCTAGGATTTTGCTCCGCAAACGGGTTTTTGGGTTGCATTTAGACAAAAATTAGGTTAGGCATGCATTGCATTTTTTATTGTGTTTTTGGTGTGTTTTTGTGAGTGTTAGGGATAAACAAATTGCCAGATTCCTAGAACCCTAGCACTCAGGAAGGCAATTGGTGAAGGAGAAGCTCTTACCAGTTGGAACTCAGTTTGATCCAACTTAGCATAGCTGGAATTCAGCTCACCTGAATTAGGGTTAGCTCATCCTAGCTCCATTTAGCTCATCTCATCTGAATGGCAACTCAAGAGAGCTCATCTTAGCTCACCTAGCTCAGGTCAACTCAGATCTAGCTCAACTTAGCTGAGTCTAGCTCATCTCAGCTCCCATTAGTCCACAGGGAGCTTTAGCTAGCTCAGTTGAGTTGACTGGAGTTCATCCCAGCTCAGGTCCAGCTACATCCAGCTCCACTCAACTCCATCCAGCTGAAGATGACTTCATTTCAGCTCAAGAAGCTCAAGTCCAGCTCCCGGGGACTTAGCTTAGCTCAACTGAGTTGAGCTAAGCTACTTTAGCTGCCTCAACCAACTTGATCCTCCCCAGGAGCACCAGACCCAGCTCACCTCAGCTCATTATGGTAGAAGCCAGCTCACTTCAGCTTGGCTTAGCAGCTAGGAAAGAACTAGCAAGCTAAGCCAGTTAGAGTAGCTCCTTGCCACCCTCTTCAGTAGCTTCCAGCTCCTGTTCAGGCTCCAGACTTCTCCTCCTCAGCTCCTCTCTTCAAACCCTAGCTCCAATACCTCCTCCTCTACTCCACTACTAGCTAAGCTAACTTAGCTTAGCTTAGCTTAGCTATGCTCCAGCTCCCTTGGCTTTTACCACCTAAAAACCCTACCTAACAACTCCACCAACTAGCTCCACCTAAGTTCGACATAAGCTAACCCTACTTCCACCTCACCTTGGCGCCAACCTAGCCTACCCAATACCTCCAAAAGACACCACTAAATGCCACCAAAACCACCTATAACTACCTTGGTTTTGGCGCCAAAAATTCCCTCCAAAAATCCCCCCATCCTAACCCTACACCTACCCATATAACCCATCCTAGCCATCCACATACCCCCCTTCTAGAACCCTAAGGTGGTGCCACCTAATAGCCTTCTAGAAGGCCCATTTTGGCGCCAATTCTAAATGGCACCAAAGCCATAACTACCCCCCTTAGCACCCCTTAGGTGGCGCCATTTATCCTTAGCCCTAGGATTCCCAACTACCCCCCATATCCTATCCTAGCCATCCATTCCAAGAGCCACCTATGACCTCCTTCCTACACTATATAAACCCACCTATCTTCCCACATTTTCTTCATCCTCCATTAGTGTTTAATTCCACATTAGACCCATCATAATTCAAGGCCAAGGAAGAAGAAGAAAAGAAGATTAAGGGGGCATCCTACCTGCCCCCTTGGTGCCTTCTTCCCCTTTTTCTTCTCCCTTGTGCCACGCCAAGGAGGAGGAGCATCTCACTTCAAGGAGGACGGCCAGGCAAAGGAGAAAGACCTAGGGTGGATGTCCACCCTTGGAGGAGGAGAATTGAAGGTGGTAGCTCCCACCTTGGAGGACACCATCTTGGAGGAGCACAAGGAAGGAGTTGGAGGACTCTTTCCAAGTCCGAAAGCTACCAGGCTTGGAGCAAGAAGCCATCATCTTCTTCACCATTTCATTTAGGGGATTTGTGTTTTTATCTTCTTGTATTTCAAGTAGGTTAGAAGCTTTCCTCCATGAGTTTTGTGTAGAACAAGTTCATTTTAATTCAAGTTGCCTTCTTTCAATTTTTGTTGCATAGCTTTTTACAATTTTTGCCTAGCATTTGTTTCACTCCCTCTCCCTAATTATTCTAGGCCTCCACATGCCTAGGGTGAGCTTAGGGAGAGGCTCTACCTGTCACCTTAGGGTTAACTTTATTGAAATAGATTTTAGTTGTTTTCGCACTATCAACAAAAACTCGCATGTTGCCGTTATTTCGAAATCATAAAAACTATATATTCAAAAACATCAAAAAGAAAGTTGAGTTCCATCTTTAAAGCAAGCGATTTAATTTTTACAAACTTGCCTCAAGCAAGAGATTTAATTTTTACAAAGTTGCCTCCTTGGACGACCCTAGATACCCCACTATCTAGGTCTTATAAATTTTAAAAGCGAATCCATTTTTGTGCATTGCAACGACTTAAAACCCTAATTTAACAAACCGTGCAAAAATGTGATCAGCTACTTCCCAGGAAACCCAACTGTCGTTAAACCATGTTGATTATGAGTGTACTAATGAGATATTGAATTCTCTTCATGACTCATCTATTGTAGAGTAGTTGGAGGTTCATAAAACAATGAAGTTAGGTAAGGATGTGGGAGACGAATTCTTATTGGGAATGGAACCTAAACAGACTAAGCCCTCTTTGGACTTAATAATTACCACCTAATCACTCAAGCAACCTGTAGATTCCTTACCTAATCCTCAGCTCAGGTCTCTGCTCATATACATTCTTTCTGGGGAGAATATCAGGCTAGTACATCCTCGGGTAGAATGGCGAGTTTGGATTGATGCTTGTACTTTTAGTCTTGCCATTCAAGGATTTGAAATTATTATGTTTATATCTTTTAAAACCCTTCCTGCTTTGGAGGACCCTTGTTATCCTCCACTTATTGCATTCGGGAGGTCCCTTTTCATATTCTTTTTGTTATTCCTAGACCTCCCCAGGTGGCCTACGAGGTTCTCTGTTTTCATATCTTCTGGCAAACATTTGGAATCACGCTGCATCATCAGCTCGCCAACATTTGTGGCTACCTGTTTTCTAGGCCCGCGGTGTTATGCATATTCTTAGGGCCTAGCTCGTTTTGTTTGGAGCCAGACTTATAGGTTTCGTATAAGTTTGGCTGCCGACAGAAAATGCAGCGTTTGTTGGGAGGCAACCCAGCGTTTAGAATAACACCATCATCAGGTGATTTCCTTCCTTTCTCCCCCTGTTTTAATTTTACAATGAGGACATTGTAGGATTTAGGCATGGGGGGGTGCATTTTGCATTTTAGGTAGTATTCATGCATTTAGGTTAGGTGCATTAGCATAAAAAAAAATCTCTCTTTTCTTGAGCTGAATTGGTTAGTCCTAGCAAAACATCTTTGTCAAGGAAGTTTCATTAAAGATTTTCTTCTTAAATTGTTTCTTAGGTTTAGAATCCAGTACATTTACTTCACTTGCACGTAGACTTGGTAATGGATCTTTGAAGAAAACTAATAAGCATTTTTAGTCTACTGAACCCTTGGATAGATAATAGGGAGTCAGGCATACTATCTTCTATTAGATCCACCTATTATTTGTGAGAAGGAAGTAGAGAGACTACTGGTGCGCTAAGTCTAGTGTAAGGACTCTTAAGTTCTGGACAATTAGATGGTGATACCTCAGAGTTAGGCATAGTTTTCGCTCTATTCCTGTGTATGTACATTGTGTGAATTCCTGAGAGTCACCAAATAAGGCAGGTACATAGAGATTGAGTCTTAATAAAACTATGACTATGATGGATGGTTATGACCATCCTTCATAGAGTCTTCGGTTGAAGGAGGGTAATAGTGTCAAAGGTCAGAAATACACTTGTCCTATTAATTCCTTTCCGATGCCAAGAGTAGGCACTTCCATCAAATAAGCCACATAATATCCTCTTGACCATCATCATCCCTCATAATGCCTCATAAATAGAAGTCAGCGTCATGTTGTGTTGGAGTTATATAAAAAAAAAAGATAAGAAGAAAAAAATATATATAGAAAGAAGAAGAAAAGAGAAATATTTATATTTAAAAAAAAAGAAAAAAAAGAAAAAAAAGGGTCCAAGTTTGGAGTTTTATCCTCATGTCAGGTGTTCATATTTTTGAGGCAACAATAAAAAAATACCCATTGGGATCTACCAAATATGACCCATACCTACTTTTCAGCATTTCTGATCATTCGAATACTGGCTGAGGACTTCTAACTTAGTTGTAGGGTTATTAGGACTTTAGTTGAAGTGTGAATGCCATGTGAGGCTGCCAAACAGTGAGTACATTTACAAAATCTGGCGAGATTTGTGATCTAGAATGGAAAGAAGGAAAAGAGTGAGCACAAAGGAACATCAAGAGACCACAGTTGTTTAACCTCTCTCTGAGTTGACTTGTTTGATAGTCTAGAGATCTAGAGTGTGTAGTACTAGATTACATGTAGCACGAATGAGTGTGTGCCACCAAATACGAATTCATTCAACTTTGTATCTCCTACCTAAGCCAAAAAGCTGGGGTCAAATTACAGATTATTTTCTACTTTATCCTCGAGGGAAGTAGTTGCCTATCTCGATAGAAATATTTACCAAGGGATAAGTATGAATTGCAAATGTAAGTTGGTTATTTTCACTTAGATCCGTTACCTAGGTTACTATCACTTCACATTTGTTTGGATCTCTAAATTTTTGGAATAAGGAAAGAAGAAATCTTTTGATTACTTCTATTATTTTTCATTTTTGCTCGAGATTAGCAAAACTTAGGCATGGGGGCATTTGATAAGTCCACTTTTGTGGACCATTATTTAGCCTAAGTACTATTTACTTATTTACTCTTAGTTGTTATTGACTAGGAGATATATGGTAATTTACCTTGGCCTACATTTAATTTTATGCTCTAGTTTTACGTTTATAACATATGTTATGATAATATAATTTATTTTATGAATGCAGGCTAGGTACAAGAGTTCACACGACATTTCTGCGTTTATAAGACGTCTGGAGCTAAAGATGGGCATCTGGGAATTGCCAGGACAAGTGCCTTGACTTTACATTTTTTTAAGACGTCTGATGATGAAGTCAGACGTTTGATAAAGATCGGCCAATACTTATCCATCAGTTTCAACCACTTGCGATGTTCACAAGTGGTTGGAGAAGTTGGCGGTAGGCGAAACAAACTGGTGGAGTTTTAAAAAGAGAGAAGACCTATGCACGGTGCATCCCTCTCCCTGGCGGGGATCTCCTCCCTCTTGACCACTGTGGAACAAGCGCACACCATGAACTCCAGTGTGCAACGTGGCTAGAACGTACTCCTCCGCCCTTCGCCCGCAGTGGTGTGCGTGGTGACAGAGCACACATCATCACCGCCTGTAACCTCCCCCGTCGAACCCATAAGAGCCGGCTCCATCACCCATCATCCATGCACCCAAACCGCAGTCCACCACGCCACTCGCAGTCGCCACACACTGCAGCCAACTTCACCTCCATCTCCACGCACGCCCGCATCCACCGCCAACCCTTCCTCTTCTTCTTCGTCCTTTTCCTCTTCTTCTTAAACTCGCCTACAGCTCCACGCGAAAGAACCCAAAGCTTCACCGCACGTAGCAACTCCTTTGAGCCTCCTCCAACTGCCAAACTCGACGTCGAGCATCTCGCCTACCACAGAGGCCACGAACGGCCATGCATGGGTATGCACGCAACACCACCACCTTGACATCGCCGTCGTCCTCCTCCTTCGTCTGGCCGCCACCGGCCGCCTCCGGTTGTGTTTCCTACGTCAGCGCGACACCCTCGTTGAGATGCATCTCTACATGCAACATCGGCCCCAGCCATCCTCCCTCACGAGCGTAAGGAAGAGAGAGGAGAAACCACTGTTTCTCCTCTAGTTAGAAATTACAACATATGCCATTGTAGGTTTCATTATTGCATTATTTAATGAATTAATATATTGAAAAGAATTTGCATGAATATCCCTCTATTTTAGATCAAATACTATGGCTGAATTCTTCTCATGAATGATATAATGCATGGATTAAGGTGGACAAGCATATTTTAGAAATTGGTATTTACGGTCTTTACCATTACCAAGGTCATTATGTAACAAAATATTATATTATGGTAATTTTGCATATAAACACCTACAGTCTTAATTAATTGCTTAGAATGAGAATTCATGAGGGTAACGAGATGCACTAAAGAATATGTGCACCCATTGAAATTCTCGAATAAACAAGTCACCACTTACTAATTTAATAGGCTAATTTCTCCCTGTGGAGACGACCTAACTATTTTTGTGGTTAGATTTTGAATAATTGAATGTTTTGAAAAGCGATTTTCTACCATGTGACATAGTACAACGACGCAACATTTTATGTTAAAATTTCTATCAAAAATGAAGATTGCTCTTTCAGATGGTGCTCCCAACTATATACTAGAACTTCGCAAGATTACAAAGATTACAATCTCTCGATTTCTCTCGAGTCACTTAGGGAAGGTCCTAAGGGCCTTCCCAGCTATTTATAGTACTAGGATCAGGCTTCTAGCGAGATCTTCTGAGTAGATGTGTTGCCCAACAATTGTATGTGTTTTGCCAGATTATTAATTGCATCTTCCATTGTTAGCATTTATTGGTGGCGTAAGCCTTTTGTAGTTTCGCCATCCTCTCTAATGGGTAGGATTCGTTGGGTTTGGCTGCTCTCGGCTTTTTTCGTGCGTTGGCAGGTTGGATTGCTAGAGCTGTCTACGTAGGATGTTTTCCTTGGATGTAGGTAGGTTGGATCTCCGAGCCTGCCTGCATCCAAGGTCTTCCTGGTCGGATCCTTCTTTTTAGGCTTATTGCGGAGTTTCGGATTCGAGGGCATTTTTTACCCCTCATCATATGCCCCATACTCTCGAGTTGGCGAATGCTTGCTGAGAGAGTAACATTTAAAGTAGGAACTTCGCGACAGGTAATGCTCCCAAATATTGTCTCGATTTTATATTTATGCGGGGGAGCATTTGTTATTTAGCGAGGTTTTTAGGGGTAAAGGCCTGTAGTTGTATTGACCTTAAGAGGTGGTACGGGGCACATGGGCCTGATATGTCATCGTTCTTAGGAGGTGGTTTTGAGGCGCATCTGCCTAGTATGTCATCGGCCTTAAGATGTGATTTTGAGGCACGTCCAACTAGTATGTCACCGACCTTAAGAGGCAATTTTGAGGTGCGTCCACCTACTTTTTTCCGCGAGTAATGGCCAGTTACATCAGGATATATACCGTGTGGTGGTATTTGAGCATACCGATATTAATTGCCGTTATGATGAGACAAAGGCCTCAAGTGTCGTGCTTGTCATTGATGGGATGACTCTTTCTATGGCAATGGATCTGCACACAATGGTATTAAAAGCCGTAATGATGGCCGATGTTTTCTTCACGCTTGGCGGTATATTTGGAATCGGCGGTGGATATGGAGGGATTTGATTTTTTTGGAAAGTTGCACATTGCAAGGGGGAACTGCCCTCCATGGGGGTTATATATAGGGGTGGTGGGTCATGGTTAATGGCCTACCTACCTCGGAGAGCATTTGCATTGGGAGCTTTTACTCTTGGCAGAGCGCTGCGAGGAGACGTCCTTCATCGGAGTGCCATTGTGTTGGGGGTTTTTTAGGGGAAGAGCTATCATGTCTAGCTTTGAAAGTAAGGGTAAGTACATTGCTTCTTCTTCCTCAGGGATCCCTGCCAAGACTAGGGCTTTATACAATTTCTTGTCGGACTTTCGTAGTCAGTTTGGGATTTGTTAGTTTTGCAGGAATACGGACTTGGAGGGGTGCCATTTAAGGTATGTGGGTTCGAGACCCGTCTGTGTTTAGACGGGATCAAGGACATGTTTATTATATGTAAATACGCCATAGAGAATGGTCTATGGGTACCTTTGAATCCCTTTGTGTCCTCCTTCCTTTCCTTTTATTACCTTGCCCCTTCGCAGCTCAGCCATAATTGTTGGTTGGTGTTAAATGCCTTTATTGCCCTCTACCTACATTTGGGGATTGCTTGATGGGAACACCATCATGAGCCATAACTAGCTCAGTTTAATCTGATCAAGTCAATAAGCTCCTACACATCCATTAGAAGGTCTTAAGGGCATAAAACATTGATTTCAGAAGAAAATAAGAATACAGTGTTATTTATGCAAATTTACCATTCTATCACAAAAATAGAATAACCATGGGTTCTCTTAGGGGTAGAAAAAAGGTCAAATGGTCTTAAGAGTCTAATAAACGGGTTAGAATAGACAGATAAGAGTTTTCATGCGTTACAGGAATTAATGGACATCTGAAACCCTAAAAACAGACTTGCTTAATCTACCAAGGTTCTGGTTAGGATAAAATTCACGTAAACTCTCTAAAAATCATATAAAAATATTATCTTGGATTTGGCACCTTCAATTTCACCATTGGAACCCATATTGACCTAAAATAGATTCTTAGACAGACATTTATCCTAATTTGGGTAATTATGTAAATTACCTTGACAAACGAGGTAAAAACTTAAATCTAACTTCACCATTGGATTTCTTGGGTCCAGATTAGTTTTATACAAAAATTTGGGCTCAATCTGAGATTATCTTGACCAAGTTTGCATTTTGGTTCAGTCAAACTCTTTTTATCTCATTCAAGTCCTTATCTTTTTGAATTCCTTGCAAATGGCCCCTTAGTTTTGTTGCCTTCTTCACAAAAATTCCCTGTCGCCATGAATCCTAATCCTACAAACTTCGACGACCTTAAATTGGCATGTTCTTCTTGATTCCTTGATGAATCCCTCTCAGATTTGAAAGGGAAGTTCGTCAAGGAATTTTCTTCCTTTTGAGCCAATTCCTAAGCCCTAAAACTTTCCCAATCTCTCATGCGAACGCATGAGAGATTAGGATATCCTAGAGAATTCCAACTCCGACGACATTTCAAGCTTGGGAAGCTTGCTTCCCAAGCTCAAAACACCCTCTAGAGGCCTATAAAAGACCCCTCAGATCAGGCTAAGTTCCTCAGACTTGTTTTTGGTCAGAATTACCCCAATTTCTTCCCTCCTTTTTGGCCGAAATGCTCCATGAGCTCCAGCGATATCTTTGACCTCCTTCCTCGTCTGTTCTTGCAAAACCAGTAGCGGATTATTCATCCTCAGATTCTTCTGCGTGCCGCAATACTAGCGACCGTCCCCTTCCACATCTTCATCACTGTTCTCCCCTACCGAAGAGTTCATCTTCTCTGTTGCTGGTGTGCCAAAATCGACGCGGATCTCGCCTCTTTCGTCCATTAGAGTAGCTAGTTAGATTTAGTTAGCATCGTAGGTTAGTTTTCCCTCTCTTTATCCTCATTTCAACCCCCGACTCGACACGCTCACCCTTGTCTTCTCCGTGTTTGACGATCACTCCGACGAGGTGGTTCCACTGCTACACAACTCCATCCACCTCGCCGACCACCTCATAACCTTCGCTACATCACCCTCTTCAAAACCCCCATCCTATTTCTCCCTATTACGCCCCAGCCGCTCCATCGAACACCGCACCTTTATGCTTCACTTTCCGTCACCATCCAGCCACCTCACGCACTTTCACACCTCACGGACACCACCGTTCACTTCCTCGTCTCATGGTGCGCTATTGATCCTTTTAACTGGAGCTTTTAGCCCGTATTTCGTGTTTCAAGTACAGCCCTTCGGATGCCATTGGCGGGGTTGCTTGAGCAAGCTCTAAGCTCACTATTCAGCACCTGCAGCTCCAGGTGATACATCCAGAGAGTGCGGAAAGACTCCAGACTTCGAAGCAGGACTTCAATTAAGAGTTCTTCCCTTAGTGGCTGCTCCAATTGGCGAAGCAGCTTCAGCCGCTACTGCCATGTGAAGATGGTGGGACATTTAGTCCCTCCTCTGAAGTTGGTAGTGAAATAGAGGCGCATATATTGATTTTATGCTAAGTGCTTATCGCCTCAACTAGCACACAGGGGGTGAGGTCCCTACACCCCTCACTCGCCTCGCTCGTGAAACCTACACGCAGGTCTGGTGCATCCGATTACCCACCTAACCGAGCACTCCTCGGCTGCCACTCACGGCCGGCAGTTTTGGTCCCGAGTGCGCTCTACCCAAATACCTGATAATCCACTGAGGCCTTGGGAGGGCAGATCCTAGAGAGAGAAGGAGAGAGAGAGTGGGGACAGGGGAGGGTTTTTCCCTGTGCGACACTTAGCTAAATCTGAGAGCGCCTTCCCCTTGTGCGTGAAGAGGTTGAAGACAGAAGAAGAAAGGTGAAGAAGAGAGAAGAGGAGGAAAAGAAGAAGGCCTGCAGTGGGTAGAAGAGAAGAGGAAGAAGAAGAACAGTGTTAGGGAAGCATTGTAGCATCTGATGGTTAAGTCATCTGGTCATCAGACCCGACGTCTGATTTGAGGCTTTATCTGGTTATTTAAGTACCTAAGTTAAATGGTTGATGGGACTGTTGCATTGTTTGAACTCAATGCATATATGCTTAAATTGAATAATTGGTGATCTAAATCACCATTATTTTTGCTTTGAGATCCTTTTTGCCATATGTTAGACTAATGCTTTATATTGATTATCATTTTTGAGTAATTTATTGACTTATTTCTTGTGCTCATTTACATTATTAAGATTAGCGCTTGAATTCATATTTGCTCCCTGTGTTCGACCTTGGACTTTCATTCGAGTTACAAATCTTATTTATTTTTCACGCTGATTCGAACTATACTGCAATGCATTGACTTTAAAACCCGATTCAGAGCGACTAACATTTTTGCGCCGTTGCCTGGGAGCAACGCGCAATTCACCGCTATTCTCCACATTATTTGATTATATTTGAGCACTGAGTTGCCCTATTTGCTTTCTTGTGATTTTGCGAGGTACTTCACGGGATCGTTCGTGCAAATCAACCACTCCAGGGCAGGTAGCTTCTCTATTCTTCCCTAATGAAACTCCTAATCTTGGGAAGACAAAAAAGGTAACAATCAATTAGGAATCACCTGTCTTATTTTTCATAGTAATCATCATTTAAAGGGTAAGTTTCTTGATTTGTGAATTTTCAAATTTAATTGAAGATTGAGACGATTTTGTTTCGAATTCCCTACCCCAAATTTCCTGTGCCTATTAGGGACTATGCTTAATTACTAATCTTCTTGGACTATGCACTTCTTGTTTGAAGTCCAAGGAGAACATTTTAAGATCAAATTGGATGCAGAATAGAGCCAATTAGGGTTTCAATTTTAGGGTTTTGGAGTGCTAGTTTACACTTGCTGCATAAAAGGAAACAAACCCACTCGCATTTGTGTGCTACCTAAGCTCTTGGTTGAAAAGATCTAATCAATAAAAACCCTAAAATCAGGCTCTAAATTCACTTGAACCCTAAAATCCTTGGACCTAATAACCTGGGAGTCAAATCAGGGCGATTTCTAGGTCTTGACCTAGATCTCATTCTGCCATCTTTAGGGCAGGTCAGGTGAAGTTGGTCTACATTGTAGGCCAACCAACCTCTAAATTAGGTCATAAGTTGAAATTAACTTCTAAATCAATTGAAAATCAAGGCACAAATTAGGACATAAAATTTGTAGACTTAAGGACTTACGTTCGTACATTTTGGTCTACCTGGACCCTTAGTGACAAGGAAGGTCAGGTGGGGGAAACCCTGTAACTCGTGGGAACACTTTACTGGTCGGGCATGTTTCGCGTATTTGAAATCGGGTTACGAGTAACCCATTGTTATAGTTGCAAAACACGTCAATCAGATAAAATTTATACTGAAATTCCAAGGGAGTCCCGGGTTGAACACAGGGAGGCGACATTTACTTTAACTAAAAAGCACGCTTCGTTTTGTTTCTTTTTTGGTATTTTAGGGTTTTGTTATCTTTTTTGTATTTTTGAAAGAAGAAAACAAGCAAACGAATCACAAGATAGAGATGGAACGAAAATGGTATAGATATCACTTCAATGTCTATTACAATCTACTATGAAAGCATAAAAAGAGAGGGGGGTGAGAGGAAATCTCCCGAATTTGCTGTTCGACGAGACGATGGTGCCTGGCGGAAGCTCAGACGAAGGAGGTGAGGAGCGAGACGACGGAGGTGAGATGTAGGAGGACGTCAGGTTGAGGAAAGCTTCTACGTGACTCCGGAATGGAGGTGAGAAGACGGAGATGATTTGCTACCGGAATGGAGGTGGGAGGATAGCTCCAAGGCGACCTATGAATGGGGATGGGAAGTTGGGGTATTTGGTGGGGCAGAGGTTCGCTACACTAATAGGCACCTTGGAAGCTTAAGAACAAGCTCTAACAGAGCGTTGGTAGGCTTTCTAGAGCTTGGGAGTAGGTGGGAGTAGAGTAGGTAGAGATGGCTTGGAAGGGAGGGGGTGTAAGTCCTTGTATAGTGGAGGAGAAGAGGATAAAAATGGGTAAAGGACCTTTAGCGATCTCCATATCATCGTTGGAAATGTTGTTGCAGATAGCTCACATCCACTCATGCCCTTAGTTGGCCTTGCTAGCTTGCAATGAAGTAGCGACGGCTGTAAGTGTCGCTGTAGGTCAGCCTAGCTGTCACTGAAAGCTGGCACCAACTACGCTTGCACCTACGCTACTGATGAGAGCCTCATCATGAGCCCTAACTAGCTTATTTTAACCTAAGAAAGAGAATAAGAGCTCCTACATAACCTAGAGGACCTAATTCAAGGAATAAGTGTTCTGAGAAGAAAACATGAAATAAAGGTTAAAACTGTAATTTTACCATTGCAGTGTGTAAACGGGATTTCTTAGAGGCAAAACATAGGTTAAATGATCTGAATAAGATAAAAAGTGGGTTGGTTGAATCAGAAATAGGTTATTGTGTAATCCAAGAATTAAATGGCATTCTGTAATCCTAAAATAGATCTGCTTAATTCAACAAGGTTCTGGTCAGAATAAAAATCAACTAATCCCTCTAAAATTCATGGAAAAATATTCCCCAGGGTTTAGATCCTTCAAATTGTCCTTTGTAACCTGTTTTGGCCTAGATTGGGATCCTAGCTCATTAATTAACCTAATTTGGATTTTTGTGCAAATCATCCAGTCAAATGTGGTTAAACCTAAAATCCAACTTCACCATTGGATTCCTTAGGTCCAAATTAGGTTTGTTCCAAAATTTGGACCTAAGGGGTGGTCATCTTGACCTACTTTGCAAAATAGTACACCCAATTACATTTTAGCCCCTATCTTTTGCAAACCATTGCACAAACCCCCCTAACTTCCTCGCCACTCTTACAAACAGGTCCCTCCACCATTAATGGGGAGAAATTCTACTCCGGCCAGGAATGGAGGAGGGGTACTCCCTAATTCCTCAGAGATCTCCTAGATTTGGAAGGGAGATTCTATGAGGAATTCCCTTCCATCTTAGCGTGGTCCTAATCCCTGATTCACACCCAATCTCTCGTGCGAACGCACGAGAGATTTGGGTATCCCACAGAAATCCTACTCCGACGAGGAATGGAGGGGGAGTACTCCTTGATTCCTCAGAGATCTCCTAGATTTGGAAGGGAGATTCTCTGAGGAATTCCCTTCCATCTGAGCTCGATCCTAATATCTGATTTGCTCCCAATCTCTCGTGTGAATGCACGAGAGATTTGGGCCTCTAACTGATTCCATCTCCGGCGAGGATTTGCACACTTGGAAGCTTGTCTTCCAAGCACAGGAACCCCTGCCAGCATCATAAAAGGATCCTTAACCCTGGCCGCACCTCCTCAGCTCGAGTTGGCCAGAGTTCCACCCCAATTTCATCTTTTCTCCTTCGACCAAGTAGTCCAGCGAGCTCTGGCGAGCCGCCCTCCTCTTTCTCGTTGCTCTGTCACCATACCAGTGGTAGGGCTGTCCTCACCATCCTCTTCCGCATCACGCAACACCCGCGCGAGCATCTCTAACCCCGTCGTCGCCGCCGTCTCCCTCCACTAGATGCTGTCTTCTCCGGCGATAGCAGGTTCTTCCAGTCCCCATCTCTCCCCCTTCGTCCACTTAATTAGGTTAGACTTACTCGTCTCTATCCCCTCTTCAATTCCCCTCAATCTATTTCACGAATTACCCCTCTACAGCCACTGTCCATCGCCATCTTCCCCATCTCTGGCCAACCTTCGGCGAGACGCATCCGTCACTCCACGCCTCCACACGTCTCGCCACCAACCTCTTCACCTCTGCCATCGACCACTGAACATTTTCCACCCACTCACAGACCGCCAACACCTCCATAAACACCCCCCAACCTAACCCATAAACCCGGCCACAGGGTGACCTAGGCACGCACGCCTAGGCCGCCCCGCAGCCTGCCACCTATCGTACCACCTTCGCCTTGATATGGCGAAGCTTCCCATGTATTTTAATGGGGCCACCAGGCTGTATTCATGTATGGCAGATCTGAGCACCAGTCGCCATTAGCGACGGCTCAAGGAGGTCGCGAGCTTCATCCCAGGCTGCGCGCTCTAAGTGTCAGGGTCCCAGAGGAAGTAGACGTGTGCCCGAACTCAGACAGCAGGGCAATTGGTTTGGCAAGGACTCCAGCTGCAGAATTGGAAGAAGGAGGTCCTGTGGGTGGACGTGCAAAAGCGGGAGGGACATTAGTCCCACCTTGGAAAATCAAGAGTGTGGCACATCGCTTATATTGAATTTGTGTTTTACTCTGTTTGCCTCGAGACACACATGGGGTGAGGTCCCTCACCCTTTACACACCTCGTCCGCGACATTCTACCCTACGGACCTAGCAACCCGACCCGACTAACCTACCATGCACTCCTTGCACACCACATCCATGCTGGTGCGCCTGGACCCGGGCACACGACCAACCCGATAAGCCGACTCTGGGAGAGCGCAGAGAGAGATGCGGGGGTGGGTAGAGGGATAGGTTTTTCTCTTCGGTGTTGTGTGTGCAGGGAAGAAGGAAAGAAGCCAAAGAGAAGAGAATGTCAGAGGAAGCTAAGGGAGGAAGAGGCGCAACAAGAGAAGGAAAGGAAGAAGGACTTAGCCGTAGCAAGGAAAGAAAAAGAAGAAGGAAGGAAGAGAAAACGTCGGAGGAGAGCTAAGGCAGAAGCCAAGGAAGAAGAAGAAGAAGAAAGGTTGAAGCCAAGGGAAGTAGAGAGGCACTGTGAAGAGGAGAAAGAGAAGTAAGAAAGAAGAAGACCCACAGAGGAAGAAGGTGAAGCTGACACTTCGCTGTAGACAGCCACCAGAAAAGAGAAGACTTAAGAAGGAAAGGCAGAAGACAGAGGAAAATAAGAAGCAGGAAGAAGAAAGGAAAAGCTAGAAAGAGCTACACAGAAGAAACAAGGAAGAAGAAGCAGACGACCAAAGACCAAAGAAGAATAGAAGAAAAAGAAGAAGAGAAAGCTGACAGGAGAAGAAATAAGGGAGAGTTAAAAGAGAAAATATCTTTTTAAGACGTCTGATCCCAGGAGCAGACGTCCAATTTCTCTATTTTTGCCACAATTGACTTTTAAACTCTTGCATTTATATTCTGAATTAAGTTTTGAGTAATTCTAAGTGTTCAATTACATTATTGAGATTAGTGAATAAATTCCATTTGCTCCCTGTGTTCGACCTTGGATACTTAGGTTTTCGAGTAATAAATTTTTATTTATTGTCATCGCTTGGTCACCTATACTATGAAGCAACTGACCGTTAAAACATGATCAAGCGTTGCCAATAGCTGCGCTACCGCCCATCACGCACGCTGATTGCGCGGCGTCTTGCTGGTGTGCGCGCGCGCGTTGCACTATCGTTGTTTCTTGCGTGCGGTGCTACTCGGCTGATTTGAGAATTGAGGGGCTGCGGGGATTTGAACCCGTGCCCCTCTCTTGAGAACCGCCACTCCCACCATTGCGCCAAGTCCGCCAATGCGTCCCGAGGAAGAGCCGCAGCTGCGTAGGGAGGGTGAGCTCTTAGTCGTTGGACGTGGCAACATCTAGACCGTTTGCCCTTCATTGCTTGCAGAGGATGCCACGGTGCTCGGATCGAGGTGATTTTTGTGTTGTCGGACTGCGATCGTCGCTCTGGATCCATCCATATGGTCGGATTTTTCATTCAAAGTCTGTAAGGATGTCTCATTGTGTTGGGATCGTAAAACACGCATTTGATCAAAAATGCGTCGTAGTACAGTACGCGAAATATGATCAACAAAAATAATTTCTAAGATAATGAGACTTGGAGTCCCAATCCTTCGTCTCTGGGAGGCATTTATGGAAATGCAGATTTGAAATCGATCTCACTCGCTCTACTTATTCAAAATCGCATGTCGATTTATGCTAAGTTCGTGTTGATGCATGACATGCTGTTTCATTTTTGAAGTAGTTGGAAGTTTTCTTTCTTATTTGACAATTTTCTAATTTTCTTGAATCCAAATAGAAAAAACAGATCCAAAAGTGAGAGTGTTTTGTAAAAGCATAATAAGTCTACACTATTCTAATAGAAAGAATCGAAATGTAAGTGGAATTGAAAACATGCAACTTTAATCACACCAAAAGATGATAATCAGGCACATGGTGATTTTCTATATATATATATATAAAGATGATGATAACAGAGTTGCAGAGCACTGGTAGTGGAATGCTTGTACAGGGAATGTAAAAAACTAACAGCTAATAGAAAATGACTGCATACATGAATCTACGAGGGATTATGCATGCATCATTGGAGGCGAATATAGAGCTACACTATTAAATAGTAAATAAAGCAGCAAAACTATGAAGAACTAAGCTACTAATCTAGTAGAAATAAGGGCATTCAGAGGTGGGCACCGATGGCCTTTGACTTGGTTGAGAGGAGGAGGGACGACTAATGGTGCTTTGGCCAGCCCTTGGAGAGAGGTTGGAGAGGTGATCCAGCATCTTGGTGTGGAGGTGGTGGTGGCCATGGTGAAGCTACTCGTGGACATGGAGGTGGAGTGGATGTGGATGAAACAAAGCTAAATGAAACCAAGAGTGGATGGGTGCAAATGGCCACCCCTTAGGTCTTTTTATAGACCTAAGGGAGGTTCTCTAGAGAATTATGGAATTCTCTAGAGAGGCCTATGGTGGGAGCTCTTGGGAGAGTGAGAGAGGATGGATGGTGGTTTCTAGACCCACCAAATGTGGATCTAAAAATTGAATGGCTCTTGGTTGCTAATTTTAGCAACCAAGGCAACAAGACATGGTAGAGAGTTCTAGAGAACTCTAGGCTAGGTATTTTCGTGTGGATGGTGTGTGTCGCTCGAAACTTAGGTGTAGGTTTCTTAGGTTAGGTTCTAGTGGGCTTAGGTCATGGTAGGTCTCAAATTAGGGTTACAAACCCTAATTCACTAAGGTAAAGTGAAATTAAACTTAATGCAAGTTTAATTGGGTGTGTAGAAACCTAATTGAGAGTAAAATAACTCAATTAAGTCAGGTCTAGGTCAATTGCACTCTCATTGAGTCTAATTGGACAGTGTGTCCTGAGATTGGGGCTTAATCGGACTTAATGAGTCCAATTGAATAGGCTGATGGAATTGACTAAGATCCAAGTCAATTAGGTTTAGTGAGGACCTAATTAGGTCCTTAGGGAGGTCTAGAGGTGATGTACTAGGGTTAGGGCACCTTAATTTTGGTTCTTAGGGGGTTAGAATTGGGTTTAGGGGCCTAGAAATCTAATATCAAGGCTTGAATTCCAAAACAGGAACTGGAGGATAGTATCAGATGTGTAATAAAGTTGTCAGACGTCTTATAGTGAAAAATCAAAAGTGCAGACTTATTGTCTGGACGTCTAATTAGAGTCAGGGAAGAATTAAGGTTTTGTCTTGGGTATTCTGTAGAAATTGGATGTTTGACCAAGTGTCTGGACGTCCAATAACACTACAAAAGTGGGTTGCGGGAGTTGGTTAAGGGTTCTGGACGTCCTATAACCTATCTGGACGTCCAGATAGAGGCTGGATTTAGGGTTTTAAGGTTTCCTTGGGTGCAGTGACCTGATCTAATGGTGGCTAAGGCTTAGGGAAGCTTCTAGGCTGTCTTAAGGCTAGGATGGACCTAAGTTCTTCACAATTTATTACTTTATTCCTACTTAATAGAATAGCATACCTTAACTCCCTTACATTTTTATCTACTACATCTAATCTAAGTCTTCCGCTCCAGCTCTGCTGCAACACCAGTTATTCTTTATTCTTCAGATCCAGCTTCAGATCTAGCTTCTTACCTGCTATTGACATAATGCACCTAATTAGTACATTATAGCATTATTTTATGCATAGCTAAAAGAAAGCAGTAAAGGTGCTAGTAATGCTTATGCATGCATGAATTACCCTAACTTATGCTAAGTCTTAGCCTAATTTAGGTAAGTTAAGACCTTTGATTGCTGCGCAATCACATTGCCTCTTGGTCATATAAAATGAAGGAATTAATATAAAAAACATACAACTATCCTAAATGCCATGCAATGGATGTTATGCAATATTTATAACATGATATGCAATGCTAAGCCTAGGAACTATCATAAATAAGCAATTTATCATGAATTCATGTGTGTTCATCATACCCCTATGCTTACTTTTTGCTAGTCCCTAGCAAAATTAACCTAAATTCTATGTATAAAAGTAGAATCAGGGTTCGAGTATTTAGGCAAAATTCATTGATTGCTTTAGAAAATCTAAACCCCAAGACCTAATTACAAAAACTCAACAGTGCCTGGGTGCCTACCAGAATGCAGACCGTCCAAGCCCTCGCCATATTTGAGAAGAGGAGATAAATTTTTTTTCCTTGTTTTTCTTCTTTTCTAATTTTTTTTGTACGTTTGGAGTTTGAGAGTTCCGGGATAACTTTTTACAGCTATCCGACACGCCCAAGACTCGAAAAGAACTTTAAGTGCTAAGCATCTTGTGAAAATAGTGAAAGACTCACTAGACGACCATTAAAATGGACTTCGGGTTTCTACAACCCTAGGTGACCTTGCCTAGAGGTTTATCTTTTCGATCGGTAGCTTTCTCCCTACTTTTTTTTATGGGGTCAACACAAGGGTGAACCTAGTGTATATCTCCCTGGTTTATTCTACTATCCTGCTTCTTCCCTAAGTGTTTTGGGAATTATTGTGCATCTTTTTTTTTTGTGAGCTGGGTTCTGGACAACCGGCCGATGAGCTGTTACCACCGACAACTTGCTAGCCATACTCGTGCGGTGAAGTGTGGTTTTATTTATTTTTTTATTTTCTCCTTTTTCTATTTTTTTCTCCATATATATATATATTTTAAGTAGGTGACTTTCTTGATCTAAGATTTACCTAAAGGCAGTACAACAAAAATGGTCTTGTAGCTGGACTCTGGACAACCGGCCGATGAGCTGTTACCACCGACAACTTGCCAGCCATGCCACCCAAGTCGGTCCATTAGCTATCCAATTTCCATAAAAACTGCTGGAAAGTGAGTCAGTGCAAATAGTGTGTAGATGCTTAGCCTTAAAATCCCCCCAAATTAGAGAGCAGGTTGATAAGTCGTATACTTATCATTCCAATTTATTTACCAAATTAAAATGAATTTGGATTGGTGAGGACTTGAGACTAAGTCCACATTCGAGTGGACACCCAGGCTAATTAAGCTCGAAGACCTAAAGAGTCTAAGTGTTTAGGTCCTCTCGTATCATTTCCTAAAGTTAACCACTTCTAAATGCCTAAGTTCTCTTTTCCTAATTTCTTTCTTTTTATATCTTTTTCAAATTTTCAATTTTTTTTAATTTTATAAGAAACTAAAATAAATTCTACGGAGTTAAAATAATAATTTCAGAAATTGATTATCCATCCCCCCATGCCTAAATGATGCAATGTCCTCATTGTAAAAATAAAGACATGAAAAGGGTGGAGTAAATAGAATATCACTTGAGTGTCGTGAAAATCCGGTCAGCTCCGCAGAGAGATGAGTGTATACACACGCGCTAAGTTTAATGCCTTCAGCTAGGCATAACATACATACAAAGAAGAAAGTGAGAATTCACAAGTGCGGGTCAGAATCAAAATAAAAATATTGATCCTCAAACCCGCCAACAGAATATGTCCACAGATGTGGACCAAGTTATGATGCAGACCCATGCCCCAGGGTCGAGTGGTTCTAAGGTTCTGGATGAAAATCACCCAGAACCAAAGGTTGTTGTGTTTGCGGGGCCGGGCCTGCGGTTCAGTGGTGTGCAACCCAAGACCAAAGTGTCGGACAACAGGTAAAGATGGTTCAATAGGTGCAGTTATCCACTTAATATTTAGTTCAGAAAAATAATCAATTATTTTGAGCTTGGGTTGCACGTGAAGGATATCATAAGGGTCCTGGTAGAAAGTAGGTGGTTTCAGGTCAACAGGAACCCTTAGATCCAAAATCAAAGTTCCCTCAGAATTAGCTTCCCAGATTTTTGATTCCAACTTCTTATCCTCCGAAATCAATGTTTGTGGGACCTCCAAATCGTTGTACACCCCATGTAAAGTACCTAAGTCCAACAATTGTGGCTGAATCAGGATTGACTTAGGTTTAGTGATGTCAAAAATATCATTATTCAATTCTTTAGGGTGTGTTTGAGGAATGGGGCTACTGATTGAATCATCAGGATTCGAATCATCCAAGTTAGCCCCAACATGATCATAATCTTCAATGATCGGGCTATCAAATGGTTCATTAGATTCCTCATGCCCGTTTGTCTCACTAAAATCATTTTCCTTATGTTCAAGTGAGACTTCACCTAAAGATTCATCACCCTCAGAGTCAAAGAATTGATGATCCTCATCTCAAAATCATAAATCATTTCATGATCCAAGGAGACATAATTTTCTTCATTTCCTAACTTGGGGATCTCGGGTGAATCAATCGGTTCATCCTCAAATGGTTTCTCTAGCCCAACCTGGTCATTTTCAATCTCCGAGTATGCATCCCCCCCGACAGGTGCCTAAGCGGGTTTAGACATTGGCTCTCCTGAAGAGGGTTCATCTTGAGAATCATCTCAAAATTTGACTAGGGCAACCACAAATTTTATCCTCAACCTCGATAATTTCCTAAATAGAAACTCACCCATGTCCCTATCCCTAACATTTTGGTGCAAATCCAATAAAGAGCTATTCGGCTCATCAATCATTTTTATCAAAGGCTCCAAGGCTTCAGTGCATGGTGTTGGATGAGCTTCTAAAGATTGTATAGTGTTCCTCAAATTAGCCAACACCCTATCCTGGATCTGGCTTACGTGAACCGACTGGTTCGATTCAGGTTTGGGTGGGTTTGGGTTAACTCTAGGGGAGTTAAGATGTCGAGGTTCTCGGGTCCCTCCCTGAAAGTAGGTCATTCTAGGTTGTTCAAAGGATGATGGTGACCTATATTCAGTGGAATACTGGGGAGGGTAGGTGTTATAATCATCATATCCTTCCTAATTGTAGATTGGGTTGGTTTGGTCATTAAAGGATGGAGATCTATAATCATTGTAGCTCTGGGAAGAATAGTAATCATAATCTTATTGTCCAGGGTTAGGCCCAGGACACTGAGGTCCGGATTCGTATCCCCAATCAAAGTCATCTCGACTAGTGGATGGGTAATTACAAGTCAAGTCGGGATAGTAATCACCTTGGGGATAAGTGGTGGTAGGAGGATAGGATGTGAAGTGTGTGTAGGATGTGGAAGGGTACATGGTAGAAAAGGAGGGAAAATGGAGAAGAGAAAAGGTGCCTTGCAATACAATCAACCAAACTTGTCCTTATGTGAGTAGCTGATGGGAACACCATCATGAGCCCTAACTAGCTCATTTTGACCTGGGAAAGAGAATAAAAGCTCCTGCATAACCTAGAAAAGGGCCTAATTCGAGGAATAACTGTTCCGAGAAGAAAATATGAAACAAAGGGTAAAACTATAATTTTACCATTGTATTACATCAACGGGATTTCTCAGGGGCTAAACATAGGTCAATTGGACTCTACAAGAGGAAAAGTGGGATGGTTCAATCAGAAATGGGTTCATGTGCAATTTAAGAATTAAATAACATTCTGTAACCCTGAAATAAACCCACTTAATACAACAAGGTTCTGGTCAGGATAAAAATCAACCAAGCCCTCTAAAAATCATGAAAAAATATCCTCTAGGGTTTAGAACCTTCAATTTGGCCTTCGAAACATATTTTGACCTAAATAGGGGTCTTAGCTAATTATTTGCCCCAAATTAGGTTTTTTTGCAAAATGTCCAGTCAAACGTGGTCAAACCTAAAATCCAACTTCACCATTGGATTCCTTAGGTCCAAATTAGGTTTTTACCAAAATTTGGACATAAGGGGAGGTCACCTTGACCTACTTTGCAAAATAATCCACCCAATTACATTTTAACCCCTAGCTTTTGAAAATCATTGCGTAGACCCCCCTATCTTCCTTGCCACATTTTGTAATTAGGTCCCTCCGCTATTACAGTGGAGGTGTCCTACTCCGGCGAGGATTTGAGGAGAATTTCTCCCTGATTCCTCAGAGATCTCCTCTCAGATTTGGAAGGGAGATTCTCTAAGGAATTCCCTATCATCTAAATGCAATCCCAAGATTTGATTCGCACCCAATCTCTTGTGCCAACGCTCGAAAGACATGGGTATCCTTCGTACCTTCCTTCTCCGGCGAGGATTCTTGTGCTTGGAAGCTTGCCTTCCAAGCACAAGGACCTCTGCCAGCAGCTATCAAAGGACCCCCTGTCCTTGCCGCTACTCTCAAGCTTGAATTGGCCATAGAAACCCCCTAAATTTCTTCCTCCCTCATCTCCGGCCAATAGTCCGCAAGCTCTGGCAATCTCTCCTCCCTCTTCTCGTCGCTCTGCCACCATACCAATGGCAGAGTCTTCTCCACCTTGCTCCTCTGTGTCGCACCATACCTGCGCGTGCTTCTCCAATCCCTTCGTCATCGCCGTCTTCCTCATCTCAGGGCTCTCTTCTCCGATGACGGCACACACGCTCCGCTCGCCCTCCGCCTTTCCCCCTTCGTCCAAATACCCTCAGTAAGTTCCTCCCCCCCTACCTTTCACTTTCCCCCTCTTTATTTCACAAAATTACCCTCGACAACCACCGACCACCTCCGTCTTCCTCATCTACGGCAGACCACCGACGAAGGCGAATTCGTCGCTCCACTCATCCACATGCCTCGCCACCTGCCTCAGAACCTCCGCCATCACCTACTGATCATCATCCGCCCTTTCACTGACCACCACACACACCCTACACTCCCACCGAACACATGCACTTTCACGGTCACAGTCCGACCTAGGCATGCATGCTTAGGCCGTTCTGTGCCACGCCACCCACCGCTTCGCCTTCGCCGTGACACGGCGAAGCTGCCCAAGTGATTTGACAAGGCTGCGAGGCCATATTTGTGAAGGGCAGGTTCAACCCCCTTTCCGCCATTGAAGCATGAGCAAGCTTGCTTGCTAGCTCGCTCCAGGTCGTGTTGCCCCAGGTGTCCGAAACCATTCTACAACTCTTTCGCACCTAGCAATCGAACGCTTCATCGACTGCAGCTGCAGCAATTGCACGGGCATCGTCCCTGTGCACACGTGAAGAAGTGGGTGGGACTTTAGTCCCACCTCGGAGGTTTTCAGCATAGGTGCGTAATATAAATTATTTTTGTGTTCTCTTCTCGTCGCCTCAGATCACGGGGTGAGGTCCCGTCGCCCGCTCACCCACCTCGTCCGCGACTCACGCTACGCGGACTTGGTTGCTTAACCCGTTTACCCTGTACTCCTCGCGCACCACCCACGCTGGTGTGCCTGGACCTGGGTGCACGTAACCCGACCTGAATACTCAATTGGCTGGCTCTGGGAGAGAGAACCGAAGAGAGAAATAGAGAGATTGTACGCGGGGGAGGGTAGGGGTAGGTTTTGCGCTCGTGTGTGCAGGGAAAGAAGGAAGGGAAGCTGAAGAAGGAGCTGCGGGAAGGAAAGAAAAGCTCAAGGGTAGGAGAGGATAAGGAAGGAAGCTAAGGACTTGAAGGTAGAGGCTGAAGAAGAAGGAAGAAGGCACTGCTGAAGAAGAAAGGAAGGAAGGCATAGCTGAAGGAGAAGAAGAAGAGAAGGAAGGAGCCTCAGAGAGAATAGAAGGCTGAAGATAGAGAAGGAGATCAAAGGTAGAGAAAGAGAAAGAAACCAAGAGAAGAAAAAGAAAGAAGAAGAAGACAGAGAAAAGTTGCCGCAGAGAAAGAAAGAAGAAACCAGAGAAGGAAGAAAAGAGAAGAGAAGAAAGAAGAGAGAACATACATTCTATTTCTTTTTACATCTCTATTCTTCTCTTTAGCATTCATATACATTGAATCTCGTTCTATTGATTGTTGAACATCACATTTTATTAATTTGAGATTGTGCTCTTAGTTTTTAAATACCAATTTGCTCCCTGTGTTCGACCTCGGATTCCTAAGTTTTCGAGTAATAAAATTCTTATTTGTTTACAAGGCGATTTCACTTATACTGCAACGCAACATCATCTTTTTAACACCGATTTCACCTTGCTAAACATTTTGGCACCGTTGCCGGGGAGCAATGGGCATTTTAGAAACTTTGATCACGACCTCTGATTCAGTACTAACTTGCTCTCTTTCTTTTGCTGTGATTGTTTTAGGGGAAGAAAATAAAAAAACAGCCTCACAACAACCACACCAGGAACAGGTAAATTGTCATTAGCCCTTTCTCTTAATCCCCTCAAAATATGAAAAGGAAAATAAAGAAAAATCAATCTAGGGCTACCTGCTTCCGTATTTAGTAATTCACCAAAGTTGCCTGATTTTTATTTCAACATATTTTTGAATTGCACATCCATTTAAGGTAACTAGGGTTAACACCTTCTTGATTGAGCCCTAGATATCATCTTTGAGGCAACTAAATTGGATCAAATAGAACTAACTTAAGGATTTCAATCTAGGGTTTTAGAGACACATCTTCTCTTAAGCAAAGAATCAAAAATTTCAAAAGGCGGTGTGCCTAAGCCTTGTTTGAAGAGATTTATCCAAGAGAAACCCTAAGAAAATCAAGCTCTTAATTCACTTGAACCCTAAAAGAAAGGACCTAAAAGCTCTCAAAGGAACAAAAAGGTGAAGTTGATCCTTTGGGTCAACCAACCTTAAAATTAGGTCACCTTTTGCACTCAAAAGATCTAAATTTCAAGTGGAACCCTAAGCACCTTGATCTTAATTAAAAAAAAGGTAGACTTAAGAGGTCGAGGTCCCCATTCTGGTCTACCTGGAATCTCAGTGACAAGAGAGGTCGGGTGGGGGAAACCCTGTAACTTGTGGGAACGCTCTACCGTGTAGGGGTCTTTGCGAGACTCTCCCTCTCTGGTTGCCCAGGTATTTCTCAGGTGGACGGCCTTCCTGACTAAGGGGTATCATCCGCCCCGAACCTCTATAGCCACCCAACATTTTTTGGGTGTCTCGATTGGGTCCAGCACATTCTAATCTCATCAAATCCTTCTGTGCTTGTTTGGTAGGAGGTCCTTAAGACCATCCTTAAGACCTCCTTTAGAAATCCACTCCCACCGAGGCTAAGCTTGACGCCCGTGTTTGTTCAACAACCCCACCACATAGATCTCTCCTCTGATTCAGAATCGAGTTCTCCTTCTTCCATCATGGCACAACCCATTGAAGAAGAGAACAACCTTGAGCACCAACTTCAGCGCTTAAATGATCTATTCCAAAACTTTGTAAACCCACCGTAGCGTCCTATGATGCGAGATCACTATAATCACGCTGCGGTGGCAATCGAGCCTCGAGTCCAAATCCCAGCTGGAGATCCTAATTTTGAACTCAAGCCCAATATGATTCATGCCATACCAAAATACCATGGGCTTAACTCCGAGGATCCCTTCCATCACATCAAGCAACTCAAACATCTGGCACAGACCTTCGGGTCAGATGTACAAAACCAGGATATTCTACTCATGAAGATGTTTTCATTCTCCCTTATGGACAAGGATGCTCATTGGTACCAAACTCAAACTCGTCCGATCAACACATGGGTCGAACTCCAGTCTGAATTTTTGAAGAAGTTCTTCCCCGTTGGCCGAACAAATGCCTTGCGCCACTAGATCACTCATTTCACTCAACAATTGGGAGAACCTCTTCATGAGGCATGGGATTGATTCTTGGATCTCATGCGAAAGTGCCCCCATCACGGAGTTCCAAAATGGGAACAAGTCCAATCTTTTTTCTAGGGACTCCGTGAAGACATTCGATTGTTTGTCAATGCAACCTATGGAGGAAACATCATGGGTCAACATGAGGACACGGTGTGGGAGATTCTCGAAAATATGTGCAAGAACTCCATCAATAATGACTCCATGGGCTTATTCGACCAGACGAATGCCCGCGCATCGACGAATCTTAGGCGAGCACATGAGACGTAGGGCCTGTCCACATCCGTCGACTTGGAGCTGATGGCCAGTCGGTTCGACAAGGTCTCTATCGTAGAGAAGAAGGTGGATGAGCTGACTCAGCTTCTGCAGCGAGCCACCTTTACACAAAACTCATTTGCACAGCCACCTCTTGTGAGGGAAACTGTGCAGAACATCTATCACCGATCTTCCCAGGGGATGGACCCGTATCCACCCCTGTCTGACTCCTGGATCGGAGGGACCTCCGATCTACTCTATTCTAGTTGGGGGAACTTTGAACCCTCGTACACTGACTTTCCTGAGTCTCCTCAGACCTGCGAGGACCTCAATGCCATCCAGAATGACCCATTCTCCAATACCTACAACCCTGGATGGCAGAATCATCCCAACTTCCTGTGGGTGGAAAATTCTCAGAATCAAAGACCACCTTATCAGCCCCGTCTACAAGCTCCTCATCCATATCAGTTGCCTCAGCCTCGGTCCAACCCCACCTATCAATCTGGGCCAAACCAAGATCAAATGGCTCTTATCCTTCAAACACTGGCTGACATTCAAAAGACGAATGCGGCAATACAAACATAGCACAAGGACAAGATCGCAGAGGTTCGCAATCAACTTGCCCAGATGGAAAATTCTTGCCAACTTGGCACCCTTCCTATGCAACCTCTGCTGAACCCAAATAATGTGCTGACCCAGAGGCGCATTATGAACCCAAATCCAGGCCACGCACATATAATTTATCAGGCCCCCTCTGTTCCATCACCTGATCGGATGGAAGCTTCGACATCTTACATGGGATTTCAATAGCAGCCACCCATTTTACCAACCCCAAACTAAAACCAGGCAGATTAAACTCTGTGACAACTCGTAGTGGTAAAGCAACTCAAGACCTACCTTATCCAAACCACTCCAAGCCTTGTAGTAACCCGAGCCCTAGGATAGTTATCTAGGATACCCTTATCCTAGATCAAGAACCTCGACCTATTCTAGAGGAACCAACCAAGGTTCCATTTCTCGAGACCTTGACCAAGGGAAAGAGGATAACCAAAACCGTGTCTCCTGAGGAGGATCTGGTCAAGTTCTTTGAACAGGTCTAGATAAACATCCCCTTGATGGATGCAATCCGCCATGTACCGGCTTATGCATGACTTTTGAAAGATGTGTGTACACCCAAGCATAAGTCGCGAACCAAAAGTGGGAGTCCGATCGTACTGTCAGAGCAAGCTAGCTCTATATTCTTGAGTAAACTCCCACCCAAGGCTAAAGACCCAGGTACTTGATTGCGCAGCAATCATGGGTCTTAATTGACCTAGATTAAGCTAGAACTTAGTATAAGTTAGGGAAATTCGTGTACGCATAAGCATTATTTGCATCTTTACTGCTTTACTTTAGCTATGTATAAAATAAAGTTATAATGTGCTAATTAAGTGCATTATGTCGATTGCAGGCAATAAGCAGATCTGGAGCAGGATTTGAAGCTGGATCTGAAATAATGGGAGTTGTAGCAGAGCGGGAGTAGAAGGCCTAGTTTAGATGTAGGAATAATAATGTAAGGGGGTTAAAGGTTTTCTATTCTATTAAGTAGAAATAAAGCAGTAAAATGTGAAGAGCTTAGGTCTATCCTAGCCCTAGGATTGCCTAGAGACCTCCCCAAGCCTTAGCCACCCTTAGATTAGGTCACAACACCCTAGGAAGCCCTAAAACCCTAGTTCCAACCCTTATTTGGATGTCCAGATAAGTTATAGGACGTCTAGGACCCTTATCCATCTCCCACACACCTCAAACCCACTTCTGCAGTGTTATTGGACGTCCAGACACTTTGTTAGATGTCCAATTTCTGCAGAGTACCCAAACCAGAACCCAAAATCCCTCTTGACTCTGATTGGACATCCAGACAACAAGTCTGGACTTCTGATTTTTGAGTATAAGACGTCTGACACTATTATTAGACGTCTGATACTGCTCCCCAATTCCTGTTTTGAGATTTAAGCCATGATCTTGGATCTCTAGGTCCCTAAACCCAATTCCAACCCCATAGAAACCTAAATTAAGGTGCCCTAACCCTAGTACATCACCTCTAGACCTCCCTAAGGACCTAATTAGGTCCTCACTAAACCTAATTGACTTGGATCTTAGTCAATTCCATCAGCCTATTCAATTGGACTCATTGAGTCCAATTGAGCCCTGATCTCAGCACACACTGTCCAATTGGACTCAGTGAGAGTCCAATTGACCTAGACCTAAATTAATTGAGTTATTTTACTCTCAATTAAGTTTTCACACACCCAATTAAACTTGTATTAAGTTTAATTGCACTTTACCTTAGTGAATTAGGGTTTATAACGCTAATTTGAGACCTACCTTGTCCTAAACCCACTAGAACCTAACCTAATCATCCTAGCCACCTAGGTTTCAACCACACACACCCACACACACCATCCACACGAAAATATCTAGCCTAGAGTTCTCTAGAACTCTCTACCATGTGTTGTTGCCTTGGTTGCCAAAATTAGCAACTAAGAGCCATTCAATTTTTAGAACCACATTTGGTGGATCTAAAAACCACCATCCACCCTCTCTCTCTCACTCTCCCACGAGCTCCCACCATAGGCCTCTCTAGAGAATTCCATAATTCTCTAGAGAGCTTCCCTTAGGTCTATAAAAATACCTAAGGGGTGGCCATTTGCACCCATTCACATCCCTTGGCTTCATTGGCACCACTCACCTCATTAGCTCCATACATGCCCACCTTCACTTAGGTTAGCTACTCCACCTCCATGAGCTCACTACCACCACCATGGAGGACATCATGCTGGGATGCTGGATCACTCCTCCCTCTCTCCAATGGTCGGCCTAAGCTACATTGGCCGCCCCTCATTCTCCTCCTGACCACTCCAAGGCCATCGGGGACCACCCTTGAATGCCTTCTATTCTTTTAGATTTAATTCATGCTCTCCATAATTTTATTGCTTTTATTACTTCCTAATAGCGTAGTCTTACTTCTCCCCCAATGATGCATGCAAAATCCCCTCGTTGATTCTTGTATGCAGTTGTTTTCTGGTAGCTAGATTTAAATTCCAAGCATTTATGTACAAGCTTTCCTCTACAGTTCTTGTTGCAAACAACTGAATGAATGAAAAATGCATTTATATTTATATATATCTCTATCTGTTTGAAATCACCATGAGCTTAATAATTGTCATTCCTTTTGCATGATTCAAGTTGCCTGTTTTTAACTCCTAATATTCTTGCAACTAAGTATGTCATACCTAAATACTTAATAGTTTCGAATCGCATGTGATTCTAAACAAAGTAGAGCAATAGAAGATTAATTTCAGAAGTAAAAGCAACGCCTCCCAGAGATGAACAACCGGGACTCAAGTCTCATAATTTTTACAAACTTAATTTTTGACGAACGTTTTTGCATGACTATACTACGATTTCCGAAGACTTTCAAATGCGCGAGAACGGTTTCCGTCAGTACTCCCTTGATTTCATGTAAAATTGGTGATACCCAATTCTACAGAGCCTTGTTAGACCTAGGTGCCTCCATAAACCTAATACCTACTGAAATTGCACTAGAGGGGGGGTGAATAGTGAAATTATATTGTATTGTAATACAATAAAATTCAATCACACAATATACTCAATTATTTTTAGGTGGAAACCCAAACCGGGTGAAAACCACCACCTAACCCTCTCGAGTTAGGATTTTCCGATCAACCTAGTTGATCAAATCCACTAACCGAATCACTTTGAACGAGGGTGATTCAACCTCAATACAACCACGCTACAAGTACGAGGGTAGCGTTCCTCAACCCCTTCTCTCCACGAGAAGGATTTTGTCCCACGAAGGAGACGGGAATTCGCAAAGCGAATACCCAACCAAAATACAAAGATAGAATAAACAACAGTCCTATAGAGCCAACAAAATTAAACCTAGCTTCTATAGGAAATAGGAAACTCCCCTTTGCAAGGAGTGCGTCGATGATGACGCGGTGCGTGTGCCACGCGACGGCGCTACGTCGCTCTCGTTATCAACAGCGGGAGAGCGGGCGCGCGAAGGCTTGATGCTCTCAAGAGAATGAAACTAGAGCTTGGAGAGCAAGGGCCTCAATTGGACACAAAAGAGTGGAACTAAGTTGCTTAGGTGTGTCTCTTGTTTCTCTTAGTGTGTATCTTGTGTATATTGAGTTGCAAAGACTCCCCTCTATTTATAGAGGCCTTAGGAAGGCTTTGGAAGGCTTGGAAAAGCTTCCATAGCCGTTGGGTGCAAAGCCCAAGAGAATCAGGCCGTAATCAGGACAATGATTGCACTTCACAGGGTTATCAGACGTCTAACTCTGGCATCAGACGTCTGGAAGGCCACTTTAAGACGTCTGATTCCAAGGTCAGACGTCTGATTCTATGCGGGTTTCTCCCTGACTTGAATCAGATCTAAACAGGGTTTTTGTACAAGTCCATCAGACGACATAGAGGACGTCTGGCACTAAGTCTGGACGTCTGGAAACCTACTTTTACCGTGGGAATTGATTTCCAAACGTTGCAACGGCTAGAAAATCTCTGAGAAGAGATTTTGGGTCAGCCGAGGCAAAACGGTCATTTATCAGACGTCTGTGAAGTCCTATGGACGTCTGATAAGGCTCTAACGGTCATATTCTTGAGTGTCCTCTAAGCCAGCCAACGGTCCACTAACTGGATGTCTGGCAAAGTCATCAGACGTCTCCTAAGACGTCTGGTATAAGGTCTGGACGTCTGAATTCATCAGACAGAACTAACTATGTCCAGCCTAACAGTTATCAGACGTCTGAAACAACAGTCAGACGTCTTAAAATCCTTTTATCAGACGTCTGATTCGTGAATTAGACGTCTGGAAAGTCAGTTTTAACCCTATATTGGTTTTCTAAGTGTTCTTCAGAAAACCTACGTATCCTAGGGTTGTGCAGGTGTTCCTAGGACTACTGTTAGGGTTCTTTGAGGCTCTTTAACATAATGTCTAAGGAAAATAAAGAGCAAGAAAATAAATACAAGAGATACATGAAAGGATAAAAAAGAATCTATCCTATTCTTCTTGTCTTCCATCTCCAATCTTTCGCTCCACGCGAACCTCCTCTATTTTCCGTCAAGCTCCTCCAATCCGTCCTGGATGCGAGCTCGAGTTCCGTCTAAACACGTCTTCATTTGCAATTGACCTGAAATCTAGGACTCAAATTGCAAATGTTAAATAACACGTGTTTTGTTATCATCAAAACAAATGATCGTGGTGCTCTAGCACCAACAATCTCCCCCTTTTTGATGATGACAAAACCGTAAATAATAATGCATAAAAATCCTCCCCCTTTTTGACATTATCAAAAAGGTTTGATTGATTTTATATTTCCTATTACTCCCCCTTAAAACATGCTCTTCTATTTATTTTTAACAAAGGTAATGTCCTCCCCCTTTTTATAACAACAAGATAGCTATTATTTTTCTCCCCCTTACTAAAGGAAATTTAGCTAACTTGTATCTCCCCCTTAAAAATTGACAATAAGCTCATCATTTTTAACTCCCCCTATCTAAATGCTTATAAACAGGATAGGGTTAAGAATTTTACCTCACCTACCATGGCCAATAAAATGGCCCGAATGGTGGTGGTGGATGCCACATCGGATGGGGCTCCCATCCGTAGCTTGGAGGCCCGGGCATCGGCGCCGGTCTCCAATCTGGTGGTCGACGTGCGACGGGTTCGTCGTTTGTTCGCCGTCTCGTCGGTCTTCTTCTTTTCCTCCTTGGTCTACTCATTGGTTCTCCCAACTTAAGTTGACCAGCCTTGAGCTTGTAGGTCCAGTCCTTTATGTTGTAGTCATCCCTGAACCCTACAAAACAAGATTCTAATTTTTTCTTTGGTATCCAAGTGGGCTTGGATCCGGATTTGTTAGCGGGTCTCCTTGATGGAGATCCTTTCTCAACCTTAGGGCTATAAAAATCATCTACTTTGTTGATTAGTTTGTTAGAGCTTTCCCTAAGACATGCAATTTCTCTTTCTATAGTATTTATCTTAGTCTTTAAATCAGAAATTTCTATTTTTAGACTATCATTTTCCTCAATCAATTTATTATTTTCATTGATGAGGTCTTGATTTTCTAATAATAGGTTATTATCCTTAGGACTAGTTTCTATGTCCTTGAGTTGTTTTTCTAACCTATCATTTTCATTTCTAAGAAAACTAAGGTTCTTTTTAATGCCTTTATTTTCTACCCTAAGTGATTTACTAATCTCAAAAAGTTCATTAAATGCTTCTTGAAGATCGAGATTTACCTCGTTGTCTGAGTCGCTTTCGCTTTCGCTGTCGCTTCCTCTGGCCATGAAACCGAAGCAAGCGGTTTCTTCTTCTATGGTCTTCTCTTCTTCTTCTTCCTCTGAGCTAGAATCGTCCCAAGTGGCTTGGAACGCCTTCTTCTTAGATTTCTTCTCCTTTTCCTTCTTCTTCTCCTTTTTGAGAAGAGGGCATTCTGGTCGCAGATGCCCTTTCCCGTTGCAGTGGTAGCAACGTCTCGGGCTTTCCTTCTTCTCCTTTTTCTCTTTCTTTAATTCCCTACAAAACTTGGAAAAATTTTTAAGTAAAATTCTAAAGTCTTCGTCGTCGGAACTTACCTCGCTATCCGACGTGGCTCTAAAGGCGAGAGTCTTCTTTAGTTTAGGCTCTGGTGTATCCTTCTTCTTCTGCTTCAACTTAGTCTCGTAGGCCATCAGATTGCCTAGGAGATCTTCCATGTTGAGCTCCTCCATTTCGTTCGCCTCTTCGATGGCGGTGACTTTCTGTTCCCATTCCGGTCCAAGGGAACGAAGAAGCTTCCCTTGAAGCTCCCCGTTGATGAAAGCCTTCCCTAAAGCTTTCAAGTTATTTACTATGAGAGTGAACCTAGTGTTCATCTCACTTAAAGTTTCGTTAGATTTCATAGAAAAAGCCTCAAATTCTTGTGAAAGTAAATTGAGTTTAGAAGTTTTTACCTTAGAGGTACCTTCATGAGTTACCTCGAGTGTGTGCCAGATCTCGTATGCGGTGGCGCATTGCGAGATTCTGTTGAACTCCTCCGGGCTGAGCGCGCAATACAACGCGTTCATTGTTTTCGCGTTGAGAGAGAGCTCCCGGATCTGCTGCTGCGAGTATCCTCCAGCGGGTTTCTCTGGGATGTCGAAGGGGGTCTCGCACCTGGCCCAGACTGTGAAGTCGGTGGCTTGAAGCCACGTCTTCATCCGCAACTTCCAGTAGGTGTAGTTGTTCCCATCAAAGTAGGGCGGACGGGCTGTGGACTGCCCCTCGGAAATCCTGCTTGTGGAACAGCTTCCCTCCATGTGATCTTTCCGCAGATGTTACTCTTGTCGGCGGAAAACCTGCTCTGATACCAATTGAAATTGCACTAGAGGGGGGGTGAATAGTGAAATTATATTGTATTGTAATACAATAAAATTCAATCACACAATATACTCAATTATTTTTAGGTGGAAACCCAAACCGGGTGAAAACCACCACCTAACCCTCTCGAGTTAGGATTTTCCGATCAACCTAGTTGATCAAATCCACTAACCGAATCACTTTGAACGAGGGTGATTCAACCTCAATACAACCACGCTACAAGTACGAGGGTAGCGTTCCTCAACCCCTTCTCTCCACGAGAAGGATTTTGTCCCACGAAGGAGACGGGAATTCGCAAAGCGAATACCCAACCAAAATACAAAGATAGAATAAACAACAGTCCTATAGAGCCAACAAAATTAAACCTAGCTTCTATAGGAAATAGGAAACTCCCCTTTGCAAGGAGTGCGTCGATGATGACGCGGTGCGTGTGCCACGCGACGGCGCTACGTCGCTCTCGTTATCAACAGCGGGAGAGCGGGCGCGCGAAGGCTTGATGCTCTCAAGAGAATGAAACTAGAGCTTGGAGAGCAAGGGCCTCAATTGGACACAAAAGAGTGGAACTAAGTTGCTTAGGTGTGTCTCTTGTTTCTCTTAGTGTGTATCTTGTGTATATTGAGTTGCAAAGACTCCCCTCTATTTATAGAGGCCTTAGGAAGGCTTTGGAAGGCTTGGAAAAGCTTCCATAGCCGTTGGGTGCAAAGCCCAAGAGAATCAGGCCGTAATCAGGACAATGATTGCACTTCACAGGGTTATCAGACGTCTAACTCTGGCATCAGACGTCTGGAAGGCCACTTTAAGACGTCTGATTCCAAGGTCAGACGTCTGATTCTATGCGGGTTTCTCCCTGACTTGAATCAGATCTAAACAGGGTTTTTGTACAAGTCCATCAGACGACATAGAGGACGTCTGGCACTAAGTCTGGACGTCTGGAAACCTACTTTTACCGTGGGAATTGATTTCCAAACGTTGCAACGGCTAGAAAATCTCTGAGAAGAGATTTTGGGTCAGCCGAGGCAAAACGGTCATTTATCAGACGTCTGTGAAGTCCTATGGACGTCTGATAAGGCTCTAACGGTCATATTCTTGAGTGTCCTCTAAGCCAGCCAACGGTCCACTAACTGGACGTCTGGCAAAGTCATCAGACGTCTCCTAAGACGTCTGGTATAAGGTCTGGACGTCTGAATTCATCAGACAGAACTAACTATGTCCAGCCTAACAGTTATCAGACGTCTGAAACAACAGTCAGACGTCTTAAAATCCTTTTATCAGACGTCTGATTCGTGAATTAGACGTCTGGAAAGTCAGTTTTAACCCTATATTGGTTTTCTAAGTGTTCTTCAGAAAACCTACGTATCCTAGGGTTGTGCAGGTGTTCCTAGGACTACTGTTAGGGTTCTTTGAGGCTCTTTAACATAATGTCTAAGGAAAATAAAGAGCAAGAAAATAAATACAAGAGATACATGAAAGGATAAAAAAGAATCTATCCTATTCTTCTTGTCTTCCATCTCCAATCTTTCGCTCCACGCGAACCTCCTCTATTTTCCGTCAAGCTCCTCCAATCCGTCCTGGATGCGAGCTCGAGTTCCGTCTAAACACGTCTTCATTTGCAATTGACCTGAAATCTAGGACTCAAATTGCAAATGTTAAATAACACGTGTTTTGTTATCATCAAAACAAATGATCGTGGTGCTCTAGCACCAACACCTACATCCCTCCTTGACCACCTTGAAGAGTCCGAGCTTAAACCAATAGAGGTGACATTGCAGTTAGCCGATCGATCCATAAAGTCACCTAAAGGAATACTCGAGGATGTCATTGTTAGGGTACGGGATTTCTACTTCCCGGTGTATTCTATAGTTCTAGATATGGATGCACCTGAGAACCCAAAGGATACACTAATTATACTAGGGAGACCTTTTTTGGCCACTGCTAGGGCCGACATAAACTGTGAGGAGGGCCTAATAGAATTAAAATTTTGGAACCAAACCCTAAAGATCGACATCTTTAAGGCCCAACAAGGGATTAATTGCGGTGTTATAGAACAAATATGTGATTTCGAAGCCGTGGTTGATGAACTGAATATCGAGGACAACCTGATTATCCCCGATCAACCACCAGAAGATCAAAATCCGCAAACAGAGGAGTCTGAACCTGATCTAGATACACACATAACTCCTACCCTTGTTCTCGACACATACCCTGAACCACCCGCTACTGCTGATAATCCCATCTTGGAAATCAAGCCCCTTCTCGATCATTTGAAGTACGTATTTTTGGGTTCCAATCAGACGTTTCCTGTGATTATCAACTCCAGACTCACACCTGACCAGGAATCTCGTCTGATTACTGTTCTCCAGCGACACCGTAGAGCCATTAGATGGACTCTCGATGACTTGACTGGTATAAGCCCCTCTTATTGCACACATCGGATCTACACCAAAGAGGGTGCACGACCTTCGTGAGAAATGTAGAGACGTTTGAACCCTAATCTGCAGGAGGTCGTGAAAAGGAGATCATTAAGTTGTTGGATGTAGGGATCATCTACCCGATCCCTGACAGTCGATGGGTGAGTCCAATCCAGGTTGTGCCTAAGAAGGCAGGACTCACCATCATTACGACTGAAATCGGAGAGGTCATACCAACCTGTATAGATAACTCATGGAGAGTCTGCATTGATTACAGACGTCTCAATTCCTCCACAAAGAAGGATCATTTCCTACTACCGTTTATTGATCAGATCCTCGAGAAATTAGTGGAAAATAGGTTCTTCTGCTTTCTTAACGGGTACTCCGGTTATAACCAAGTGGCAATCCATCTTGAGGACCAAGAAAAGACCACTTTCACCTGCCCCTTCGAGACATACGCATTCCGAAGGATGCCGTTCGATCTCTACAATGCACCCGCAACTTTTCAGCGGTGCAAGCTTGCCATATTCTCAGATATGCTAGGTGATTATCTGGAAGTCTTCATGGATGACTTTTCAGTATTTGGAGCATCATTTGACGATTGCCTTCAGCACTTGGACAAAATACTTTGGCGGTGCATTGACGTGAATCTGTTTCTTTTGTGGGAAAAGAGCCATTTCATGGTGCCTGAGGGTATCGTCCTGGGACATTTGATTTCGGAGAAAGGCATCCAAGTCGATCGAGCCAAGGTTAACTTGATTTCCAAACTCCCTATGCCTAGCTCGATCAAGGACATCCAATCTTTTTTGGGGCGTGTCGATTTTTACCGTCGATTTATCCCTGATTTTTCAAAAATTGCCTACCCCCTGACTACTCTTCTCTCCAAGGTTGTACCTTTCGAAATCTCCAAGGAATGCACTCAAGCATTTGAGATCCTCCGTGATTGAGTTACCTAAGCCCCGATCCTACAGTCCCTTGATTGGTCTCAACCCTTTGAGATCATGTGCGATGCATTTGACTTCGTTGTAGGAGCGATTTTGGGGCAGAAAATTTACGGGAAACTTGTGGTCATTTACTACGCTAGCAAAACACTTGACGAGGCTCAGCATAACTACACGGTTACTGAGAAAGAGCTGCTAGCTGTAGTTTTTGCCCTAGAAAAATTTAGATCTTACCTTTTGGGTTCCCATGTTATCATCTACTCGGATGACACAGCTGTGAGGCATCTCCTTGCAAAGAAGGATGTGAAACCTCAATTAATCTGCTGGATCTTGCTGCTGCACGAATTTGACCTCGAGATTCGCGACAAAGCAGGAAAATAGAATGTGGTAGCTGATCACTTGTTTCGCCTTCCTTCTGAGATCATTGACCCTTCTGGACCCATCACGGAACATTTTCCTGATGAGCATCTTCTGACTATCAATACAGGGCTTCCATGGTTTACTGACATAGTAAACTACTTGGCATCCCATCAGATCCCGTTCGATTGGCCGAAGGCCAAGAAGGACAAATTGCTTTCTGATGCCAAGTATTACCTTTGGGAAGACCCGTATCTATTCCGCATTGGTGCTGATCAAATAATTCGACGATGTGTCACGGAAGCGGAATTCAAAGACATACTCTCTTTCTACCATGACTAGGCATCGGTGGACATTTTTCCGGACATAAAATCGCAGCAAAAGTCCTCCAGTGCGAATTTTACTGGCCCACAATTTTCAAGGATGCATACAGTCACTGTAAGGCATGTACCTGTTGCCAGACCTTGGGCAACATGAGCCATCGCAACATGATGCCTTTACAGCCGATTCTGGTATGCGAAATTTTCGACATTTGGGGGATTGATTTTATGGGACCCTTCCCTATCTTGGATGGCTTCGAATACATTTTACTCACTGTTGACTATGTGTCCAAGTGGATTGAAGCCATTCCAACCCGAACCAATGATCGCAAAGTTGTTATCAAGTTCATTCACCAAAACATCTTCTCACAGTTTAGGATTCCACGTGTAATAATTTTTGATGGAGGGACCCATTTCATAAACGCTTAGTTCAGGTCACTGATGACCAAATACGGGGTGTTGCATCGAATCTCTACTCCTTACCACCCCCAAACTAATGGTTTAGCTGAGCTATCAAACCGGGAGATCAAGAAAATCCTCTAGGTTACTGTTCGAACTGACAGGAAGGATTGGTCATCCCAGGTTCCAGAAGCTTTGTGGGCTTATAGGACCTCCCACAAGACCCAATTAGGTATGTATCCCTTCACACTGGTGTACAGGAAGGCATGTCACCTCCCTATCGAATTGGAGCATAAGGCCTATTGGGCAGTACGGAACTACAACTTAGATCTTTCTAAGGCTGGAGCCCATAGATAGCTTCAAATGAGCGAGATCGATGAATTACGTCATGACGCGTATGAGAACTCGCGAATTTACAAAGATCTGGTTAAAGCCTTTCACAACAAGCACCTATCTAGAAAGATCTTTCATTCTGGTCAAAAAGTCCTACTCTTTGATGCCAGACTCAAATTATTCCCAGGAAAGCTATGATCTAAATGGATTGGACCCTACTTAGTTCGACGAATCTTTGAAAATGGAGCCATTGAGATCAGTCCACTCAGCCACGATTCTGAACCCTTCGTCGTGAATGGTTAGAGACTCAAACCGTTCATTGACATGACCCTTTCAACCCTCGCCAGCCATGCCAAGCGCCGGCCACGCTTGCATGCAACCACGCCCGCGTGCAACCCTTGCCCGCACGCAGCAGCGCTCGTGCGCAACCGCGCCCTTGTATGCGCAACCCTCACTAGCCACGCTAGGCGCACACACCGCACGCAGACACCTGCGCCATTGTGCCTCTCTGTCTTCTTCTTCCTCTGCTTCTCTCAAACCTCTTGCAAACAACCAAAAGAACCAAAACAATTCTTAGGAGGGCTCACCTAGGAGAGAAAAGAGAAGGCATGGTTGATCATGGAGCAAATCAATAAAGGACCCTGAGGGACTATTTTATTCCAACCAACTAACCCGCACAAGCACTGAGACGACCGGCAGGGGATAATCCATATGAGATCAAGAGCAGTACCATATCTTTGTTGCCCTCCTTTTATGGTACTACTAGGGAGGACCCCTACCGGCATTTGGAGGAATTCACCGAGGTCTGTTCCATGGTGAAGCTCTAGGGCTTTACTGATGAAGCCCTGATGAGGACTCTATTTCTGTTCTCCCTAAATGATAAGGCCAAGCACTGGTATCATACCCTCGATGCAAGGGTAAATGATTGGGCCACCCTTGCCGGAGAATTTTTGAAAAAGTATTTCCTATGAGTAAGACCAACCATTACAGAAGAGAGTTTATGGATTTTACTCGATAGGAAGGGGAGCAATTTTATGTGACTTGGGAGTGCTTTAATGACCTTCTTAGGTTATGCCCCCATCATCAGGTACCAAGATGGTAGTTGGTCGAAAGGTTCTATAATATATTATCTGAAAGGCATAGGCAAACCATCGATGTAGCCTGTGTAGGAATCTTCATGACCAGAACTGAGGATGAGGCCTGGGCATTATTTGAAACATTAAGCGACAACTCCATACATTTTTCCTCTTTCTATCAAGAAAGAAAACCATCAATCTTGCAGAGGAAGATAGAGGCCCATGAAGCCGGGGCTTCTCAGGATTTTGCTTATCAGATTCAATTATTGAATAAAAACTTTGATAGGCTTTTAGCAAACCCCGACATGAACTTGCAAGCAGCCTCTATCTTTCAGGCTTCAAGTGAATGCTCCATTTGCCAAAGCACAATGCACGCTACTGCGGAGTGCCACCAGGCAAATCGATTCCCTAAGTTGATTCAGGCCGACTTGAATGTGGCCCAAGGTTTCTGTGCACCTCCTCGCAATAACCCTTATTCCAATACCTATAATCCGAGGTGGCGGAACCATCCAAACTTCTCTTCGAAGTAAGGTGATGCTTCTAACTCAAGGAATACAAGACCCTTACCTCCCCAACCCATATACCAACCATCTTATGAAAACCCTCCTCAGAATAAGCCCTCTGAGATGGATGAACTTAAAGCCATGATGAAATCGATGCGAGAGCATCAGAATATGGTCATCCAATCTCAGAATAAGATGATTACTGATATGCAATCCCAAATTGGTCATCTTACTGAGGCAGTTAGGAAACGTGATCTGGGGAAGCTGCCAAGCTCTTCTGAGGAGAACCCTAAGGGCAAGGGAGTTGTATTCAGGGAGCACGCCCAAGTTGTGACCGTGCTGAGGAGTGGAAAGAAGATTTACAAGCCTGATAACACTCCTATGGCCACATCTCAGAATTCCCCTTCTACACCTGACCTGACTTCCATCTCCACCGAGGAAGAGCCACATTGCTCTCCCTCGCTTGAAATCACCCACAATGAGGATGTCATCCTTCCACCACCCCTCTCCCTCCATGATGACCCCTCTACCCAGAAGCCGAGGGTTCCCTATCCAGAGCACCTATCTGCTCCTGGGGAATCTTCTGTTGGCTTGCCTGGAGCAAAGGATAGGACGAAGGATATTATGGACACCTTTAGGAAAGTCAAGATCAACTTGCCTTTGTTGGAAGCTATCAAATAGATCCTGTCCTATGCCAAGTTTCTGAAGGACCTGTGCACCCAAAAGCGTCGATCTAGGAAATAGGTCCAAACCAAGGTCATTCTGCCTGACCATGTTAGCTCGGTTCTCCAACATGGAACACCCCCCAAAATGAAAGACCTAGGGGCCCCGCATATTTCAGTGGTTATAGGTAACCAACACATTGATGAGGCTCTGCTCGATCTGGGTGCAGGGGTGAACATTTTACTGAGCTTTGTCTACGACCTTTTGGGAGGAGGCAAGTTAAAGCCTAGTCCAGTCATCCTCCAGGTTGCAAACATATCACTTAAGACACCACGGGGATTGCTGGAAGATGTCCTTGTGAGAGTGGAGGACTTCTTCTTCCCTGTTGACTTTCTGGTGCTAGATACTGACCCATCTAATAAGCCCACAAAGCTGCCCATTATTCTGGGATGCCCCTTCTTGGTCACAACCAACACCTCTATCAATTGTAGATTAGGGGCACTTAAAATGGGCTTTGGGAACAAGAAGATCCGGTTGAATGTTTTTGATACTTACAAGCAATTCGGATTTGAAGATTGTTCTCAGATTGAGGTCGTTGATGAAATAATTGAAGAGACTACTCCAGCACTCCTATGTAGAGATCCCCTTCAAAAGGTCGTATCTAAGGACCATCCTCCAATTATTAAAGAAACTGAAAGGGAAATACCCGAATTAGAAGAGTTGCTGGGGATACACATAGAGTCTCTGTCCCCACCTTAGACCGTGAAGGTAGATCCGCTACCTGAGGCAGGGACATCTCAACTTAAACCTTCAATCCAAAAGGCTCTTGAGTTGGAGTTAAAATCCTCCCGAGCACATTGAAATATGCTTTCCTTGGCCCTAATGCACGCTCCCCATTATTATCTCGTTTGCATTATCTGAATCGCAGGAGGGAGCTCTGCTTGAGTGTTTACAAAGGCACAAGGAAGCAATTGCCTGGTCAATTGCTGATATTAAGGGTGTTGATCCCTCCCTTTGCATGCATCATATATACACGGACGAGTCCATGAAACCTTTCCGAGACATGCAGAGAAGGATCAACCCCAATATGCGAGAGGTTGTTAAAAAGGAGATTTTGAAATGGCTGGATGCAGGGATTATCTAACCCATTTCAGATAGTAAATGGGTCAGTCCTATTCATGTAGTACCTAAAAAGGCAGGAATCACCGTGGATGAGAATGACCAAGGAGAGCTGGTGATGAGAACCTCATCATGAGCCCTAACTAGCTCATTTTGACCTAAGAAAATGAATAAGAGCTCCTACATAACCTAAAGAAGGGCCTAATTCAAGGAAGAACTACTCTGAGAAGAAAATATGAAATAAAGGGTAAAACTGTAATTTTACCATTGCAGTACATCAGCGGGATTTCTCAGGGGCTAAACATAGGTCAAATGGTCTTAACAAGATGAAAAGTGAGTTGGTTCAATCAGAAATGGGTTCATGTGCACTTTAGGAATTCAATGACATTTTGTAACCCTAAAACATACTCACATAATTTAACAAGGTTTTGGTCATGATAAAAGTTAATTAAACCCTCTAAAATCATGGAAAAATATCCACTAGGGTTTAGAACCTTCAAATTGGCCTTTGGAACCTATTTTGACCTAGATTGGGGTCCTAGCTCATTATTTGACCTAATTTGGGTTTTTGTGAAAAATATCCAGTCAAACATGGTAAACCTAAAATTCAACTTTACCATTGGATTCCTTAGGTTCAAATTAGGTTTGTACCAAAATTTGGACCTAAGGGGAGGTCATCTTGACCTACTTTGCAAAACAGTCCACCTAATTACATTTTGACCCCTATCTTTTGAAAATCATTGCGTAGACCCCCCTAACTTTATCACCACTCTTACAATTAGGTCCCTCCACCATTAAAGCAAAGGAGTCCTACTCCGACGAGAAATTGAGAGGGATTGCTCCCTGATTCCTTAGAGATCTCCTCCCAAATTTGGAAGGGAGATTCTCTGAGGAATTCCCTTCCATTTAAACACAATTTCAGGATCTGATTTGAACCCAATCTCTCGTGCGAAAGCTCGAGAGACTTGGGTATCTTCCACATTCCATCTCCAGCGAGGACTCGTGTGCTTGGAAGCTTGCCTTCCAAGCACAAGAGCCCCTACCAGTGCCTATAAAAGGACCACCACCTCCGGTCGCACAAAATCAGCTTGACTTGGCCGGAGAACTACCCCCAATTTTGTCTCCTCTCCTCCGGCCAGGTGTCCAGCAGGCTCCAACGACCCCTTCTCCTCCTTCTCATCGCTCTGCCACAATACCAGTGGCAGAGCCATCTTCGTCTCCTTCGTTCGCGTCGCGCAATACCCACTGTGTGCCTCCAGCCCCATCGACGTCGCCGTTCTCCCTCCTCTGGATGTTTCTTCTTTGGCGGCGGCAGGTACGGCCAGCCGCCTTTCTATCCCCCTTCGTCCATTAATTTAGGTCAAAACTCTTCCTCTCTCTCCCCTCTTTATTTCCCCTATTTCTATTTCTACTTTTATCCCCTCGATGTTGCAGACCACCTCCACCTTCTCCATCTCCAGCCGACCACCGGCGAAGGCGCATCCACCGCTCCGCACTTCCACACTCCTCGCCAGACCCCTCATCACCTCCAGCATCATCCACTAATCATCATCCACCCCTCCACTGACCGCCATCACTTCCCTAAATTCCCCCCAACCTAACCCACCTTCACGACCACAGAGTGACCTAGGCACACACTCCTAGGCCGCCTCGTGGCCAGCCACCCACCTAGGCGCCTTTGCCGTGCCACGGCAAAGCTACCTGTATGTTTTAATGGGGCCGCAAGTCTATCTTGTTGAGTTTCAGGTTTAGCCCCCTTTCCACCATTGAAGCAGAAGTAAGGAGCTCGCAAGCTCGTGTCAGGTCGCATCAACCTAGGTGCTGGGATCTAGGTGACGTGTGTTGAATGCGCAAACACATCCAGCCAGGAAATTGGCCTTGCAGGAGATTCCAGCAGTGGCAATTAGGCGAAGCCTCCTGCAGGTGTGCGAGCGAAGTTGGTGGGACTTTTAGTCCCACCTCGGAAACTCAGGAGTGAGGTGCACGATTTAAATTGAATTTGTGTTCTCTGCTGTTTGCTTCAAGTAACATAGGGTGAGGTCCCTCGCCTACTCCACATGCCTCGTCCGCGACCACACCCCCGCGAACCTGGCTGATTGACCTGATTAACCCTGCACTCCTCGCGCACCACCCAAGCCGGTGTGCCAGGACCCGGGCACGTGAAACCCAACCCAATTACCTGACCTGGCTCTGAGAGAGCAAACCCAAGAGAGAAATAGAGAGAGAGTACGTGGGGAGGGTAGGGGATAGGTTTTTCACTCATGTGAGTGTGCAGGGAAAAGAAGAAAAGAAGAGGAAGGCACAGCCGCAGAGAAGAAAGGAGAAGGAAGAGGAGCTAAGGCAAGGCAAGCTGAGAAGCGAAGGAAGGGCTGAAGCCAGGAAAGAAAAGAAGAAGAGGCTGAGGTAGAGCTGAAGGAAGGCGAGCACAGCTGAAGAAGAAAAAGAAGGCAGGAGAAATAAAGCCAAGGAAGGAGAAAGGCACTGTGCAAGAGAAGTCAGAGAAAGAAGAGCCAAGGACAAAGAAGAGAAGTAAGGAAGGAGAAGTAGACGGCCAAAGTCAAAGAAGAAAAGAAGCAAGCCAAGAGGCAGAGAAGGCAAGCCAAGAAAGAAGAGAGAAGAAAGGCACTGTGCAAGAGAAGTCAAGCAAAGAAGAGAAACCAAGAAGAAGAAAGAAGAAAGAAGGCTAAACAGAAGAAGAAGAGAGACAAGAGAAATCATACTTTTGCCCTATTCATCTCACTCTCGCTATTTTTGCTACATTTTAATTCATAAACTCTTGTATGATATTCTGAATTAGATTTTTGAGTAGATTTGAGTGTTTAAATTACAATATTGAGATTAGTGAATAAATTCCATTTTCTCCCTGTGTTTAACCTTGGATACTTAGGTTTTCGAGTAATAAAAACTTCTTATTTGTTTTCAATGCTTGATCAACTATACTACGACGCGACTGACTCACTTATAAACCCCGATCAAGCGTGGATAACATTTTGGCGCCATTGCCGGGGAGCAACGTGTAATTTATCACTAGTCTCTACTTTCTTTTTTATTATATTGAACACTAACTTGCCCTATTTGCTTTATTGTGATTTTGCGAGGTACTTCACGAGGAGATCTTCCGTGAAAATCAACCACTCCAGGGCAGGTAACTTCTCTATTCTTCCCTAATCAACCTCCTAATATTGGGAAGACAAAAAGGAAACAAGCAATTAGGAATCACCTGCTGTATTTTTCATAGTAATCATCATTAAAAAGGTAAGTTTCCTAATTTGCGAATTTTTTTTTCAAATCTCATTGAAGTTGAAGAAATTCTATTTAGAGATCCTACCCCAAAATTCTTGTGCCTATTAAGGATTACGCTTAATTTCTAATCTTCTTGGACTACGCAGTTTTTGTTTGAAGTCCAAGGAGAACATTTTTGAAAATCAAAGAGGACTTGGAAATAAAGCCAATTAGGGTTTCTACATTAGGGTTTTGGAGTGCTAGTTCACACTTGCCTGCATAAAAGGAAACAAACTCACCCTCATTTGTGTGCTACCCAAGCCCTTGATTGAAAAGATCTAATCAAGAAAAATCCTAAAATCAGGCTCTAAACTAACTTGAACCCTAAAATCCTTGGACCTAATAACCTGGGAGTCAAATCAGGGTGATTTCTAGGTCTTGACCTAGAGTCATCCTGCCATCGTTAGGGCAAGTTAGGTAAAATTGGACTACATTGTAGCCAACTAACCTCCAAATTAGGTCACAAGTCAAATCAATGGCTAATTCAAGTGAAAACAAAGGCACAAATTAGGATATAAAACTGGTAGACTTAAGAGGTCATGTTATCCATTCTGGTCTACCTGGACCCTCAGTGACAAGGAAGGTCGGGTGGGGGAATCCCTGTAACCCGTGGGGCACTCTATAGTGTAGGGGTCTTTGCGGGAGTCTCCCTTCCTGGCTGCCCAGGTAATTCTCAGGTGGACGACTTTCTGATCCAGGGGTATCATCCGCCCCGAACCTCTATAGTCGTCCAAAAATCTTTGGGTGCCTTGATTGGGTCAACATCACATCCAGTCCCTCATCCCTTCTATTTAGAGCACACATATTTTCATTGGGAATCTCTTTCTAATCAAATCACTTTATTCTAAACTTGAATTTTGATATTACATCTTGATTCCACCGTCTGATTCAAATATGTAGCCTGGTTACTTAGGAAGACCATTGAAGAAACCTGAATCATAAAGATCCATGAGAGATAGAATGGTTGAGGATGCCCTTAAATTTTATGGGATTGAGTACAAAACCTCAAAACCAGTAGAAGACATTTAGGTTAGTGTATCAACAACAACAACCTTCATCATAAACTATGCTGAATTGTTATTAATAGAAGCAACAATGGGATCAACCTGGGATATTCTCATAACAGGATACATTGAGATAGAAAAATTGCATAACTTTGAATATCTCCAATGCCTGACAAATCCTGTACTTTGGGAAAAACACTAAGATGATCTTGAAAAACAGGAAGAGATGATGAAATTGTTGAAACAAGTTATCGATCAAAAATACCCGTACATGCCCCAAACAATTAATGAACCATCTTGGAATAGTATTGAGGATCAACATGATTTCCCAAATCCCAGGTTTGAGATGCAAGGTTGTTGTGGATTCCCAATCCAGATGGAATATAACATGCCTAATCTTGAATTAGGTTGGGAAGTCCCAATTGTAGGAGAACACGATTTTGAGCTAGCCTTAGAAAACCAACACCCTAGTTCACCAAGCATAGAATTTCTAGACTCCTGTAACAATGAGATTGAATCAAGATCTCTCGAGGGTGTAAATTCTGCCCCTTATTCTGATAAGGTGACCCCCAAAGGAAATTCTGACCTAGATTCTAATAATTCAATCTACATCCTTATCCTAGAATCTGGATCTGAATCTTTTTGGGATGACGACAAGGCCCCGTATGACGAAGATCAAAGTTTAAATTGGGATTATGATTCTGGGCCTTTATTTGATGAATATCCCTCTCCAACATCCTCAGAGATATAGATTGATTTCTTGGAAGTCATGCCAATCTATGATACAGAAATCGAGGAGTTGGAAGAGTGGGGTTTTGAATGGGTCTTCCCTATAAGCCAAACACCTGAGCCCAGAACCAATAGGGACATCGTTTCAAGCTCAGAATCTACAAATAAGATAGACCCAAGTCAGGTTGCTGAGTCTACATTTTATAGTGGAACCTCTAATCTCAAATCAAAATCAGAACTTGATTCTCGCAATTTCTCTGACGATTTCGAATCTTACCATGATTTTGGAGAACCATTGTTTCCTGATGACTACAAGCCAATAAACGACCTCATCTCACATGATTCATTCTTCGACTCTGACTCTGAGGTACTTGATCCCGAGATCACTGATTTAAATTTAGGTTCCATTGAGATGGAATCATTTCTTTTCGATCCTCAGGAATCAAAACCAAAAAGTGCCAAGAGTGACTACAATCCAGAATTCAAATCATTTCTTGACTCAGATTTTCCTCATCCTATAAACACTCTTCAGGCATTAACCTTTGTATTTGACGGCTACTATGAGGACTCTCTAAATGAACCCATCTTTAAACTTTTTTTAGATGAGTCCCCATACACAATTCTTATTGAAACCACCTCCTCTACATATACAGAACCTTCCCAAATCCATTTTCAACCTCGACCCGCAACCAGACTCAATTTCTATTCTTATTCCCCTCTTACTGAGCCGATTGCAGATGATTCGCCTCCACATCTTTTTCGGGTTTTGGACATCGATCTGACTATAAAACATGCCCCACCCTTCTCTGATCACTCCTGTATGGTTTCCACATCCTCCACTGATTCTTTTTCATTTAAGAATCCCTACTCTAATCAGGCAGATTCAACTCAGCCAAACCCTGGATTCACACTTCCGCATCACTCTGAGCTCCAAAGTATATGGTGGGTTCCGCATCTCTTGATCTACATTTATCAACCCATCAGATTGATTGGGTTTGGGCTACATCATCAGCCTGTTGATTTGAATAGGCACCTGGTTGGACCAACTAGGCTCTTGATTAAGGTGCTTGTTCTACAAAACTCAACTGATTTGACCACTCCTCCATATCTTTTCCCGCTCAGCTAAAGGCGTTGAATTTAGCGCTTAACGGGAGGCAACCCGTCATTCCAAAAAACTTGAGATCTTTTTGATTATCTTTCTGTACTTCACGTCTATTGCACCTTGAGTTCGATTTTAGAACAGTCGATCCCACCTCTGGTACACGTACCCGAGCTTGAAATTATCCGCAATAGTCATTCCCAATCCGTTCGCCCACCCGATAAATCCTATTCTAATTCCTGAAACCCAAACCTATTTCACATCCTCTGTTTACAACGAGGACATTGCAAAACTTAGGCATGACGGGGTGGTAAAGTGCAAAAACATACAAAAATCAAAGTTCGGAAGGGTTCTCACAAAAAAATCACATATTCCAAAAATATCAAAAAAATAGAAAATTGTGAAAAAGAACAAAAAAATAGAGGAGAGAAAATTTTGAGGCCATACAAATCTTGAGGAGAAAAATGGGAAAAGTGAAAAATGTCAAAAAGGAACACAAGTTGAAAAGAAAAAGAAAAGAGATAGTCATTAGTAAGAAATTAAGGAATTAATTGAATTCTAGACCATATCAAGAAAAAGAAAATGAAAGAAGCAAAAAGTGTTAATAAAACATAGAAGAGATTAGTAGGAACGTAGATTTTAGGCCTCTTGGGCTATACTCATGGGCTTAAAAATTCAAGTATCCACTAAGATCTGGATAGTCCTCAAGAGGTTGGGGAAAATGCGAAGCTTAAATATTAGGTCTAAGGCTTAGGGAGTATTCGACCTCGTTAACTGACCTCTGGTTTGCGGGACTCGGTAACCTAAGCACCCCAATCCACACACAGTTGGGTTCAGTGCGCATAAGTATCAAAATCACACAAATGCGTTTAAATTATTCCTAAAAAGTCGCCTAGATTAGAAGCGGCCGATCAACACAAGTTGATTTGGACGAGTTCCTGACACGGAGAGGTGGGAAATTCCCCTCGAAGATGCACAATTACATATCGTCTCCTCGATGCCTGTCTCTTAGGATATCTACATATCCTACTGGGGGCATGTAAGCACCCTGTGCTAGTTCAGATGCCATGGGTGGCATTATCATGAAATGTCGATTGTTAGGGTCTGGATTTAGCTACAAAATGCCATGGATGGGATTATCTCGAAATCTCGAAAGCTAGGGTTCTGGGGGTTGCCATGGGCGGTGCTATCCTGAAGCATCGATTGCGAGGGACCCTTCGAGGATTGATGATGGGGACTAGGAATCCAATACAGACCATGTTGTAAAGCCAATCCGAAGCTAGAAATAAAAAGAAAAGAGAGAGAAAACTCTCCAAATAAAGAAATTTCCTCTCTCTCTTACAAAAACGCACTGCAAACTGAACCAAGGCTAAAATATGTTACAAGCATGGGTGCTTTAACCGCGGAGTTCAACGAACCTTAGGATAGTTCCTGTGGGCCTTAAGAACCTTCGCAGCAGACTGAGGCTAGAGTTGGTTAGGTCCAGATCTTGGTTGGTACTTGAGTACCTCTAGGCCTACTATTGGCATTCTAACTTAATCTACAAAAGAAAGCACACATCACAATTTTGAGCATTAAAAAGATTACATGGTTTAGAATCAAAGTTAAAACTTTAAAATTTTGCTAAGGGACTAGCAAAAGCTAGGCATGGGGGTATGATGGGAACACCATCATGAGCCCTAACTAGCTCATTTGGATCCAATGAAGAGAATAAAAGCTCCTACATAACCTACTGAAGGTCATAATTCACTGCACAACTATTCTGAGAGTAAAATAAGAAACTAGGGTTAAAACTATAATTTTACTAATGTAGTACAACAATAAGTTTTCTTAAGGGATAAACAAAGATCAAAGGGTCTTAATAAGATAATAAGTGGGTTGGATCAGTCAGAAAAGGGTTTGTGTGTATCCTGTGAATTAAATGACTTATTGAAACCCTAAAATAGACCTACTTGATTAATCAAGGTTCTGGTTAGGATAAAATTCACTTAAACCCTCTAAAAATCATAAAAAAATATTATCTAGGGTTTAGAACCTTCAATTTGACCATTAAAACCCATCTTGACCTAGAATGGGGTCTGAGACAGTATTTGCCCAAAATTGGGTTTTTGCATATTTTCCCAGGCAAACGTGGTAAAACCCAAATTTCAACTTCACCATTGGATTCCTTAGGTCCGAATTAGATTTGTACCAAAATTTGAACCCAAGATGAGTTTGCCTTCACCTAGTTTGTTAAAAGGTCCAACCTAATTACATTTCTACCCTTATCTTTTAAAAATCCTTAAAAATAGCCCCCTAACTTCATCATTTTCACAAACAGGTCCCTCCACCATTATAGCAGAGGAATCATACTCCGACGAGCTTTGGAAGGAGAGTTCTCCCTGATTGCTCAGAGAATCTCTTCCAAAATTGGAAGGGAGATCCTCTGAGAAATTCTCTTGTCTGAACCCTCATTTGAGATTTGATTCCCTCCCAATCTCTCATTCGAACGCATGAGAGATATGGGTATCTCAACGACTTCCTTCTTCAACAAGTATTCCTTGCTTGGGAAGCTTGCTTCCCAAGCCCTAACTGACCTTTAAAGCTCTATTTAAGGGAGCACAGTCCCCTCCAATCACTCCACGCTCGAATTCGATTTCGAAAACCCCTAATTCCTCTCTTCCCTTCACGACCATAGGTTCCTCAACGTTCGATGACCTCCCTTGCTCCTCCTAGTCGTCCGACTGCCATACCTGCGGCGGATTCCTCCTCCTTGACTCCGTCCGAGCCTCGCCGTACCTGTAGGCGCTTCCTTCTCTTCGTCCCTACCGATCTCCACTCACTGGGGCCACCTTCGTCTCTGGCATCGGCCACAGTAGACCCGACGCCTCCTCTTGCACCCTTCGTCTCTTCACCTCCCAGGTATGCTTCCTCTCCCCTCTACATTCTTCTCCACCCTTTATTCTTCAAAATCGACCACTGTCAACCTCCATCGCCCCCATCCCTTCCATCTCCAACCATCTAGTCCAGCGAGGCCGCTCCACCTCCACAGGCCATCCTAACCCTCATCAACAAATCCACGAGCTTCCCCTCACTCCACTAAACACTTCCCTTCACTCCACGCATTGCGCCACTCACTCAAACCAGCCCCCGAACACACCCACACATTCGCACATAGTGTGCCCTAGGCACGCTCGCATAGGCAGCCTCGTGCCATGCCAACACCCCCAGCACCTTCTCCGTGGTCTGGCAACCCCCTTTGAACGTTTTGACGTGGCCATGAGGCTAATCTTGTGTTTTCAGGTTCGTCGCCCCTCCGCCATTAGCGAGCGAGCTTGAAGCAAGCTTGCTGCAGCTCCAGGCCTTGCTGTTCCAGACTTACGCCGCTAGGTTGCGCGGAATACCTTTGTGCACCTACTCAGGCCTTCGACTAGAGTCAAAGGCCCTCACAGCAGCTGCAATTGAGAGCTCACCCTTTGCGGGCGCACGTAAAAGAAGGTGGGACATTTAGTCCTACCTTGGAAGTGGAAGACCGCCCACACCTTCATAAGAGGAAAAGGTGACATAGCCTTGTCACCTCAGATCCACAGGGTGAGGTCCCACTCACCCTACCCGGTCCGTCCGTGATCACGCCCCACGGACCTAGCCTGACCCAACCTGACTGCACACCTCGCCCACTACCACACGTCGGTGGGCCTAGTTTTGGGTACGCACCCGACTCAATTACCCAATTGTCCATGTGGCTCTAGGAGAGCGTATCCTAAGAGAGAAAGTGAGGAGAGATACGTAGGGGAAGGGGGGTTTTGCTCTGAAGAGATTGTTCCAACAGTTAACCAATTCAGAGAAGAAGAGGAGGTCAGGCAGAAAAGGAAGAAGAAGAAGAATTAGAGGAGCACCGCAGGGCTTAAGGCAAAGCAAAGAAGAAGAAAGCCTAATGTAGAGAAAGAAGGAGAAAGAGAAGAAGGAAGAAGTTGAAGAAATAAGAGAAGCCCATGGGAAGAAATTGAAGGCAGAAGAAAAAGAAGGAAGGAGAAGACAGAGAAGAGAAAGGGACGAAAGGAGATCAGACACTTTAAGTCGTCTGATTAACGAATCAGACAATAGATTCTCGTCTCCATAGCATATTTATATTGAATCATTTGGTGATATTGTAGGAGTATTTGGTGATCTACATCACCATTTTACTCCCATATTTTTACACTCTGATATTGCTATTATTGCGATTTCTTTCAGTTTAAATTGTGATCTTGATTTCTAAATACCAATTTGCTCCCTATATTTGACCTTGGAAATCTTTTCGAGTAATAAAATTCTATCTATTTTGAATGCTATTTCGGCTGTACTACAACGCAATAGTTTTAAATACCGATCCAGCGCGACAAACAACCACCTTGTGGTCATTGGTTCGGGTGGGAATTGCCTCAATCCATTTGAACACGTAATCCACGGTAACCAGAATATACTGTTGTCCAAATGAAGGAGGAAAAGGTCCCATGAAGTCGATGCTCCAAACGTCAAAAATTTCGACGAGAAATATTGGCTTTAGGGGCATCATGTCTCTCTTGGCCATATTCCCGAGTGTCTGGCATCGTGCGCACGACCTTGAGAATTCCTGGGCATCCTTAAATAACAACGACTAATAGAATCTGGATGGTAGAATTTTTGCCGCTGTCTTTTTCCTGGAAAAGTGTCCACCAGACGTAGATGCATGGCAAAACTCAAGTATACTATGGAACTCATTTTCCAAGATGCATCGATGAATAATCTAGTTGGCGTCGATGCAGTACAGCTCGGGATCATCCCAAAAATAATATTTGGCCTCGGTCATAAGTCTATCCCACTGTTGCTTGATCCAATCCTGGGGGATCTGACTAACGACCAAATAATTAACGATATCTGCAAACCAAGGTGTTTGGATACTCGAGACTGTAAGGATAGCCTCATTTGGAAAAGTATTAGAGATAGGGATATTCAGATGAGGAGAATCAATCAAGATTCTCGAAAGGTGATCTGACACTACGTTTTGTGCCCCGGATTTGTCTTTGATTTCAAGATCAAATTCTTAAAGTAAAAGAATCCAACGAATAAGCTGGGGCTAGGCATCCTTTTCGGCCAAGAGTTGTTTCAAGGCCGGGTGGTCGATGTAGATGATAACTCGAGAACGTGAAAGATAAGCCCTAAATTTTTCCAAAGCAAAAACTATAGCTACCAACTCTTTTTCAATATTGGTGTAGTTCCTCTGGGCCTCATCTAGAGTTTTGCTAGCGTAGTAGATAACAGAGGGCTTCTTATCTATTTTCTAAACTAAGACACCCCCAACGGTATAATTAGATGTGTCAGCTGATGGAGAGAGTTTTGCTTGATTAAGAAGATAATAGAATGATATGTCGTTGTAATTTATGTGGTGGAAATCTCTCAATCAAAGATTAAAATAGATATCAATTTAAACCACAAAAAGGATGTCGTATCCATAGGGAGGAATAAATCCAATAAATTCACAAGTAGAGAGTCATAATGTTCGCAGACACCTTCGTGAAATTAATTCAATGAATATGCTACTCTAAATGGAACTTGCAATTTCATGAGAAGTTATGGACTATTTATGTAAATTTTACGTTAGAAATCAAGCTCCCAAAAGTATGTAGATGATGCGTGTGTAGTGGCATATCATGTAATTTTGAATTGCATGCAAATCTGAATTAAATTTCAATGTTAAATGATGCATATAACATGAGTTAATCCAATTCACGAAATTGTAAGTGCACCCATGCAATTTCACCTAAATAAAATAATCCAAATATTAAAGTGACAATGGCAAGAAATGTAAATTTTAATTCCATCAAAAATAGAGGAAACTTCCTCTCTCTTCGCCTCACGTTGGAGGAGGCGTCGCCGGCAGTTTTCTCGGGAGGAGGAGTTCCATCGGAGGAGAGGATCTCGTAGACGATGACAGTGAGGTGGGAGATGGCCGGTGGCGGTAGGTCGGACAGCAGGTCACGGCGTAGAGGAGTAGCGGGGACTGTAGCCACCTCGGGTGCGTGCTGTGCACGCACAAGGGTGTGGCTGCATGCGGGTGCGGCGGCGCGGGGGCATGGTTGCACGTGAGCATGGCCGGTGAGGGTTGGCTGAGCGCGGAGGTGCTGTGGTGGGTTCTTTTGATTGTTTGCAGGCGAGTTGAAGGAAGAAGAGGAAGAAGAAGAAGGAACATGCGTGCTTGCTGGAGCATAGGTAGGCGTGGTTGCGCGGTGAGGTTGCTTATTGAGCGGTGCTGCTGAACACGTGTGCAATGCGTGGAATGCAAGTGGGCACGTGCTTGCTGGAGCGCAGGCAGGCATGGTGGCGCGGTGAGGGGGGCGCTGAGCGGCGCTGTTGAACGCGCGAGAGGCGCGTGGAACGTAGGCGAGCGCGTGCAGCTTGATGCGGTTGCCCGGTGAGGGGGTTCGCAGTGGCGCCCCTGTGCACACTGAGAGGGCCATACTGCGCGTGACGTCTACGGTGCAAGCTCTCCTTCACGGTCGAAAGGAAGGGAAGACCTCCCCCCCGGGGTCGGCTGTGTCTCTTTTTAACTCTTCTGAGTTTGTTTCTTCCACCGAGATCGTTGTTGGCTGCTAGTGGGATCGCGAAGAGGTGCACGCGATGCGCTGAGGAATTGCGCATCCTACGAGAAAGGAAAAAAAAAACAAATTGGGTTATTTATACAATTTATCTCAAATAATGTTTGAAATGCATGTTACTATAATGGAATGTATAAATATGCATGCAAGCCTATATTTATAAACTAATTTATTTATATATTCAAGTATGCTACGTAGATGCAAATATTAATTTAATAGTTAGGCATTTAAGCATTTACTTAGCCTACAATTGTGGTCTCATCAAACGCCCCTATGCCTAGTTTTTGCTAGTCCCAAGCAAAAGTAAAAAGTGACGGAAGTGGCAAAGATTTCTTCTTTTCTTATTCCAAACATTTAGAGATCCAGACAACTGTGAAGTGATAATAGTCTAGACAACAGATCTAAGTGAAAAAATAATTCGCATTGGGAGTTTGTACTTCGCCCTTGGTAAATATTTCTATCAGGATAGGCAACTACTTCCCTCGGGGATAAAGCAGAAGATAATTTGTAATTTGACCCTGGCTTTTTCGCTTAGGTAGAAGATATCGAGTTGAATGGATTTGTATTTGGTGGCACACACTCATCTGGTGCTACATGTAATCTAGTACTACAGACTCTAGATCTCTAGATTATTAAACAAGTCAACTCAGAGAGAGGCTAAATAACTGTGCTCTCTTGATATTCCTTTGTGCTCACTCTTTTTCTTCTTTTCTTTCTGAGATCACAATTCTCACCAGATTTGGTAAATGTACTCACTATTTGGTGGCCTCACATGGCATTCACACTTCAACTAAAGTCCTAATAACTCTACAACTAAGTTAGAGTCCTCAGCTAGTATTCGGGTGATCAGAAATACTGAAAGGTAGGTATGGGTCATATTTGGTGGATCATGTAGGATCTAAAAATAGAGGAATATATGGCTATCTACGCACACAAATACTTAAGCACAATGTTAGTAATAACAAAAAGATTTGCACAATTAATTCAAACCACAAAGGATTGACATAATATGTATAGTGGTTCCCTCCCTTGGGTACTCTACTACCTAAGCCTCCTAGCTTCGGGTTTTTAACTTGATTCCCTCAACCCCGAGGAAATCAATTTACTAACCGAGGTAATTAACGGGTTACCTCAACCCAAGTACAATAACGGGTTTGTTACAACCCAACGAGTAAATGCTCAAGAACAAATGAAATACAGGTGTAAGAAAGAAAGATCTTACAACTAGGTTCCTAAGCCTCTCAACAAATGTAAATATAATGTTACTGATTTGAGAGCCTAGAATGAGCGTGAATGCCTTGACAATGCGTGAAGAAATCACGTTGAAGTGTTTGCAAAAGCATAGAGAAATTGATAGCAGCAAAAACTATTCTTTCTTCAAAATATTGTGAGAATATGAAATATAGCTCTAGAATTTTTCTTCTCTATTTCTCATATGCAAACTAAGGGTCCAAGGGTTTATTTAGAGAGTTTAAGACCTCAAGGATTCGTCTGCTAGATGTTGGGGTTTAAATCCAAACATTCATATAGTCAAAATTAATTTTCTAGCCGTTTAGTTTTGAGCCAACGGCTACCTGGTACCAGTACTAAAGTGTGGATACTAGCACTCGTTGCTTCCAAATTTGGGTTTCAAACTCTTAACACAAATCTATAACCCACTTGTACCGGTACTCATGGTTAGTACTGGTACACGTTACCTCTAGTACTGGTACGATCATGAGTACCGGTACTCGTAGGGTACAGGTTTGTTTCTTGAGAAAACCCAAACCTGTAACTCACATGTACAGGTACTAAACTTTAGTACTGGTACTTGTGGGCTAACAAGTACCTTTTTTAAGTGATTTAATCAATTACGTTCTTTGAAAATAATCACAATATTAATCCTAATTTATCTCTAATTATTTTTACGATCTAAGTTATATTCCTTTGTTAAGAGGCATATACAATCTATAAATAAAAAATCTAAACTAGAAACACTAAATGTTGAAGATGATCTTCTCGTCCTTGATTCTTCCTTGTCATCTTGCCTCCTTCTTATCATGATCTTCTCCTTTTCATCAAGCCTCCATCATTTCCTGTTGGCCTTGATCTTCACCTAAATCTGAAAGAACTCAATTGCAAACATTAATCCATAATTTTGTTAACACCAAAACAAGATGTCGAACAAGGTTCCAACATATCATGATAGGTGTTTTTGTTGCCTCATAAACATCGTCACGAAGATAAAACTTTAAACTTGGACTCTTTTTTTTTTCTTTTCTCTCTCTCTTTTCTTCTTTTTTTTTTAAATATAATTGTTTATTTTCTCTTTTTCTTCTTCTTTTTCTTTTTTTTTATGAATCAACATAACATGACGCAGACTTTTATTTATGAGGCATTATTAGGAATGATGATGGTCAAAAGGATATTGTGTGGCTTATTTGGCGGAAGTACCTACTCTTGGCACTTGGAATGAATGGATAGGACATGCATATTTCTGACCTTTGATACTATTCCTCTCCTTCAACCGAGGACTCTATGAAGGACGGTTGTAACCATCCACCATAGTCATAGCTTTATTAAGACTCAATCTCTGTGTATCTGCCTTATTTGCTGACTCTCAAGAATTTACACAATGCACACAAGAACATAGAGCAAAAACTATGCCTAACTCTGAGGTATCATCATCTAATTGTCGAAAACTTAAGAGTCCATGCACTAGACTTAGTGCACCAGTAATCTCTCTACTTTCTTCTCTCAAATATGAGGTGGATTTACTAGAAGATAGTATGCTTGACTCCCTATTAACTGTCCAAGGGTTCAGTAGACTAAAGATGCTTATTGGTTTTCTTCAAAGATCCATTACCCAGTCTATGTGCAAGTAAAGTAAATGTACTGGATTTTGAACTTAAGAAACAATTAAAGAAGGAAAATCTTTAATGACACCTCCATGACAAAGATGTTTTGCTAAGGACTAACCAATTCAGCTCAAGAAAATAAAAGATTTTTTTTTTTAAATTGTCCTAAGTGTATGCAAATATTTATAAATGCTATAAACATTCTCAAGTTATACCCCTACATGCCTAAGATTGACAATGTCCTCATTGGAAAAATGTAGACAAAGAAGAATATCACTTGAGGAGGAGAGTGGGAGGAGCTAAGGCTCCTCAAGCCGAAGTGCATCCAAAACCTGACCATTTGAAAGAGTAATATAAGGTTTAAGTTGCTGGTCATTTACCTTAAAGCTCGCACTAGAAGTAGGGTTCCGAACTTATACAGCTTCATGAGGGAAAGTATTGATAACAATGTATGGTCCATCCCAGCGGGACTTGAGCTTTCCTGGAAATAATTTAAGTCTGGAATTGAAAAGCCAGACCCACTGGTTAGGCTCAAAAGTCTTTCTAATGATGTGCTTATCATGGAAGACCTTTGTACGTTGCTTGTAAGCTTGAGAAGTTTCATAGGCTTCATTACAAAGCTCCTCAAGCTCACTTAACTCTAACATACGTGCCTTTCCTGCTTTATCCTGATTCAAGTTAACATTTTTAATAGCCCAATAGGCTTTATGTTGGATTTCAATGGGAGGATGGCATGCCTTTCTGTAGACAAGACGGAAAGGAGACATGCCTAAGGGAGTCTTATATGCGGTTCTGTAGGCCCAAAGAGCGTCATTTAGTTTTTTATACCAATCCTTACGATAAAGCCTGACAGCTTTTTCTAAAATTCGCTTAATCTCCCTATTAGACACTTAAACTTGTCCACTCGTTTGGGGATGGTATGGTGTGGCTATCATGTGGTTGACTCCCAAATTTTGGAGTAGTCTTGTGAAGTGTACATACTTGAAGTGATGTCCTCCATCACTTATGATCGTCCTTGGGCACTCGTATCGAGAAATGATATTAGCCTTAACAAAGCCCAAGACCATGGAATAGTCATTGGTTCGCGTGGGTATGGCTTCTATCCATTTCGATACATAGTCCACAGCCACAAGGATGTACTCATATTCGAAGGACACAGGAAAGGGACCCATGAAGTCGATGCCCCAAATATCAAAGATCTCAACAGGGAGGATAGGTTGCTGGGGCATCTCATTCCTTTTTCGAATGGTTCCCATCTGCTGGCAACGTAGACATGTGCCCACATATGTATGTGCATCTCAGAATAATGTGGGCCACCAAAAGCCAGACTAAAGAACCTTATGGGCAATTTTTTTCCCACTAAAATGTCCCCCACAATGGAGGTCATGGCAGAAACTTAGAACACTTCTTTATTCTTCATCAGGGACACAACGGCAGAAAAGCTGGTTAGGGCCTATTCTAAAAAGCTTGGGTTCCTCCCAGGGATAAAATTTACCATTAGCAAGAAACCTGTCTCGCTTATGCTTGTCCCAAGTATTGGGGGTAATGCTCGTGACCAGATAATTCACTATGTCTGTAAACCAAGGAGTTTTGGCCTCCACAACCATCAGAGACTCATCAAGGAAAGTCTCTTGAATACCGCTAGCAGGGTTTGATGCCTCAATAGGGATCTTAGACAGATGATCTGCTACCACATTCTCAACTCCTTTCTTATCTTTAATTTCCAAGTTAAACTCTTGGAGTAGCAGAATCCAACGAATTAGGCGAGGTTTGGTGTCCTTTTTAGCAAGAAGATGCTTCAAGGAAGAATGATCAGTGAACACCACAACCTTGGATCCCAAATGATAAGACCGAAACTTTTTCAAAGCAAATACTACAGCAAGAAGTTCCTTTTCAGTGACTGTGTAGTTTTGTTGAGGATCTGTAAGGGTCTTCCTGGCATAATGAAGCACATGAGGTTTGCCATCAACCCTTTGACCTAAGATCGCCCCCACTGCAAAATCAGAAGCATCGCACATTAGCACAAATGGAAGGGTCCAATCTGGTGCTTGGAGAATCGACGCGGTAATAAGGGCTTTCTTTAAGACTTGGAAAGCCTCACCACATCTATCATCAAAATCGAAGGAGACATCCTTCGCTAAAAGGTCGCAAAATGGATTATAGATTTTACTGAAATCTCTAATGAAGCACCTATAAAATCCAGCATGGCCCAGAAAAGATCTGACCTGATGAACATTGACTGGCAATGGAAGCATAGAGATGGGATCAATTTTTGTGCTGTCCACCTCTAATCCTCTCTCGAAAACTATATGCCCTAACACAATAACCTGCTGGACCATAAAGTGGCTTTTCTCCCAGCTAAGCACCAGCTTTGCCTCTTTGCAGTGGGTTAAGACTTTATCAAGGTGCGAAAGGCATAGGTCAAACGACGAGCCGTAAATGGAGAAGTCATCCATGAAAATTTCAACAAACTCATCGATCATGTCAGAAAAGATAGCCATCATACAACGTTGGAAAGTGGCAGGAGCATTACCTAACTCGAATGGCATTCAACGGAACGCAAATGTGCCATACGGACTCGTGAAGGTGGTTCGCTCCTGATCGTCAGGAAAAATGGCAATCTGATTATACCTAGAGTACTCGTCAAGGAAACAGAAGTACTTGTTCCCCGCCAGTCGTTCCAAAATCTGATCGATAAACGGTAAGGGGAAATGGTCTTTCTGGGTAGCCATGTTCAAACGGTGGTAATCAATGCAGGCCCTCCAACCAGTTGAGGGTCTAGTGGTCACCAGCTCTCCTTGGTCATTCTCTTCCACAGTGATTCTTGCCTTTTTGGGTACTACATGAATAGGACTGACCCATTTACTATCTGAAATGGGATAGATAATCCTTGCATCTAGCCATTTCAGAATCTCCTTTTTAACAACCTCTTGCATATTGGGGTTGAGCCTTCTCTGCATGTCTCGAAAAGGTTTCACGGACTCGTCCGTGTATATATGATGCATGCAAAGGGAGGGATCAACACCCTTAATATCAGCAATTGACTAGGCAATTACTTCCTTGTGACTTTGTAAACACTCAAGCAGAGCTCCCTCCTGCGATTCAGATAATGCAAACGAGATAATAATGGGGAGCGTGTCATTAGGGCCAAGGAAAGCATATTTCAATATGCTCGGGAGGGGTTTCAACTCCAACTCAGGAGCCTTTTGGATTGTGGGTTTAAGTTGAGATGTCCCTACCTCAGGTAGCAAATCTACCTTCACGGTCCAGGGTTGGGACAGAGACTCTGTGTGTATCCCCAGCAACTACTCTAATTCAAGTATTTCCCTTTCAGTTTCTTTAATAATTGGAGGATGGTCCTTAGATATGACCTTTTGAAGGGGATCTCTACATCAGAGTGTTGGAGTAGTCTTTTCAATGATTTCATCAACAACCTCAATTCGAGAACAATCTTCAAGTCTAGATTGCTTGTAAGTATCAAAAGCATTCAACTGGATCTTCTTGTTCCCAAAGCCCATTTTAAGTGCCTCTGATCTACAATTGATAGAGGCATTGTCTGTGGCCAAGAAGGGGCATCCCAGAATAATGGATGGTTTTGTAGGCTTATTAGATGGGTTAGTATCTAGCACCAGAAAGTCAACAGGGAAGAAGAAGTCCTCCACTCTCACAAGGACATCTTCCAGCAATCCCCGTGGTGTCTTAAGTGATCTATCTACGACCTGGAGGGTGACTGGACTAGGCTTTAACTTGCCTCCTCCCAAAAGGTTGTAGACAGAGCTCGGTAAAATGTTCACCCCTGCACCCAGATTGAGTAGGGCCTCATCAATGTGTTGTTACCTATAACCACTGAAATATACGGGGCCCTTGGGTCTTTCATTTTGGGGGGTGTTCCGTGTTGGAGAACTGAGCTAACATGGTCAGGCAGGATGACCTTGATTTGGACCTATTTTCTAGATCTGTGCTTTTGGGTGCATAGGTCCTTCAGAAACTTGGCATAGGACTGGATCTGTTTGATAGCTTCCAACAGAGGCAAGTTGATTTGGACTTGCCTAAAAGTATCCATAATCTCCTCCGTCCTATCCTTGGCTCCAGGCGAGCCAACAGAAGCTTTGGATAGGGCACCCTCGGCTTCTGGGTAGAGGGGTCATCATGGTGGGAGAGGGGTGGTTGAAGGACAACATCCTCATTGTGGGTGATTTCAAGCGAGGGAGAGTAGTGTGGCTCTTCCTTGGTGGAGATCGAAGTTGGGTCAGGTGTAGAAGGGGAATTTTGAGACGTAACCGTAGGAGTGTTATCAGGCTTGTCAATTTTCTTTCCACTCCTTACCACTATCACAGCTTGGGTGTGCTCCCTGAGTACGACCCCCTTGCCCTTAGGGTTCTCCTCAGAACAGCTAGGCAGCTTCCCCAGATCACGTTGCCTAACTGCCTCAGTAAGATGGCCAATTTGGGATTGCATATCAGTAATCATCTTATTCTGAGATTGGATGACCATATTTTGATGCTCTTGCACCACTTTCATCATGGCTTTAAGTTCATCCATCTCAGAGGGCTTATTTTGAGGAGGGTTTTCATAAGATGGTTGGTATATGGGTTGGGGAGGTAAGGGTCTTGTATTCCTTGAGTTAGAAGCATCACCTTGCTTCCAAGAGAAGTTTGGATGGTTTCGCCACCCCGGATTATAGGTATTGGAATAAGGGTTATTGCGAGGAGGTGGGCAGAAACCTTGGGCCATGTTCAAGTCGGCCTGAATCAACTTAGGGAATTGATTTACTTGGTGGCACTCCGCAGTGGCGTGCGTTGTGCTTTGGCAAATGGGGCATTCACTTGAAGCCTAAAAGATAGAGGCTGCTTGCAGGTTCATGCCGGGGTTTGCTAAAAGCCTATCAATGTTTTTATTCAATAATTGAATTTGATAAGCCAAATCCTAAGAAGCCCTGGCTTCATGGGCCTCTATCTTCCTCTGCAAGATTGATGGTTTTCTTTCTTGATAGGTAGAGGACAAATGTATGGAGTTGTCGCTTAATGTTTCAAATAATGCCCAAGCTTCATCCTCAGCTCTGGTCATGAATGTTCTTGCACAGGCTGCATCGATGGTTTGCCTATGCCTTTCAGATAATCCGTTATAGAACCTTTTGACCAACTGCCATCTTGGCACCTGATGGTGGGGGCATAACCTAAGAAGGTCATTAAAGTGCTCCCAAGTCTCATGAAATTGCTCCCCTTCTTGTTGAGTAAAACCCATAATCTCTCTCCTGTAATGGTTGGTCATACTCATAGGAAAATACTTTTTCAAAAATTCTCCCTTAAGGATGGCCCAATCATTTACCCTTGCATCAAGGGTATGATACCAGTGCTTGGCCTTATCCTTTAGGGAGAATGGAAATAGAGTCCTCATCAGGGCTTCATCAGTAAAGCCTTGGAGCTTCACCGTGGAACAGACCTCGGTGAATTCCTCCAAATGCCGGTAGGGGTCCTCCATAGTAGTACCATAAAAGGAGGGCAACAAAGATATGGTATTGCTCTTGATCTCATATGGATTATCCCTTGCCGGTCGTCTCAGTGCTGGTGCGGGTTGGTTGGTTGGAATAAAATAGTCCCTCAGGGTCCTTTGTTGATTTGCTCTTTGATCAACCATGCCTTCTCTTTTCTCTCCTAGGTGAGCTCTCCTAAGAATTTTCTCGGGCTCAGGATCAAACACTAGACTGCCCTCAAGATAGCATCTACCAAGCATACAATATCAATCGCAGTTCAAGTTCTTGTTGATTTAGTAAGTGAAACCTCCACTCCAAAGATAGGTCAAAAGGTCAAGGCTTATCCCTCCGTTCCCATGTAAGTGGTATAAGAGGGGTGATGACTTGAGATCTTAACCTTCTTTGTTGCGGAGGTAGAATTGGTTGATATAGATGGTCAAACAAGTTATTCACTGCAATTACGTGACCTAATTCAACCTTCGAGTGCCCTAGGACCTATAATTTGCTTAGATGATACTCCCAGGTGATCAAGTGAGAAGTTACTCCAAGGATGAACAAAGGGATGCAAGTAGGGTGAACCCTTCCTTTGAGGCGATGCGTATGCAGTGCCTCTTAACTACCCTTTTGTTCCTTTAAGGGTTGTCCCCCTCTATGAAGTATCAAAACACATGGTCAAAAGATAGTACCACCACCACAAAGCACGATAGGAGGGTCTGCACCGATAAAGAGATAGGTGCCTATAGCCTTAAGGGATCGAGCCTTAGTGTGGTGCCTAGTGTGCATGCTCAGTGTCAGAAGTGTGCATCACACTGCAAATCTTTTTTTTTTTTTTTTTTGGAAACGCAGACAAGTCCCTTTGAATCAGATCGAGTGTTATTTGATTTTAAGGTATAATCTGATTATCAGTCCCACTTTCAATTAGGCGACCACTGAATTAGTAAATTCAATCAACTTGGTGGTCTTTGAATTTTAATCTGAATGCAAATGTGTGAACAGGAGTTGGATGCAAAAGTTAAAAAGGTGTACCTGTCTCTAGCATTCTTCATGCCAATATGCTCACAATGCAATAATGAGATCTAATGTGCTTCTCAATCACCCCTAAATGCGCGCACCTAAGGGCATACAACTCCTAAACAGGCAGCACGATATTTTCTTTTGTTTGTTTTAAAGGCAAGCAAGCAGAAAAATGAATCACGCATGCAAAAAAATGTAAACCCTAGTAGCTAAAGAATGTGGGGACAGAACCCCTAAAATTCAGCCCCAATTACTACAAGGGCGAGAAGACAGAAATAAAATTTGTGCCGAAGGAGAATCTCCTGTGAAAGTGGGATCCAGGTCTCCTGCGTCTTCTCCTTGTGTGGGCATTGCTTAAGGTTAATGTTGTTGCTTTGCGACGCTAGTCGCCCTGTTAGATTCCTTGCATAAAAAGATAAAGAATGATCAGATAATTGCGCAACTCAGAATACTCAGAAATAATCAAGTGAATCTATTGCGTCTGTTGCCTCCTCGGCAACGGCGCCATTTGATGGAAAGAATTTCGCTTGACTAAGAAGATAATAGAATGATATGTCGTTGTAATTTTTGTGGTAGAAATCTCTCAATCAAACATTAAAATAGATATCAATTTAAACCACAAAAAGGATGTCGTATCCACAAGGAGGAATAGATCCAATAAATTCACGAGTAGAGAGTCATAATGTTCGCAGACACCTTCGCGAAATCAATTCAATGAATATGCTACTCTAAATGGAACTTGCAATTTCATGAGAAGTTATGGACTATTTATGTAAATTTTACATCAAAAATCAAGGTCCCAAAAGTATGTAGATGATGCATGTGTAGTGGCATATCATGTAATTTTGAATTGCATGCAAATCTGAATTAAATTTCAATGTTAAATGATGCATATAACATGAGTTAAGCCAATTCATGAAATTGTAAGTGCACCCATGCAATTTCACCTGAATAAAATAATCCAAATATTAAAGTGACAATGGCAAGAAATGTAAATTTTAATTCCTTCAAAAATAGAGGAAACTTCCTCTCTCTTCACCGCATGTTGGAGGAGGCGTTGCCGACGGTTTGCTCGGGAGGAGGAGTTCCACTGGAGGAGTGGATCTCGTAGACGATGATAGTGAGGCGGGAGATGGCTGGTGGCGGCCGACTTGATAGTAGGTGTTGGCAGAGAGGAGAAGCAGGGACTGCAGTCGCCTTGGGTAGGTGCTGCGTGCGCACAAGGGCGTGACTGCGTGTGGGCGAGGCTACGCGCGGGCACGGTTGCGCACGAGCATGGCCGGCGAGGGTTGGCTGAGCGCGGAGGTGTTGTGGTGGGTTCTTTTGTTTGTTTGCAGGAGGGTTGAAGGCAGCAGAGGAAGAAGAAGAAGGAACGCGCGTGCTTGCTGGAGCGTAGGCGTGCGTGGTTGCTTGGTGAAGTTGCACACTGAGCGACGCTTCTGAATGTGCGGGCAGTGCATGGAACGCAGGCAGGCGTGTGCTTGTTGAAGCGCAGGCAGGTGTGGTGGCACAGTGAGGGGGCGCTGAGTGGCACTACTGAACGCGCGGGCAACACGTGGAACGCAGGCAGGCACGTGCTGCTTGATGCGGTTGCGTAGTGAGGGGTTCGCGGTGGTGCCCTTGTGCACACTGAGAGGGCCATAGTGCGCGTGGCATCTGATGCGAAATACACGTGATTTGCAAAGGTGGGTTTTTAATGTCGTTGTAACACGTGAATTCGCATACGCTTTTAAATTTATATCCTAAATAGGGGAGTATCTAGGGTCGTCTAAGGAGGCAAAAATTGCAATTCAATTCTCTTGCTAAAAATACATCTCAACTTTCTTTTTGGTATTTTAAATATATATATATTTTTTGTGTTTTGAAATAATACGGGCAAAGTGTGAATTGTAGCGGAAAGTATTAACACCTATAATTACTTAACTAAAACTTAAGAGATAGATATGTCCTCTTCCAAAGCTCACTATAGGCATGTGGAGGCCTAGAGTAATTAGGAAGAAGAGGTGAAACAAGTGCTAGAACCAAAACAACAATTGCAATAGAAAGTAAAAAGAAGGCAGTTTGATTAACTAGAATTTGTGTTCTTTTTCCAAGACAAGTAGAGGAATGCTTCTACTAGAAATGAAAAAATCTAAAAGTAATAAAAGAAACACAAATCCTTTTGCAAAAATTGGTGAAGAAGGGAGTCTTCTTGCTCCAAGCCTAGCTGCTCCTTGGCTTGAAAAGAGGGCCTCCTTCTTCTCCTTCCTTGAGAGCTCCTCCAAGGTGGATGCTACCACCTTCAATGCTCTCCTCAAAGGGGTGGGCGTGCACCACCCTCAAAAGCTCCTCCAAGGTGGCGTGGACCACCTTCAAGATCTCCTCCAAAGATCTTCCTTGCCTGGCTTCTCCTTTGGCTGGCGTGGCTCAAGAGAGAAGGGAAGAGGGGAAGGCACCAAGGGGACAGAATATCCCCTTAATCTTCTTCTTCTTCTTCTTCTTCTTCTCTCTTGGGTGTGGGCTCTAGGTAAAATATGAGAGTAAATTTGCTAGCCAAGGATGGTTTGAATGGTGGTGGGTAGTGGTCTTTTTATAGGGTAGGATGAGGGGTTAAGGTGCCTCTTGAAATGGAGGGCTATGATGGAAGGATGGAGGTGGTTAGATGATCCTAGGGTTAAGGGTTGTTGGTGCCACCTAAGGGGTGTAAGGGGGGTAGTTAGGGTTGGTCAAGAGGCACCTAAAAGTGGAGCCAACCATGGAGAGGTGCCATGGGTTGGCGCCAACTTTGAGGTTTCTAGAAGGTGGGATTATGTGGAGGGTGGAGATGGGTTTAAGGGGAGATGTGTGGTGGAGATGAAGGAGATTTTTTGAGGGAAAAGTGGCACCAACAAGGGGGTAGTTAGGGTGGTTTTGGCACCACTTTTAGGTGTCTTTTGGAGGTGGTGGGTAGGCTAGGTTGGTGCCAGGTAGGTTTAGCTTATGTGGAGCTTAGGTGGAGCTAGTTGGTGGAGTTGTTAGGTAGGGTTTTTGGGTGGTACAAGCCAAGGAGGCTGGAGCATAGCTAAGCTAAGCTAAGCTAGCTTAGCTAATGGAGGAGTAGAGGAGGAGGTGTTGGAGCTAGGGTTTGGAGGGAGGAGCTGGTTCTGAAGAATCTGGAGCTGAAGTGGAGCAGGCAGCTGTTGAAGAGGTCAACATGGGGCTACTCTAGCTGGCTTAGCTTGCTAGTTCTTTGCTAGCTACTAAGCCAAGCTAAAGTGAGCTGGCTTCTGTTGAATGAAGCTGAGGTGAGATGGGTCTGGTGCTCCCGAGGAGGATTGAGCTGGTTGAGACAGCTAAGGTAGCTTAGCTCAATTAGCTTGAGCTAAGCTGGGTCCGTAGGAGTTGGACTTGAGCTTCCTGAGCTAGGATGAGTTCTTCTTCAGCTGGTTGGAGTTGAGTGGAGCTAGATGTAGTTGGATCTGAGCTGGGGTGAACTCCAATCAACTCAGCTGAGCTAGTGATAGCGAAATACGCGTGATTTGTAAAAGCAGTTTTTTAACGTCGTTGTAACACGCGAATCCGCTTTCGCTTTTAAAATTTATATCCTAGATAGGGGAGTATCTAGGGTCGTCCAAGGAGGCAAAAATTGCAATAATGATTTTCTTGCTTGGAATACAATCTCAACTTTCTTTTTAATATTTTTTAATATGTAATTTTTTTTGTTTTTGAACTAAGGCAACATGCGAAATTATGGCGGGAAAAGTGTTTACACTTCCAATTAAGTAAACTACTCTAAAGTGGCAAGTAGAGCCTCTCCCTAAGCTCACTCTAAGCAAGTGGAGGCCTAGAATAATTAGGGAGAGGAAGTGAAGAATGCTGAAAATAAGCAAATAGAAATGCAAACAAAAAAATTGCAAAGAAGGCAACTAGATAATTGATAAAGTGTTTTACAAAAGGCCTAGTAGAGGAAAGCTTGTACTACTAGAAAATTGCAAATAAGAAAATAAAACACAAATCCTCTAGATAGATGGTGAAGAAGAGGGCTTCTTGCTCCAAGGTTGGTGGCTCTCAAGCTTGAAAAGAATCCTCCAACTCCTTCCTTGCAGAACTCCGCCAAGGTGATGACCTCCAAGGCAAACCCTAAGGGGGCGTGCCCTAAGTTTCTCTCCAAGGGTGGACGTCCACCCTAAGCTTTTCTCCTTTGCCTGGCCGTCCTCCTTGAAGTGGGAGAGTCCTCCTCCTTGGCGTGGCCCAAGTTGAAGAGAGTGGGGAGAAGAAGGCACCAAAAGGGCTGGTGGTGTGCCCCTTTAATCTCCTTCTCTACTCCTTCTCCTTGGGCGTAGGTATAGGTGGATGTAGGTAGAAAATACACTAAGGGAGGATGGGAATTATGTGGTGGTAGGGTAGGGTATTTATAGGATGGGAAAGGGGGTGGTTATGGTGTTTTTTTGGAGGGAAATGAAGGGGTGCTTGGTTATTTTTGGAGGGAAAAATGGGAGGGAAATGAAGAGGTGCCTTGATTTTCCCTCCAAAAATACCTTCTAGAAGGCAATTTTGGAGGGAAAAAATGGAGGGTGGAGATGGGCTTTGATGGTGGATGTAGGGTGGTGATGGAAGGGATAGTTGGCACCAAAATAAAGTAGGAGTAGGTGGTCTTTTTGCTGGAGCTTAGGTAGTAGGGTAGTAGGTTTTGGTGCCATGGAGGTGGACTAGCTATGTTAAGCAGCTTAGCTAGCTTAGCTAATAGGGAGTAGAGTTGGAGGCATTTGGAGCTAGGGTTTTCAGGGAGAAGAGCTGAGGAGGAGAAGTCTGGAGCTGGAGCTGGAGCTGGCTGCTGCTGAAGAGGCTGGCATGGGGCTACTCTAGCTAGCTTAGCTTGCTAGTTCTTTGCTAGTTGCTAAGCCAAGCTAAAGTGAGCTAGCTTCTACCAAAATGAGCTGAGGTGAGCTAGGTCTGGTGCTCTCGGGGAGAATCAAGCTGGTTGAGGCAGCTAAGGTAGCTTAGCTCAACTGAGTTGAGCTAAGCTGAATCCCCGGGAGCTGGACTTAAGCTTCCTTAGCTGAGATGAATTCTTCTTCAGCTGGCTGGAGTTGAGTGGAGCTGGATGTAGCTGGATCTGAGCTGGGGTGAACTCCTGTCAACTCAGCTGAGCTAGCTAGAGCTCCTTGTGAACTAGTGGGAGCTGAGATGAGCTAGACTCAGCTAAGTTGAGCTGGATGTGAGCTGAGGTGAACTCCTGTCAACTCAGCTGAGCTAGCTAGAGCTCCCTGTGAACTAGTGGGAGCTGAGATGAGCTAGACTCAGCTAAGTTGAGCTGGATCTGAGCTGACTTGAGCTAGGGTAAGCTAAGGTGAACTCTCTTGAGCTACCATCCAGCTGTGATTAGCTAAATGGAGCTGGGATGAGCTAACCCTAGTTCAAGTAAGCTAGGTTTCAGCTGTGGTGAGCTGGATCAAGCTGGGTTCCAGCTAGTCTGGGCTTCTCCTTCACCATTTGCCTTCTTGAGTGCTAGGGTTTTAGGGATCTGTGCATCTGTACATCCCTAACACTCACAAAAACACATTAAAACGACAATAAAAAATGCAATGCATGCCTATCCTAATTTATGCCTAAATGTAGCCCAAAAATCCGTTTGCGTAGTAAAATCCTAAGAGCTAGGTTAGTTTTAATGCATAAGAATGATGATAAACTGACGTTTATCAGCTAGCTAGAGCTCCCTATGGACTAGTGGGAGCTGAGATGAGCTAGACTCAGCTAAGTTGAGCTGGATCTAAGATGACTTGAGCTAAGGTGAGCTAAGATGAGCTCTCTTGAGCTGCCATTCAGCTGAGATTAGTTGAATGGAGCTAGGATGAGATAACCCTAGTCCACGTGAGGTAGGTTCCAGCTGTGGTGAGCTGGATCAAGCTGAGTTCCAGCTAGTCCGAGCTCCTTCACCAATTACCTTCTTGAGTGCTAGGGTTTTAGGGATTTGTATATCTGTTCATCCCTAACACTCACAAAAATACATTAAAACAACAAAATAAAATGCAATGCATGCCTAACCTAGTTAATGCCTAAATGCAGCCCAAAAGCCCATTTGCGGAGTAAAATCCTAAGAGCTAGGTTTGTTTTAGTGCATAAGAATGATGATAAACTAGCATTTATCAGCGTCCACGGTGCAGGCTCTCCTTCACAGTCGAAAATAAGGGGAGACCTCCCCCTGGACCGACTGTGCCTCTTTTTATCTCTTCTGAGTTTGTTTCTTCCGCCGAGATCCTCTCTGGCGTGCTGTTGTGCATATGTGTTAAGAAGTGTTGTTATAGTCACACTTGCAACGTCGATTTTAAAATAAGTAAACGGAGGTGAGTTCGAGTTCGGTCTTAGGGAGGCGTGAAAATCGGATTTTTGCTTATAACTTGTTGTCACGGAAAGTGCGGAGTTTTGCTTGTGAAGGATGCGATTTTGAAAAGCGAGAGAGAGATAGAGAGAGGGTAGGGTTAGAATGTTTCTTGTTTGATCATGCAACTTGAATGGAAATTAAAGTGACAATTGAACGGAAAATAACTTCATTAATCATGCACTTGTAGTTCATAGCTTACAACATTAAATACATGCTTCAAACAAAAGTAATGGAAAGCTTAAGAGAGAGAGAGAGAGAGTGGAGAGCGATGAGGCGGCCACGGCGTTGGAGGAGGCTCCGTCGGTGGCTCGTCGTCTCCGACGATTACAAGAGGGCCTAAAGCTAGCTAAGAGAGGGGTGAAGTAGTTGCAAGGGGAGTGAATGCCTTAAATGAGTGGTTGGAGGGGGTTTGAATAGGGTTAAGGGCTTCCTAAAAGAAGAAGGCCTTTAGCGACCTGTAGAGCATCGCTAAAACCACTCCCCAAAGCGTCAGTGAAGCCCTCCAGCCGTCGGTCAGCTGCCCGCCTTGTTTCTTCTTCTCGTGCGATCCGCAGCTGCTGCGTGAGAGCTGTCTGATAGATCCCTCCTCGGCTGCGCTGGGATCGCGCCTTGGGCGTGCATGTGCGCAGGCGTCATCGCCCGGCATGCACGTGCGCGTGGGCGTTCGTGAGCTGTGGTTGCGTTGCTTGGCAAAATCTTGGCCTCCCGCTGCTGATTGGGCGGCCCAATTTCGCCGCGCGCTACCTTCGTCTTCAATTTTAGGCTCAGCGCAGCTCGAACCTGCATCAGCAGCGGGCGGCCGCGCTTTGGCACTACCGTGCGCGCTAACCGTTGCACCACGCCCGCGGTTTGGCGCGGCAGCTGCGGGCGGGCGCGCGAGTCTCGGCCATTCGATCGAAGATCAACGGCCAAGATCTGATCTTAGCTGGATGAAGAGGCGGCGTGCAGTGGAGTGGGGATGACGTGGCGCAATATGGGCCGTTGATCTCCAGATCAACAGTCAGAACTTCTTAGGCCCATTGTAGGAGCTCCGGATGTCGGATTTGGCCGATCTTGAGTTCGTTGGACTCCGTTCGTCGTTCTGAATCCATCCGTGTTGTCCGATTGCTCATCTGAGGCCTGCTTTGACAAATGCTTACACAAATGGCCATTAATACAGTTTTATAAGCAATCTTGGTACATGATGCATGCAATGCTCCCATTCTACTTATGTTGTGCCTTTTATTCTTAAGATGGGCCATATTCAACATAATTATCACCCCTTTGTGCAGTGTTATCATACCCCCATGCTTACTCCTTGCTAGTCCCTAGCAAGGTTTATTCTAGCCTTTATTTCCTTTCAGAATTTAAGAAGTAATTGCTTAGATACTTTGTTACTTGTCAATAAGAGGAAATCTACGAAGATCTTAATCTATAAAGGCTAAGTAGCGCCCGGGTGTCTGCCAAAATACGAATCGCCCGAATCTTTGCTTTAATGTATATAACTATACATATGTATTTGTATATATATATATTTAGAATTTTTTCGGAATTCAGTGTGGGTTGGTAACTTTTTACGGCTACCCAACCCACCCAAAACTCGGTCAAAACCCTAAGTTCTAAGCATCTTGGTGTGAATGTTGTGATAGACTCACTTAACGGTAATTGAGACAGACTTCGGGTTTCTACGCCTCTAGGTGACCGGAAAAGGAAATAAATTTGCCTGAAGGTGTATTTGTTCGATTGATAGCTTTCTCTCTACGTTTGTTTTAATTGGTATCAACACAAGGATTTTTCCAGTGTATATCTCCTCGGCTTGTACTACTTCCCCGCTTCTTCCTTAAGTGTTTTGGTCTTTCTTTGTGCAGTTATTGAGTTGGGCTCTGGACAACCGACCAATGGGCTGTTACCCACGATCACTTGCCGCCATACTTGTTCGGTGAAGTGTGGTTTATTTTCTTTTCTTCTTCTTCTTTCTTTTTTTTTTCGTAGGTGGCTTCCCTGATCTCAAATGTACCTAAAGGCAATGAAGAAGAAATGGCCTGTGGCTGGGTTCTGGACAACCTGCCAATGGGCTGTTGCCCACGACAACTTGCCAGCCATACCACCCTAGAGAGTTCATTAGCTACCCAATTTCTGTCAAAATCTCCGAGAAGTGAGTCTGTGCAAAAATGTGTGCAGATGCTTAGACTCAAAGTTTTTCTGAGTTAGAAGGTGAGTTGATAAGTCGTATACTTATTACTTTATTTAGTAGGTGGATTAGAATAGCTTAAGGTTGTAGGGATTCGTCGCTAAATCCATATTTTAACGGACACCAGTGCTGATTAAGCCTGAAGGCCTGAAAAGTCTAAGTGTTTAAGTTCTTTTTGTATTATTTTCCACTATTGACAAGTTTCTAATGCCTAAGTTTTCTTCCTAAATTCAATTATTTATTTATTTATTTTATTTTATTCAGACTGATTAAATGAGCTCAGGATTGTGCAATTTACCACCCCCCTATGCTTAAGTTAGATAATGCCCTCATTGGCAAGTATATGGATGCAAAAGGGTTCAAAAAGATAGTACCTGAGTGACGTAAAATACCGGATCAGTCTGAATCCTCTGGGTTGCCTCCCAGGAAGCGCTGAGTTTAATGCCTCCAGCTGGGCGGTGCTCCGTGTCATCCCTCAACGAGGGTGACACTCTCCTTTGGGGGAACCTGGGCCAGGAAGTGCTTCAATATTTGACCATTAACTGTAAAAGTGTGCCCAGTGTTAAGATTAACGATTTCAACCGCCCAATTAGAGTAGGGCTTAACCAGCCGAAATGGTCCTGTCCATTTGGACCTGAGTTTTCCAGGGAAGAGTTTTAGGCGGGTGTCAAACAGCCAGACTTGCTGGTTAGGCTCAAAGGATTTTCTATGAATGAGTTGGTCGTGGACGGCTTTCATTTTCTCCTTATACAGTCGACTATTGTCAAAGGCATCCCGACGAATTTCTTCGAGCTCAGATAATTGGAGCGTCCTCTGTGCACCGGCTAACTGGGGATCCATGTTACATTGCTTGACAGCCCAGTAAGCCCGGTGTTCCAATTCGACAGGAAGATGGCAGGCCTTGCCAAAGACCAGGTGATAAGGCGACATGCTTGTTGGGGTCTTGTAAGCGGTCCTGTATGCTCACAGGGCATCATCAAGTCGTGTGGACCAGTCTTTTCTGTCAGGTCTCATAGTCTTCTGTGAAATGTTCTTGATTTGTCTATTTGAGACCTCGGTCTGCCCATTTGTTTGCGGAAGATACGGGGTTGCAATGCGGTGGTTTACCCTGTATTTTCTAAGTAGGGCACTGAATTGGGAATGGATAAAATGGCTTCCACCATCATTGATCATCGCTTTGGGTATTCCAAACCGGGAAAAGATGTTCTTCTTAACAAAGTCCATGACAGTCCTGTGATCGCATCGTTGGGTGGCGACGGCTTCAATCCATTTAGAAACATAGTCTACCGAGACTAGGATGTACTTGAAGCCGTTGGATGGTGGAAAGGGGCCCATAAAATTGATACCCCAAACGTCAAAGATTTCGACAATCAAAATGGGCTGAAGGGGCATCATATCTTTCTTGGTTATGGTCCCCAACGTTTGGCAGCGTGAGCAAGTCTTGGCAAAGATGTGTGCATCCTTAAATAGGGACGGCCAGTAAAATCTAGACTGCAAAACTTTTGTAGCTATTTTCTTTCCAGAGAAGTGGCCGCCACACACTTGGTCATGACAAAAGGAAATCACACTCTGAACTTCATCTTCGGGGATACACCTCCTGATGATCTGATTAGCACAGAGGCGAAACAGCATGGGATCATCCCAGAAATAGTGCTTGGCCTCAGCCAAGAACCTGTCCCGTTGCTGTTTGGACTAGCTGTGTGGGGTTTGTCCTACAACCAGGTTATTGACGTAATCAGCATACCATGGCATTTTTTTGTCTTGCACGGCTAGGATGTGTTCATCAGGGAAGGCATCAGATAGAGGTAGGGAGGGTCCAATGTGGTCTGGATGAAGTCTAGACAAGTGGTCAGCCATCACATTCTTTGATTCGGCCTTGTCTTGGATTTCCAGGTCAAATTCTTGCAAAAGTAGGATCCATCTGATGAGCCTGGGCTTTGCGTCCTTCTTGGCTAATAGGTGCCGGATGGCTGAATGGTCAGTGTAAATAGTCACGTGGGATCCCAGCAAGTACGATTGGAACTTTTCAATTCCAAAGAATACAGCGAGCAACTCTTTCTCTGTGACAGTATAATTACGTTGGGCCTCGTCCAACGTTTTGCTCACGTAGTAGATCACCACATGCTTCTTGTCTTGCCTTTGTCCTAGGACAGCACCTATGGCAAAATATGATGCATCACACATAATCTCAAAGTCCTGGGACCAGTCTAGGGGTTGAAGTACAGGTGCGGTGGAGACTAAGTCCTGGAGGGTGTGATAAGCCTGGATGCAATCAGGAGACATGTGGAATATGGCGTCGTTGGCTAGAAGGTCGGTCAAGGGATTGGAAAGCTTGGAAAAGTCTTTAATGAACCTTCAGTAGAAGCCAACATGTCCCAGGAAGGAGCGAATCTGTCGGATCGAGCTAGGTGGTGGAAGTTTGGAAATTAAATCAACCTTAGCCCGATCTACCTCGATGCCCTTATGCGATATGATGTGACCGAGGACAATTCCTTCTTGAACCATAAAATGGCTCTTTTCTCAACTTAACACCAGGTTAACCTCGATACATCGTTTTAGGATTTTCTCCATGTTGCTCAAACAATGGTCGAATGAATTCCCGAACACCGAGAAATCATCCATAAGGATCTCTAAGTATTCACCCACCATTTCTGAAAAAATGGCTAGCATGCAACGCTGGAAGGTCGCAGGTGCGTTGCATAACCCGAATGGCATTCGACGGAATGCAAACGTGCCATACGGGCAAGTGAATATGGTCTTTTCCTAATCTTCCGGAGCAATAGCGACTTGGTTATATCCTGAATATCCATCCAGGAAGCAAAAATACTTCTGCCTTACCAATCTTTCAAGGATTTGGTCAATGAATTGCAAGGGGAAGTGGTCCTTCTTAGTGGCTTCATTAAGCTTCCTATAATCAATACACACCCGCCATGCAGTGGTGGTGCGGGTGGGGATGATTCGCCATGATCATTGGTGACAACGGTGAGCCCAGCTTTCTTTGGAACCACTTGAGTGGGGCTCACCCAGGGGCTATCAGAGATATGGTAGATGATGTCGGCGTCAAGCCACTTGATAATTTCTTTTTTAACGACCTCCCGCATATTTGGGTTTAAACGTCTTTGCATCTGGCAGGAAGGTTGGGCCCCGTCCTCCAGGTAAATCTTATGGGTGCAATAGGTGGGGCTAATTCCTTTTAAATCCAAAATGGTCCAACCAATGGCGGCCGGATGTTCTGAAAGGGTCGCAGTCAACCTGAGTTCCTGATCCTTGGTTAGATGAGAATTAATAATCACTGGGAAGGTCTGGTTAGGTCCCAAGAAGACGTACTTGAGATTCTTGGGCAATGGTTTAAGTTCAAGTGCGGGTGGAACCACAGTCAATGGGAAGGGAAAGGGCGGGAGTTGATCAACATCGATCTCTTCAAAAGGTGTCGTGTGATGGTACTTAGCCTTACAGAGGTCCACGAGTAATGATGGTGACGGGTCAGAACAGTCACTACGGGTTTGGTGGTCTAATACAGAACTGAGGGTGAGGCATTCCTCGATTAGAGTTTCCACGGGATCATGCTCCCCAATGCAATCGCAATCAAAAGACTTTGTCGCCCGGAAGATATCCAATTGCATTTTCCTATCCCTGAAGGTGATTTCCATACATCCCGTGTCGCAATCAATGTTTGCTTTAGCCGTAGCTAAGAAAGGTCTGCCTAAGATTATGGGTGCATTCTGTTATTTTTCAGGGACTTCCATGTCGAGCACCAAAAAGTTGACCGAGAAATAGAAGTCCTTGACCCGTACAATCACGTCCTCGACAACCCCCTTCGGGGTTTTCACTGATCTATCAGCCAGTTGGATGGTGACAGGGGTTGGTGTCAGCTCCCCAAAACCAAATTGGTTGTACAGGGTTGTTGGAATCAGATTGATAGAAGCACCTAGGTCTAGGAGCGCTCTATTAAACATCATGTCCCCGATATTGCAGGAAATTAGGGGCGCTCCTGAGTCAGTTCGCTTGAGTGAAAGGTTGCTTGATATTACGGAACTTGCTTGCTCTAAGAGTACAACCTTCCTAGGTACTTGAGGTCTCGGCCTACGCTTGGGTGTACAGGCATCCTTTAAAAACTTGGCGTAAGCAGGGATGTGTTTGACGACTTCAAGGAGCGGAATATTAATCTGTACTTGCTCAAAGATTTCCAACAGCTCCTTAGTTTCTACAACATTTTTCTTTTTCTTGATTGTTTCTAAGGCCTCAGGGTAGGGTGTCTGAATGTGGATTGGTTCCATGTCTGGGTCCTTGGTTGTTGCCTCTTCTGAGTCGGGTATTTCTGCAGGTGAAGTCTCGGGGAGAGTCGATGATTTGGGATCCTGGGTTTTGGTGCCGCTTCTCAAGGTCAACGCATTTGCAGAGGCATTGGGGCCATGGGTTGATCCTTGAGAAGACGAGGACGAAGAAGCACCAAACCTAGGAGGTGTTTGCGGGGCTGGCTAGACCATGTGAGCCTACCCGGGGTTGCTTTGGAACCCTTGCGAATTGGGGCCTCTGTTAATTATGTTTCGTGGGTTCGGTTGTGGTTGGGAAGGTAGGGATCCTTGTTGTTTACAGTCCAAGAGTTGGCTTAACTGTCCCTTTACCAAAGCCATTTCCTCCTGATGTTTCTGGTTCATGTCAGCCATCATCTTTATTAGGGTATCCATTTGGGTTTGTGGGGGAGGGGCCACCCTATTCTGATTATATTGGGGTCTAATTGGTGGTCCTTGCTAATAGGGGGCAAGTGTGGCTACTGGTTTGGCCTAGGCTAGTTTTGGAATTGCGGTGGTTTCTGGTTTGTCCAACCAAAGTTGGGGTGGTTACGCCAGCCAGTGTTGTAAGTGTTGGAGAAAGGGTCAGGTTTCGCATAACCTTGGACAGCTTGCACATCTTCTAGGATAGCCGATGTTGATGAAGAGGGAAGGGAGTAATCAAGGGTCGAGGGAGCAAAGGTCCCTCCCTGGAACGTGGTTAGGGGTTGTTCCAGGTTCAGTTGGGTAAAGGGCTGGACCAGGTCAACATTATGTGCTCCCTTTGCTAGGGAGAAAGTCTGCAAGGGGTTCCTAGTTTGGTTTAGTAGCTCATCAATCTTTTTGTCCACCAATTCCACTCGATCCAACTTCTTGGTAATGATGTCCATGTCAACCATTCCAGAATTTGCTTGCACCTCATAAATCCTGCCACGGGGTTGACTGGACCTATTAAATTGGTTCATGGAGGCATTGTTGAGCGAATTCTCGCTCATAGACTCAAAGAGCTCAAACGCGCTCTCCTCGTCTTTGTTTAGGAAGTTTCCCTTGCATGAGGCATCGACGAAGTTCCATAGGTTGCTGTCCAGTCCATGGTAGAAGATCTGGGCCAATTGCCACCTTGGTACTTCGTGGTGTGGGCATTTCCTCAAAAGTTCATTAAATCTTTCCTACGCCTCATGAAATTGTTCCCCGCCTTGGAGTGTAAAGGTAGTGATAGCTCTTCTGAGGCCATTGGTCTTTCCTATGGGGAAGAATTTCTTTAAAAATGCATGCCTCAGTTCTTCCCAGGTGGTGATGGGTCTACCTAGGGTTCTAAGCCAATGAGAAGCCTTGTCTCTTAATGAGAAGGGAAACATCTTGATTAGAACAATGTCAAGGCTAATGTTCCTAGGTTTCACAGTTCATGCTATGCGGTCGAGATCCTCTAGGTGCTGAAAGGGGTCCTCATTTGAGCTTCCATGAAAGTGGCTCTGGATCAAACTTAAGAAATTCGATTTTAGCTCAAAATCATCTCCCCCCTCGGTGATCCTAAGGTGTAGCCCGACTCTAATAGTAGAGGGATTATAGAAATCGCGGAGGGGCCTCAGCTGATCCTAAAATGGCGGTAAATCAAGTGGTGGTTGCCTTGGTATGTCTTGGAAAGGTGGTGGTGGTTGTTCTTGTGGGTTCTGTAATCGTTGTATGGCTTGCATGATGGTGTGGATTTTTTGTTGCTGAAGCCGGTGGTTAGCATTGATTTGAGCTTGGATGATGGCCATAGCGTCTTGTGGGGGTTGATCTTCAGCCTCATCTACCTTAGGTTCAGCCATGTTAACAGAGTTACGTTGCCTAGATTCCTTCCCCAAAACACACAACTCGGGATGCAGTGAGCGTCTCCCGTGCATACACTATTGAAGAACAGGAGGGGATGCGGAGGGCGACAGATGCGAGAAATGTGTTTCAATCAAGCACACAGGCCTAGTCCTTATGGTGTATTCCTTAGGAGACCTAGAAATCTCACAAAGGGTGATTAAGTTCGTAAGCACTGGACTCCCCTTCCCAAGGCTAATCTGGCCAGGTTGATTACGAGGGGATTGCAGGAAAGGTTCTTCCTTTGGCTTGTGCCTTCGGTTCCGTAGACCCCACAACCGCGGTCGTTTGACATTGCCCCGTAGCCTAGTCACCAGATTCTACCAAGGGAATGAAAGCCAAGTGCCTAGCGAACAAAACCTCACCTTTTGAGACTTAACTTAGTCCTGCCTAGGGCAAGTCTACTCAGTTTTAAAGGTTAGGATAGTGCTTGTGCTTAGGGTTATGTGGTGAGGTGCCTCTTAATTTTCCACTTTCAAGGTGTGTGCTTCTAGCAAAACATGATTTTCAAGCAAGGCTTTGTTAAGATGTGGTGTCTTTTAGTGTTTCATCCCTACTTTAGTACTTTTTAGGGTTGACGTGTCTTAATGTTTTCAAACAATTTTCAGTGGGCACGTCAAGTTCTGCACACAACCCAGTGAAAGTAGATTTCCTTTTTATTCTGTAGAGGCTCTAAAACCCTAATGTACTCATCCTAATGATCATACAGCTTCTATTAGATGAGTTGGTTTTAGGGTTGAGTGGTGCGGCCCAGGTCAACTCACGGTGGCTTCGCAAACACCACTCAAGAAAAAGAAAAGAACACTCCAAGAATTTATTCAGAATGTTAAAGTGTACATTATTTTTTTGTGGGGTGATGTGTTAAGGATGTGGGTCAAGCAATCATACACCACGCCAATTTTTTTCAGTTTTTACAATTTTTTTAGTTTTTTCACGCAAGCAAACAATCATGCGAGAAAGATTACTCACTATCGATTTTCGTAGCGCCTACCCCCTTGCTACCGTCGTGGGATGCATCGCTTCGCCGTCCATGCACCGAATTCCTGCAACCATCAAGTAAAAAGGAAAATAGGGCATTAGACAATGTGAGGATGAATGTTGAATGGAGGTGATAAAACAAATCCGTTGCCTCCTCAGCAACGGCGCCAAAAATTGGCGTGCTGTTGTGCGTGTGTGTTAAAAAGTGTCGTTATAGTCGCACTTGCAACGCCGATTTTAAAATAAGTAAACGGAGGTGAGTCCGAGTGTCGATCTCAGGGAGGTGTGAGAATCGAATTTTTGCTTATCACTTGTTGTCACGGAAAGTGTGGAGTTTTGCTTGCGAAGGATGTGGTTTTGAAAAGCGAGAGAGAGATAGAGAGAGAGAGGGTAGGGTTAGAATGTTTCTTGTTTGATCATGCAACTTGAACGGAAATTAAAGTGACAATTGAACGGAAAATAACTTCATTAATCATGCACTTGTAGTTCATAGCTTACAACATTAAATACATGCTTCAAACAAAAGTAATGGAAAGCTTAAAAGAGAGAGAGAGAGAGAGAGAGAGAGAGAGAGAGAGTGGAGAGCGACGTGGCGGCCACGGTGGTGGAGGAGGCTCCGTCGGTGGCTCGTCATCTCCGACGATTACAAGAGGGCCTAAAGCTAGCTAAGAGAGGGGTGGAGTAGTTGCAAGGGGAGTGAATGCCTTGAATGAGTGGTTGGAGGGGGTTTAAATAGGGTTAAGGGCTTCCAAAAAGAAGAAGGGGCTTTAGTGACGTACAGAGCATCGCTAGAACCACTCCCAAAAGCGTCGGTGAAGCCCTCCAGCCGTCGATCAGCTGCCCGCCTTGTTTCTTCTTCTCGTGCGATCCGCGGCTGCTGCGTAAATGCCGTCCAATAGATCCCTCCTCGGCTGCGTTGGGATCGTGCCTCGGGCACGTGTGTGCGCGGGCATCATCGCCCGACATGCGCGCGCGCGTGGGCATCCGTGAGCTGTGGTTGCGCCGCGTGGCGAAATCTCGGCTGCCCGCTGTTGATCGGGCGGCCCAATTTCGCCGCGCGCTACCTCCGTCTTCAATTTCAGGCTCATCGCGGCTTGAACCCGCGTCGCGTGCGTGCGGCCGTGCGTGCTAACTATTGCACCACACCCGTGCTTTGGCGCGGCGATTGCGGGCGGGCACGCGTGTCTCGGCTGGATGAAGAGGCGGAGTGCAGTGGAGCGGGGATGACGTGGCGCAATATGGGCCGTTGATCTCCAGATCAATGGTCAGAACTTCTTGGGCCCATTGTAGGAGTTCCGGATGTCGGATTTGGCCGATCTTGAGTCCGTTGGACTCCGTTCGTCATTCTGAATCCATCCGTGTAGTCCGATTGCTCATCTGAGGCATGCTTTGACAAATGCTTACACAAATGGCCATTAATACAGTTTTATAAGCAATCTTGGTACATGATGCATGCAATGCTCCCATTCTACTTATGTTGTGCCTTTTATTCTTAAGGTGGGTCATATTCAACATAATTATCACCCCCTTGTGCAGTGTTATCACTCTCCAACAGATGGGGCGGTTCGAAGAGATCGCTGTTTGCCGCTGGTGGGAGCGCAAAGAGGCGCGCACGGTGCGCTGAGTTGCGCATCCTGCGGGAAGGGAAAAAAACCAAATTTGGTTATTTATACAATTTATGTTAAATAATGTATGAAATGCATGTTACTATAATGGAATGTATAAATATGCATGCAAGCCTTTATTTATAAACTAATTTATTTATATATTCAAGTATGCTATGTATATGCAAATATTAATTTAATAATTTGGCATTTAAGCATTTACTTAGCCCACAATTGTGGTCTCATCATCAACCATAACCTCAAATGGGTTACCCAAACCGGTGGTTGCAACACCGAGGCACAGTTGACTACCGTTTTCAATAAATCAAATGCCTTGTGGCATGATTCATCAAACTCGAACGGCGTGTCTTTGGCCAAAAGGTTACTCAAGGGTCAAGCAACCTTCGAGAAGTCTTTCATGAATCTTCGATAAAAACGCACATGACTCAGGAATGAATGGATTTGTTTCACGGATGTGGGTGGAGGAAGTTTAGAGATGGCATCCACCTTAGCCTTATCAACCTTAATTCCCCGATTGGAGACCACATAACCCAAGACAATGTCTTCTTGAGTCATAAAGTGGCTCTTTTCCTAGCTAAGGACCAGTTGTGTCTTGATGCATCTCTCGAGGATCAATTCCAAGTTAGCTAGGCATGACTCGAAGCAATCTCTGAAAATAGAGAAATCATCCATGAACACCTCAAGACAATCTCCCACCATGTTAGAAAAGATGGCCAGCATGCACCTTTGAAAAGTTATGGGTGCATTGCAAAGCCCAAAAGACATCCTACAGAATGCGAACGTTCTGTAGGGACATGTGAAAGTTGTCTTTTCTTGGTCTTCAGGCTGGATAGGGACTTGGTTATATCTCAAATACCGTCTAGGAAGCAAAAGTGCTTTTGCCCAAGTAACCTTTCTAGGATTTGATCAATGAATCGCAAAAGGAAGTGTTCCTTTTTGGTGGTTGTGTTCAGCCTCCTATAATCAATACAAACTCTCCAAGCGGAAGTTGAATGGGTGGTGAAAGATTCCCCTTTCTCACTAGTCATGACAGTTATCCTCGCCTTTTTGGGCACAATCTGAACAGGGCTAACTCATAGGCTATCTGAGATCGAGTAAATAATGCATGCATCGAGCCACTTGATTATCTCCTTCTTGTCCACTTCTTGCATATTAGGGTTTAGTCTCCTTTGCATTTCGCGAGAAGGGTGGGATCCATCTTCCATGAAAATACGGTGATTATAGTAAGATGGCTCGATCCCCCTTAGGTTGTGGATGGTCCAACCAATTGCCTCTTTATTCTTCTTAAGGACCTTAAGCAATCTCAATTCTTGCTCCTTAGTCAAATCAGCATTGATAATCACATGGAGCGTATTCTTAGGTCCTAAGAACTCGTATTTTAAATTCTCAGGTAATGGTTTCAATTCTAGCTGAGGTGGTTTCAGTGTAGAGGGTAAGGGGGATGCTGATGAAGATTTATCAGGACGGTCCAGTGGAAGAGGTTGGGAGTGAACAAAATCAACAATCTCTTCAGGGTGTGGCAAGCTTGCCATGGAGGGTTGTGGGTTAGGTTCACTAGTGCTGGTTGAGTCCTTGAGTACATTGCTTGACATACATGTCTCAACATTGAAATCATGATCCTCGAGCTCCTCAATAAATCCACAATCCTCAAATCCTTTTATCTCCTTGAAAATATCAAGTGTCAGTTTCTTATCTCCAAAGGCGATCTCCATACCACCACTCTCACAATTGATGTTGGCCTTGGCGGTAGCTAGGAACGGGCGCCAGTTTATCATCATTCTTATGCCCTAAAATAGACCTATCTCTTAGGAATTTTATTCCGCAAATGGGTTTTTGGGCTGCATTTAGATATAAATTAGGTTAGGCATGCATTACACATTTTGTTGCCTTTTTGATGTGTTTATTTGAGTGTTAGGGATAAACAGATAGTCAGATCCCCAGAACCCTAGCAGTTAGGAAGGCAACTGGTGAAGAAGAATCTCAAACCAACTGAGACTCAGCCTAATCTAACTCATCATAGTTGGATACTAGCTCACTTAAACTAGGGTTAGCTCATCCTAGCTCCAATCAGCTCATCTCAGCTGAATGATAGATCAAGATAGCTCATCTTAGCTCACCCTAGCTCAAGTCAGTTCAGATCCAGCTCAACTTAGTTGAGTCTAGCTCATCTTAGCTCCATCAGTTCACTGGGAGCTCTAGCTAGCTCAGCCTAGTTGACTGGAGTCCACCTCAGCTTAGGTCCAGCTATCTCTAGCTCTACTCAAGTCAAGCCAGCTGAAGATGACTTCACTCTAGCTCAAGCTAGCTTAAGTTCAGCTCCTGAGAACTCTACTTAGCTCAACTTAGTTGAGCTAAGCTACCTTAGCAACTTTAGCTAGCTAGGTCCTCCCTGGGAAGATCAGACCTAGCTTACCTCAGCATCTTTCAGCAGAAGCCAGGTTACTTTAGCTTGGCTTAGTAGCTAGCAAAGAACTAGCAAGCCAAGCTAGCTAAAGTAGCTCCTTGCCATTTCTTCAGCAGCTATTAGCTCCTATGCAACTCCAGACAGCTCTCCTTCAGCTCCTCATCTCAAAACCCTAGCTCCTTCTGCTCCCTCCTCTACTCAACTACTAGCTAAGCTAGCTTAGCTAGGTTCTCCACACCTTGGTCATCCACCTTAGCTAACCCAAACTCCACCTACATAAACCTCCTCTTTAATCCACCTAAGCTGCACATGAGCTACCCTACTTGGTGCCAACTCAACCACAACCCTTCACACCACCACCACCTCCAAGAGACACCTTCATGTTGGAGCCAAAACCCCCCTTAACTACCCTTAAATTGGTGCCAACCTCCCTCTTCATCTCAATCGTACAACTAACCTCTCAAGCCATCTCCACCATCCACCTATACCCTTCTAGAAGCCCCCATAGTTGGCACCAAAACCATGGCACCTCTCCATGGTTGGCACCAAACTATGGTGCCTCTCCACCACCATACCACCACCATCACACCCCTTAAGGTGGCGCCACCCATCCTACACCTTAGGATCCCCATAACCACCACTAACCACCTACCAAACCTAATCCTAGCCCTCCACATGTCCACAACAACTACCCCCTTCTCCACCTCTATGTATACCCACCATATACCGCCAAAAAAAGGCATCCTCCCTTAGTGTTAATTCTACCCTAGCCCACCTATAACCTATGGCCAAGAAGAAGGAGGAAGGAAGGAGATTAAGGAGGCTATCCCTTGCCTCCTTGGTGCCTTCTTCCTCTCCACTCTTCTTCTTGTGCCATGCCAAGAGAAGGAGGCTCTCTACATCAAGGGGGATGGCCAGGCATTGGAGGATAGTTTAGGGTGGTGCATGCCCACCCTTGGAGGAGAAACAAAGGTGGAATCATCCACCTTGGAGGAGCTAAGCCACGCCCCCCCCTAGGGCTTTCTTGGAGGAGGCCACACCTTGGAGGAGATTTTCAAGGAGAAGGAGAAGAAGGAGTTCTTTTTAACTACGGGAGCAGCCGTAGTTGGAGTAAGAACTTCATCTTCTTCACCGACATTTTCAGAGGATTAGTGTTTTTCATTATTTTTTATTTTAATTTCTAGTAGTAGAAGCATTCCTCTACTAGGGTTTTTGTAAAACACTTTCTTTTCCTAATTATAAAAGTTATCTTTCTTTAGTTTGCATCTTTATTCTTTGATTTTCTAGCACTTCCTCACTCCTTCTCTCTAATTACCCTAGGCCTCCATGTGCCTAGGGTGAGCTTATAGAGAGGAATTACTTGTTACCTTAGTGTTAGCTTAGTGAATTAGGTGTAATCTTTTCCCGCCATCAACTTTGCGATTGCCCTTTAATTCAAAAACCCTAAAAATCTTATATTGAAAAACCTAAAATGAAAGTTGGTTTCTCGTGTTCAAGCAAGAGATCTGAATTTGCAAAGATTGCCTCCTTGGACGACCCTAGATACCACCATTATCTAGATCTTACAAATTTAAAAGTGAATCGATTTTTGTGCATTGCAACAACTTATAAAAATTGCATTTTACAAATCGCGTAAAAACCCGATCACTTTTTGGTACCATTGCTGGGGAGGCACGACTTTGCATTAAGTATTTCTCTTACTTGATAATTGGATCTCATCCCCTTGTCTCTCTTTCTTTGGTGTGTATAGGTGCAATAGGAAAGAAGTGGGATTTTGAGAGCTTGAAGTGCCTTGTCTTCCGCATAATTCCAGGTTAGAAATTCTAAAATGGTCACACAATTCTCTAAAAAACTATTAAAACACATTAAACTTGGCTTGCAGGATCTCAAACAATTAGGTTAAGTCAAGTGGTTTCATTTAAAAATCAATTGGTTGCTTGTTTGCATCATTAAACACCACTCCACTTCAAGTGTTGGTGTTTTGATTTTCAGGTCTAGACTTCTGTCCGGACTTCAAAAATCAATTCCTGACACCACAGGCCTCCTAAAATCTTGAAATTTCACCTAGTCATTCCAAATCAAGTGATGAACAGATGTTCCAAAGTTTAGATCAATTGGATTTGTATACACTTTTTAAAAATTCGTGGACTACAGAGGGGTCACCTCCTCTAATTTCTCTATTTTACTACTGTCATTGAATTTTAGGAACTGTTATACTCATCTAATTTTTATGAAATTTAACTTTCTAGAATACTCATGAAATTCTATACATCACATTAAATTACAAAAAATTTTGGCGGCCGATGGTGGTACTAAAAAGTCCAAAATACCCTCGGGTATCATTTCTAAGCTTTGATACTAAAACAAAGAAAAATTTTAAAAAAATATCAAACAAATTCTTAAAAACATAAAAAAATATTTTTTTGAATCCTTGTTTGATTTGCCTTCCAGTAGTGGTGTTGTCTGCCTTGTTTGGACCACTACTTTAAAAGAAAAGCCTGAATCTATTCATTGATAGTAAGCTTTTTGCCTAAGGACTAATTCAATTAGGGTTTTCTTTCCATTTCTAGAGACCCACTTTTAAAAAGGAAATCTATTCTCACCAATACAACCTGATTTCATTTTGATTGTGGATATCAAACTCGTTTGAAGACTTAAAAAGAAAACCCTAAAATACACTAATTTAAAGTAAATCCTAAAAGCAGAAATGCATTCAAATATTGTGTCTAACTTGATTGCTATTGGAATCACTTTTCCAATCCTACATACACTAAAAAAATTGAAATAACAGGGCATTACGTCAATCAATGCCCTCCACATTCCTGTGCACATTTTAGCATCCAAGCCTAACTCTAAAACAAGTAGTTACTTGACCACTTAAGGACTTCATCCACTTTAGGCTTGATATCAATATCTAAGGGTTATTAAGCGTTCCTAATTCCTTTTGACAATGCGGCGTTAGGCTTAGAGGGAAGTCAAACAACGGGTGCGGGTTTGCACAAGCCCCTGGTGATTTTCCTAGGGCATGTTTGGGCCCAATCCATCTCTTTAGTCTAACCGGGTTCTCTTTTGGGAAGCGGGTTCACTTATTAATTTCTTATTCATTGGGTTCTCAAGTCTTAGGTTTGTAAGGAGTCAACCTTAAGAAAGACTAGGCTTGGTTGTTTGAATTGCACACTTTCTCTCATCTCCATCTCTTCTCCTCTCCTCCCATTCTTCCATTTTATGCACGGGCGATGGTCCCAAACTCTGCACTTAGAGGGGCCATTTGATTTTGCCCCCCGCGCCAAAAGACCACTTTTTCTGTCTTCTTCTAAAAAAAAATGAAAAATCAACAAAACAGGTCCACTAACCCATCCTCCTCCACCTCTGATCCCACCTCTAATCCCACTACTAATCCCAATTCTGACCCTTCCACCCAAAACCCCCCCACCTTTGACTTTCCACACTTGGAGCTTCTTAATGCTGACATGCCTCAATCACAACAAGAAGCCCCCTCGCCTAATCTCTACTCCTTGATGGCTGAGCAAATTTCTCAACTTCAAACCAATCAACAACTGTTGACTAGGAATATCATAAACCTAGCCAACCAAAGGCCAAACCCACCACCCCATTAGTAGCCTGTCGTTCCTCTAAAGGATTTCTATGATCCTTCCTATTATGAGGAAAGGCTGGGGGTGGTCATACCTGAAGGGGACTTCGAGATCAAACTGGCCGTTCTGATCTGATTAAGCATTTCCATGGCCTTCCTAGGGAAGACCCATTCAGCCACCTTGAAGAACTGACTCTCCTTGCACAAACAACCCATTCCCGCAATGTGCAAGAAGACCTTTGGTTGATGCAGATATTCCCATTATCTCTTAAAGATAAGGCCGCTTATTGGTTCAGAACCATTGGCCGACCTTTCACCACATGGCCTTAGCTCAAAAGTGCCTTCCTTAAGAAATTTTTTCCCATAGGTCGTACTAATTCCTTGTGAAGATCTATTACGACCTTTCAACAAAAATCTAGTGAGATTTTCATGATTCTTGGGATTGAGTGGGTGTAGAAGTGTTTCCTGCATTTTTGGACATCCACTCTTCCATCCTTTTCCCAACCAAGTCCACCTTATCTAGTTTGTTGCAAATCAATTCCATGTCAAATGAATGAGAGTTCTGAATCTCATTAGCATCTAACCTAGGTTGTTGGGATCAGTTGAAAGTATCCATAGAGGCATGATTTATCGAATTCTCATTCATTTCCTCGAATAGGTCATATGTGCTATCTGCATCCCTGTTAAGAAAATTACCTCCATAAGAGGCATCCACAGGATTATAGAGTTGTTCAACCAACCTGTGATAAAATATCTGCACAAGTTACCATTTTGGCAAATTATGGTTTGGACACTTAAAAGATCCTGGAATCGCTCCCAGGCACCATGAAATGGTTCCCCCGGATGCTGGACGAAAGTGGTAATCGCCTGTTGCAAAGCATTGGTCTGTCAAATTGGGAAGAATTTCTTCAGGAAAGCCAACTTAAGAGCAACCCATGTCTTTATTGGCCTTCCAATGGTCCAGTACCAATGTTCGGCCTTATCCCTGAAAGAATGGGGAAAAAGCCTCATGATCATTTGCTCTTCATTCACATTCCTAGCTTTGGTGGTCTAAACCAGAGTGGTCAGATCCTCCAAATCTGGAATGGGTCCTTCGAGCCAAGCCCATGGAAATGTTTAATTAAACGTAAGACCTGGGCTTGATTTCTATGTTTCTGGCGGGAATCATGACACTGGGACGTTCCCTGTAATTTAAAGGATCATAAAAATCCTTCAAGGGCCAAGCGTCCTGACCAATCATTCATTGAAACCATTGCTGCATCTGCTGTAATTCTTCCAACTGCCTCTAAATCAGCTCCTGCTGGTTCGGGAGTGGGGGAGGTGGTTGTTGACCAGCCATGGGATTTGCTTGGCTATAACTCAACCTCCACCTTCGGGAATGGTCTAAAGGTCCTTCCAAGCGAGGGTTCAATGACCTCCTTCCAAGCATGCACTGGAAGGAAGTCGGAAGGATGGGCAAAAAAATGGAACCCTGCAGCACAAAAATGCAAGCTTGTCCTTAAATTGGGTAGCCTAAGGACCTATGCCTCAGAAATAAACTCCAGCCACACCATGAATTTGGTGTTGTCCCTGATCCCAAAGATGGTAAAATTGGGCCGGCGAAGTAGGGGGAGTGTCTCCTGAAGGCCGCTAATTATGCCAAACCCCTACTTAAGTCGTTTGACAATCGGGCCCTGCAAGTTATCACCTTTTGAAGGAAGCAGATGTCATTAATTTGAAGTGCATTCCAGAGAGTACCCTGAAATGGACTTTGTGAATCCTAGGGCCAACGTCTACTTAATTTTAGTTAGGCTTGGGATAGTAGTGATTTCGGAAAGTGATGGGCCCTGTTAATGGGTTGTGCCCTTAATAGTTCACTTGAAAATGTGTGAATGTGCACAACCAAGAGTTTTCAAGAAAGATTATTTAGGATGAAGTGAGTTTTAGGATTTGAATCTTTCTTAGTAGCTTTTAGTGTTCAAATATTAGGTGTATTCAACCAAGTTTTCAAGAGGTAAACCAAGTTTGAAATTACGGGTTCAAGTATTTTACTTTATGGATCAAGAAAATATGGAGTGCCTGGCTTATCCTAACTATTTGAATCCTATGGGGCAGCTACAAGATGAATCAGTTTTAAATTTGGAGGTGTGGCCCAAACAATTCAACCAATTGGCCCAAATGCACCACCAATTAAGGCACACAAAAGGTGATTAACCTAATCTAATTTCTACTCTTTTATGCATGTTGATGCGTGTACCAGTTCCACAGGTTAGAATCCTGGTTGAGTAGATATAATCAAAAGAGGTTACGTACCTCAAATGTAGGTGTGTGTAGTGTGTATGTTAATTTTGTCCCACAATTAGAAAGTTTGTATTTTTTTTTTGTGTTTTTCTTATACGAGGGTGAGATGAGTGGAGGTGGCAAACAAGACAAATAATTTCTATCCTAGGGTTCGTGAAAACACCTAAGTAGATTAGGTCATAATTATTAAGGTGGTGAAATGATCTAGTGGGTGGGGAAGTAGGGGGAAACTTACAAAAATCTCTACCCACACTTTACTCTAATCTACCACCTTTAGTTCCTCGATCAGGTTTCTGTAAGATAGTGAATCGAAGAAGAAAGATAGGTTAGAAAAATATGTAAGTAATGAGGAGAAACATGCAAAATTGAATCAAAGTTCATTGCCTCTTCAGCAATGGCGCCAAAATGATGAGCGGGTTTTCATGGAGAAAAGGTAGGGTTTTGAGAAACCTGTCGTTGCAGTAGCAAAACTTGCTATCAATTAAAATTTACCGAAACTCGAAAAAGGAGTCCCGGGTTGAACACGAGGAGGCGATGTTTGTTTCTTTGAAATCCACATTTTTCTTTATTTCTTTTTGGTGTTTTTGGGGTTTTGTGATTTTTTTAGTATTTTTGTAATGAAGAAATAATCAAGATAATATTCGGCCAAGGATAAATAAAAAGATAGAGAGTCGAGAAATGAAGCAAATTTGATATATCAAAATGTTGTTTATTACACTAATAAAAAATATGCTAAACAAAATAACAAGAAAATGAAGGAATCTCCCAAAGCAGATGTCTGGCAAGACGACGGTGCTTGGTGGTGGCTTGGATGGAGGAGATGAGCTGTTAGACATTGGGGATGAGGTGCAGGAGGAACCTGGGTAGAGGGCCGCTTGACCAAGTAGAGGGAATGGTGATGAGGAGGTGGAGGTGATCGTCTACTTGAATGGAGGTGAGGGGATGGCTCTGCGGTCTCCTATGAAGGAGGTGAGGGTATGGTTGAATGCTTGGTGGAGTAAGGGAATGCTACACTAATAGGAGGCCATGGAGCTTGGGAAAGAGCTCTTGGGAGCTTGGGAGGCTTCTTGAGGCCCTAGAGTAGGTGGGAGTAGCATAGGTAGAGAGGGAAAAATGGAAGGTGTAGGGGGGTTTATATAGGTGTAGAAAGGGGGTGTATTTGTGTGCATGGGTCAACAACGATATTTAAAACGTCACTCATGACTCGCCTTGGATGTTGCTGAAGCCATTACTCACCTCTGCTGGCGTAAGTGGAGCTGTTGTAGCTGGCATAGTGCGGGGAGCACCACAGCCGTTAGAATTCCATCGCATGGTCCAGAGATCATGCGGCTTGTGCTTCTCAAATCGTGGAGATCGCGCTCCTGTTGACGCAGGTATTGACAGTCGTTGGATTCTCGATCATGTGGCTAGAGGCAGATAGTGCGGATTGTGCCTCCGCGAGATCAGAGGACAAAGAGTGCATGCGGTCTACTTAAGTGAGCACCCCCGATTGCACGTGATGTAGACACATTTAAAATGCCTATTCATGCATGCTCCTGGGCTTAGATTTGCATTTCATGTTGTAAATATTGCATAGCATACATCATCCTACATATAGAGTAGTTGTGTATATTTTAGGTTAATTACGTCCTTTTTATGGCCAGGAGGGAAGGTGATTTATTTTAGGGCCTCGGATGGATAATCTGATTGTACGGATCTGATTAGGACGACGATCATATTCTAACGCCTCTGAAATCATTGAGATCAAAATCCCGTAGCACCTTATGCTGTTTGAGGAAGATCAACAACGAGGGGGAAATGTGACATCCTTACGAGCTTCGGATGAAAAATCCAACCATACGGATGGATTCAGAGCGACGATCGCAATCCAGCAGCTCAGAAATCACCTCGATCTGAGCATCGTGGCACCCTTTGCAACAGAAAGAAAATGGACGGCCCAGATGGTGCCACGTGGTGCCATTTAGGCCGCCCAACATTGGCCATCAGTGGCTCCAGGCGCCTCCTCTTCATCCTAATTAGGACTAGCAAAAGTTAGGCATGTGGGTATGATGATAACGTCGTCATTAGCCATATCTAACTTTAATTAGTCAAAATCCATTGATAAATGCTCTTTCATAACCACCAAAGAGCCCTAATTCATTGCATAACCATTTTGAGAGATAAACATGAAAACTGGGGTAAAATTACATTTTTAATAGAATATTCTAATTGCAGATCAATCATAGGATTTCCCAGGGATTTACTAAAGTTCAAATTGTCATAAATGTCTAAGAAGTGGGCTCAGGCAGACAGAAATGAGTTTTCACGCATTTTAAGAGTTAATGGACATCTGAAACCCAAAAAATAGACCCGCTTAATTCACTTAGGTTCTTGTCAGGATAAAATTCACTTAAACCTTCTAAAAATTATAGAAAAACATCCTCTAAGGTTTGGCATCCTTGATTTGACCAGCTGAACTCGAATTGACCTAAAATAGAGTCTGAGATAGACAATTGCCCTAATTTGGGTTTTTGCATAAAATACCTAGTAAACTTGGTCAAAACCTAAATCCGACTTCACCATCCGATTCCTTGGGTCCAATTAGGTTTGTACCAAAATTTGGGTCCAATCAGAGATCATCTTGACCTAGTTTTCATTTTGGTCCAGTTTAAGTCTTTTCTCTCACACACATGCCCCTAACTTTTGAATTATTTGCAAATAGCCCCCAACTTTGTCATCTTCTTTATGAACAGGTCCCCACCGCCTTCAACTCCTAAAACTACTTCATCGGTGACCTTTGATTGAAGAATTATCCCTGATTGATTGACGAATCTCTCCCAAAATAGAAAGGGAGATTCCTGAGGAAGTTGCCTTCCATTTGAGTCATGTACGAGGCTCTAAATCCTAATCCAAATCTCATGCGAACCTTTTGAAGGTTCGGGTCTCTAAAATCGTGAAGCTTCCAAGCTTAGATTCCAAACTTGGAAGGACCTCCTATGGCCTATAAAAGACCCCCTGAAGCAATCCTTACCTCAGCTTGGTTTGGAGGCTGGACACCCCTTCTTCCCTTCTCTCCGACCTCAACCTCCACCAACTCCGATGAGCCCCTTCATCTACCTTCCTCGTTCACTCTCATAGACCATAGCGAGTGGATTCCTTCTTCCCATGATCTTTCGCGTCTCACAATACCGGCAAGCGCCCTTCCAGACCTTATTCTTCCTCGCCGTCCCCCACTGGAGGCTTCTCTTCCATGGTGTTGGCCTGCCAACGCTGGTGTCATTCCTATTCCTTTCATCCACTTAGAGTAGCTAAATTAGTTCCCTTAGAGTCTTAGGTTAGTTTCCCCCACCCAAAATCTAAAAAGAACCCCTTGACGCATACGTAAGCCACCGTCTTCCTCATCTCCGGCCGCCCTCCAGCAAGGTCTTCCACACACTCCGCTGCTCCAAATACCTCGCTACCTACTCCACAACCTCCGCCAACTCACGCCCATCAAAACCCGCATCTTTATTTCCCATTCCACCCTCTCACGACCGCCCCCGAACACACCCATCATAGACCAACTTCTCTGTCACTGACAGACCGCCACGCACCTTCATACGCCACATAAACACCATCATCATCTTCCACACCCTCCGGCGAAGCTTTTGAGGTGTTTTAATTGGGTCGTGATGCCATGTCGGTTGTTTCAGGTATTATGCTGGAGCTCCACCGCTGTGCCTTATCTTCTACGTCATTCTTCATGTTCTAATCCTCACGAGCTCTAGACGCGACGCCCAAGTTGTGTGGGTATATTCTAAGCATCATTCCAGGTCTTCGATTGAGAGCCTCAACATCAGCTGTTGCACCAATTGGTCCAGCCTCTAGCTGTAGCTTTACGTAAGAGAAACCTGAGATTTTAGTCCCACATCGGTGGGAGATAAGTGACTGCACCGCAAAAATATGCCTACAATTGTGCCATCTTGTGCTATTTCCTAGCATTACTAATGCATATTAGGTCTCCATAGCTGCATTGTAAAAATACATGCATGCATGCATTTAATTTAGAAGAGAGGAGAATGATATATGTGGCCTTGCATTTTACTTTTTTCCTCAAGTGCCTCTTTGCAAAATCCACCATCTTTTTATTTTTCCACTTGATTTGGAAATCTCTTCCCACGACTGCACCTTTCTTCTCCTCGCGCCATGCTTCCCTGCAGCTGCCTCTCCTCGCCATGCTTCCCTGCAGCTGCCCTTCCCTGCGGCTGCCATTCCTTGCATGAGCCATGCATGGCCATGCCTTCCTCTTCTATTTAAAGACCACGGCTCCATCCTTTGCAAGAAGCCGGGGTCCCAACCAAAAACCCACCGGCAGCTCCATCTCCTCCAGGCCATCCTCTCCTCCATTCCCCTCCATACGTCGGTCCTCCTCCAAGGAGACACCCGGCGAGCAGGAGCCCTCACTGTGGTGCACACCACCACAGTGAGACCACCGCCGCCCAGCTCTTCAAAGAGCTGGTGGGCGTGGTGGCGCTGTTCTCATTTTTTTTACATTCCCGCACCTTCTGCCATTGGAGTTGCTGCTTCAAGTGTGCAGCTTAAAGCTTCGCTCACGGCAGCAGCAGCAACCCCAGCCCCTGTCGCGCGTGCCTGCAGGCGCCTTTGCCCTTCGCGCGCGCCTGCGTGCCTTCTCCGCCTCCGCTTTCTCCACTCTGTCGCATGCCCTGTTGCCCGCAATCGACCACCGCACATCACTGCAGCGGCCGGCCAGGCACCCTAGCAGCACCCACAGACCTCCACGCGCCCTGTCGAGCCCCTTCGCTCATGACCCAACCCCCCTCCGTGCGCTTTGTCGCGAGGTTCCACCCGCAAGCCACCAGCCGTCGCCACTTCGCCGCGTGCCCTGAGCCGGCCTCACTCACAGCACCGCCCATTGCTGGTTGCGCGGCACGGATGACCACTATAGCCACTGTTCACGCGAGTCATCGTGACACTGTGGCTATAATGGGGTGACCGGAAAGCTTCTCACTTTCCCGGTCACCCGGCGCACCGCAACCGGCCCTTACCCGTGTGCGCGCCCGAACGCGCATCTCTGCCCGCGTCGCCCTCTCACGCCCGCGTGTCTGCTAGCCCTCTCCCAGCGTCTGCTTTGCCCACTCCCTTCGCCCGTACTCGTCCGCGTCGCGCACTCCCTTCGCCCGCGCCTGCGAGCGCCCGTTCCAGCCACTCCGCGCCCGCCTGCGCTGGCTCCCTCCAGCACACTGTCCTCTGCGCGCATACGCGCCCATGCGCGGAAGCCACCAGACGTCGCCCTTCGCACGCAGATGGCTTAAAATGCCTTTCTCCCCTCAGCAGTGCGACTGCCACCTCTCTCTCTCTCTCTCACTTTCTCTCTACACCGACGCACACACACACCTACACTAACACTTCCACACACCCACACACACATATACACTATTCTACACATATATATATACGTATACTTATATATTGATATATATATACATATATATATATATATACTTATATTTATACATATAGTAGTATCTATATACTTATGTATTAGTATACATACATACTTATATATACATATATATACATATATATATCTATATACTTATATATATACTTATATATATATATATATATACATATATGCATATACTTATATAAATATACATATATACTTACATATATACATATATCTATACACACACACACACACACACACACACATATATATAAATATACATATATCTATATATATATTACCTATATAACTAAGTGTATATATATATATATATATATATATACATATATACACACCTACTTATATATACATACATATATACATATATATATCTATATAACTAATTATATACATATATACATATATACATATCTAGATACATATACCTATATACATATAATATTATTATATATATACATATATATATACATCTATATAGTGTATTATATACATACATACATATACATATATATATATACATCTATACATATATATATCTATAACTATATATACATACATACATACATACATACATACATAGATATATATATATTTAGCTACATATATCTATATATACATATATTACTATATACTTATACATACATATATATATACCTCTATATAGTTATATATACATACACACACATATATATATATACATATACACTTATATATACATATATATCGACATATATATATATACCTATATATTTATAACCATATATATATACATATAGACATATTTACATATATACATATATATATATATACTTTCACATTATTTACCATACGCTGTATCGCAGGAATATCTGCACCAGTTGCTGATATTCCCCGATACACGCGTACAAAAAGCGTGGTTACATACATCTTCCACCATCCATCCCATACTCCACGCGGCACCTAGTCCTGTTGGTTGCGTCTCTCTAGACGACGACTGACTCGACACCGTGCTACACTCCATCTCCGCCTCCACCCCCACCCCTTTATATACATAATATATACATATATATATACTGTATTTACTTTATTTCTATTTCGCTTTCCTGTTAGTAAAAAGACAAAAAATTATATAAAAGAGAAAAGATAATCTTTGACTTTCAGGTACTCCGTCTTGCGAATAGCAAGACCTGTTTCGGACCCTATTTTGGCTCAAAGCCAAGAACCCAATTTTGAGGGTGTGCCTCAAGGACAAAGATTACCTAAAAAAAAATCTAAATAGAAAAAAACACCAAAAACATAATAAACGAAAGGAAGAGACTCGTCATCGGAAAGGCGTAGAAACTCGACTTGTAACCCCACTTCCCTGAGTTCGACCCTGGGCCTAAAAGTGACAAGATAAAATCAAGTAGGCCAGGTTAAAAATTTTGTAAAAAGATGGTTAGGTCCGATTTAGGTTAACCACTATACACATTTCAATGATAAAATCATCATACTAACAACCTATTCGGGCTCGACAACATACTCTTTTCTGGCGCCGTTGCCGGGGAAGTGTGTCTTCAAGTATGTTTCTATTCAATTCCTTTCAATTTTTTTCTTCTCTCTTCATGGGTATCTCTGTTTTTTGGTGTGCAGGTGAACTTGGTTGCAAGGAGAAGACAGGCAGATGAAGTCGAGAACGTGGGCAGATCCAAGGCAGGAACGAGAGTGTGAAGACGCCGACACCGCATTGGAGCTTCGCACACGTTGCCAAACAAGTAGGTTTTCTTTTCTTAGCAAACTAGGGTTAACTTGCCACCTTAATAAAAAAAAAAAACTAAAAACTAAAAAACTAGAAAAACTTCTTGGGATCTCTTGGGGCAAGTGGATTAAAATTCACTTGTTTGATTGATTGTCTTCACTCCCACCGCTCCGGGATTTCCCTCCCTACTTCGCATAGCGAAAATCCGAGAATCTTGATTCTTGAATTTTTCTCCGTGGAAAGTATTCTTTGAGGCAAATAAAAAGATTGATTGCACCCCTCTTTTGCCTCACTTATCTACAATTCGGGATCACATTTTTGGTGGGGAGACTTGGAATTGAGTTGATTCCAACCCCACCACGACTTTTCAACTTGCCTAAGATTCAATCCCGACTACCTCAACCCTCAACAATTTGATTTTCTTTTGGTTGAGCCTTGTGTGTGGACACTTTTTGGTGATTGGGAGCACTTGAATTGAAGTGCTTGGCTCCCTTTCACACTAATATAAAACTGATTCGTGCATCCACACATAGAAATCTCCATTTAGGGTAGCCCATTGCATTTTAGCATGCATTAACTAACTGATATTGAAGAAGGGTTTGTTGGGCTTAAAAGAAAACCTGTATTCTTGCAAAACCCGGAGATTGGTTGAATTGGTAATTTAGCAAAATCCTAAAATTCATACTACTTAAGGCTGAACTCTAAAAACCATTCACCAATTAAGAACTTCAATTCGGGGAGATTTCCCCGTTGCATGCTTGGATTACACACTTCTTAAGGATTGGAGGTCTAACTACCTGCGTGTAGCAGCTATGTGCTGGTGAGAGTTCCCGCGTGCTATCGGGTGTCTAAGACTGGGGCAAACGGCCTTTCAATCTGGCCCGGTGGTTCCGCGGTGTCGCATTCGGTTCCGTAGTTCGTGATAGTAGGTAACTTAGATCTTTAGGTCTAAGGGCACACTGTAGAGGTTAGGAATTTGATTGTATTGATTTGTCATCAAATGTACCTTTGCGGCTTCATTTCTCTCATCTCTTTTCCCTTCTCATCTCCCCAATTCTTCCTGCGGTAGTGCATGTTTGGGAGGAGGTCACAAAACCCTGAACTGTTTGAATTGACTGATACATCTAGAAAATAAGCCGAATCGTCATCCTCCTCCACAAACATGGCTGCACGCCCACCCCCAAATCCCGAGGGAGGAAACCGCCCTCAGAACGCACCAGGTGGTGGAGCCTTAGATCCCATAACCCGCCTCAAGCTCAAATGGAAATATATAATGAGCAAATGGAAGCCATTCGGGAAACATTGGAGGAAATGTAGAGCCCTCCCGAATGGGAGGAGCCTAGTTCTCTTAGCTCATATTAGAATCCCTCTGCTACAGAGACCATAGGACAAATTTGGGTCCCCATGGGCGGGGACGACTTTGAAATGAAATTGAACATAATTGGCCTAATAAATTTTCACTTCCATGGTCTTGCAAGTGAAGATCCTTTTCTCCACTTGGAAGACCTAACCCGACTGGCTGAAACGGTTAAACCAAGAAATGTCGGGTTACCTATAGTCCTCATGAAAATGTTCCCATTTTCATTGCGGGATAAAGCGTCGCAATGGTTACGCACCCTTGGGAGAACCATCCATTCTTGGGAAGAGATGTGAACATCGTTTCTCAAGAAGTTCTTCCCAATAGGGCGAACCAATGCGCTTCGCCGTGCTATCACTTCATTTACGCAACAAAACGGCGAACAATTTCATGAGGCATGGGAGAGGTATAATGACCTCCTTAGGAAGTGTTCGCACCACGGTCTGCCTAAGTGGCATATAACCCAGATTTTCTACTATGGGCTAAATGAGACTTTGAAGCAGATTGCAGACGCTTCTTGCAGAGGGAACCTTATGAATAAAGACGAGAATGGAGCATTCAAATTGTTTGAAAATATGAGTGAAAACTCAATAAACAATGCCTCCATTGTCACCTTTAATCATACCAGGCACCCCCGAAATGTCCACGAAGTTGGCACGGGACCCTCCCATTCATCCACTGATCTAAGCCTTATGCACAAAAACTGGATGAAGTCTTCGTCGTGCACAAGAAGCTGGACGAGCTTCTGGCCAACCCTGCCTGATCTCTGGAAAACACCACCTCTTCACCACTTCATCACAATCCAAATTCTTCCAACAGCAGGCTTATCCCGAGAAACCCCGTAAGACCTTCCTTACCGAGTGTCGCACCGAGCGACTCGGTAAGTCATGTGGAACTGGCTTCTGCGAGCCAGTATTTCGACACGGAGGACTAAGCCTTCGTGTGCTCGGACGCATACTTACATGCGGATGCGTCTTCTGGCATAGAAGACGCTTGCGCCCTGGGAAACAACCCGTTCTCTGCCACTTACAACCCAGGGTGGCGAAATCATCCAAATTTCGCATGGTCCAACAACCCGCAGCGCCAAAACCCCGCAGGTGGACCAATGCGATCGTCCGCACCCGTCATCTCAAGTTCCCAGTCTAATCCTATGGCGAATCCGCCATCAGGCCCTTGCATTCCGCAAGCAGAACACACATCAAGGCCTCTTGATAAATTGATGCGAATGATGACGGATATGTCAAATCACCATGAAGGGAACATGACCTCTCTTCTGCACCAATTGGCACAGCAGAATGCTGAGATTAGTCAACTACGCATGATGACTCGATCTCAGGACACTCTTCCCGCCCAACCTATTCCAAACCCGCGAAACTTCGTACCCCGTGGTCCGCAACCATAGGTACAACCTTTTCAGGGATAGGTTCATCAAATTCTGCAGGCTCTGAGCATTCCACAGGGATTTCAGGCTAATCCCGCTGCAGCACCGCACTCTTATGTCCCCATTGCGAACCCTCCTCCGCCGTATGATCCCACTGGACCCGCATCATCCAATGCTATCACTACGAGGAGTGGTAAGCAGATTGTCGATCCGCCTCGACCTGATCCTGGCCTTTCTTCTTCTTCATCACCCTCTCATTCGGGATGCGCACCGCATTCGCGAGAGGACGATACACCCAAGTTGTTGCCAGAATCAGTCCCATTCCCTAAGGCTCTACTGAGGGAGCCAAAAGGCAAGAAGAAAGACATGCAGGCCTTTGATAACCTGCGTAATTTGTTCAGGGATGTAGAAATCAAGGTACCCCTGCTCGAGGCTATCGATCACATACCTACTGTCGCCCTATTTTTCAAAGACTACACAACACCCAGGCGACAGTCAAAGAAAACTAAGAATCCGGTGGTTCTCTCGCCTCATGTGAGTTGTGCTATACTGTCAAACCTACCACCGAAGCAGAAAGATCCAGGCACACCGCTTATTTCCTATAGCATCCAAGGCTGCAGTTTTAACCGTGCCTTGCTTGATCTAGGATCTTCCATAAATCTCATATCGACCATCATGCTCGAAAAATTTTCCTTGGGAAATCTGAAACCCACCCCTGTCACGTTACAGTTGGCAGATCGTTCTGTCAAAATCCCAAAGGGTGTGGTGGAAGACATGGCGGTTAGGGTCAACAGTCTCTGTTTTCCTGTTGACTTTCTTGTTTTAGATATGGAAGTTCCTAGCTCACTTTTTGATTGTCCGATCATCCTTGGTCGACCTTTCTTGGCCACAGCCCGTGCCCTTATCGACTGCGAGTCGGGCTGTATTGAGATTGCCGTTGGATCTGAAAAGATCAAGCTTAACATCTTCAAGGCAACCAAGAACTTTGATTGCGATTGCATCAAGGATGACACGTCTGACGAGGACATGACCGTCAGTGCGTGTATCAGACTATTTGGGACCTATTCGGACTGCTGCGGATTACGTATAAACACTGATGACTACCTGACCAACACAAATTGTGACGTTCCCCAATCCCTCCTTATTCTCGTACCTTCTCCTGACTAGACTTCTGACGAGGTTTTCTCCGCTTCCCATACCTCGTAGTCCGAGTCATCTCTGGGCTACTCACTGCCGGTCGACACTCTTGAAGACCGGATTGCCCTTTCCTTCCCGCCAAATCAGGCGGATTTGCAATGCCACACTGGAACCTTGAGCCCATATCCTTCTCACTGGGGCTATTCTTTTTTTGATCCATCTATCCAAAGAGCCCCTCTTCTTGGCCAATCTGAAGGCCAAGTGCTTCCTCCTGACTTGTTTTCTGTTTCACTTGGGACACTCTCATCCCAGAAAATGTTAGACCTTTCACCATCCACCATCACTTTTCACGCCACTATCACACTCTTCACTTCACCACCCACCATCCACCCACCCTGTTGTATACCCTGCACCTCAGCTTTCCTTACCCGATCTTTCATCCTTTCTCTACCCTTCCCTGCATGCATATGAGGACATAGCATTGTTTGGCATGGGGGGGTGGATAGGCATCCATAGGATCTGGGTATTTTATGGTATCATACAATTCTCACCTATTTATAAATATGCAAGAAAAAGAAAAAATATATATAATAATAAATGGTGTTTAGTAATGATCTGAAAGCTGAAGCAAAAAAAATACAATAAGTGTTTATGGATATTCAACCTCTGTTTTGAAGACTTTCCAGGCCACAGAAGCTTGATTCGCTCAGGCTCGGCTTAATTCACTTGAGCATTGACAAAATAGATCAGAATCTCTCCTAACTAAGGACGTATTCTTGTACCTGAGACACCAGTACAGGATTCGTTGGTTTGCTTCTACTTGAGAGCTTAAGTAAACTTGGTTCACACTACACATATCAGGAAAGACCAGGTGAACATAAGATCCAACCCTAGTATTCATTAGGGAAGGTGGAGTCCTTACCTGTGCGCGCAGGTAGACTTTTTATCCCAGGCTTTAGTCTTGTGTTTAGGAGCGACTCTTTCCACCAAAAAGAAACTCTCCCCCCAAAAAGAAAAAAAGTGTGCTCCTTCAAAAAAAAAATGTTGTAAGAGATATACTGACACGTGTGTCAAAAAAAAAAGTTGCAAATAAGTCAATATATCTCACAAATGTCTGTAAAATCTTCGTCCTACAAGAAGTTCTTCAGGGCAAGTTACAAATACCTTGTTTTCCTTTGAGCCACAAAAATCAGAAAATGGGAGTTGAGTTTTTCGTCATCCTCTTAAGGGTCAATCTGAAGACATGAGTTGAAACTGGGACCAACCTGTACCTAAAAATTCGTGAAACCCTGGGCTTGAGTCTTAATGTTCATCTGGTCAGTCTTGATCCTTCACTATGCACAAGCCATAATCTCTTGAGCTCTTAAGTACGACAAAAACCTCTTGGGTCCTGGAAATCGTACTTAAGGTTTAAATATCAAGAGTCTTGATTAGTCGAGAATTGATCTATGTCATATGAGACTTAAAGTACTGGTAGTCTTCTCTACAATTGGTTCTCACAATATCCAATAATAAACACACCTATGTTGCCTCAGAAGAAAATCTTCAGCTTAAGATCATTTTTAAATACTATTTTGCTAGGGACTAGCAAAAGATAGGCATGGGGTATGATTGCACCACAAAAATACACGTGCAATTGTGCCATCTTGTGCTATTTCCTAGCATTACTAATGCATATTAGGTCTCCATAGCTTCATTGTAAAATTACATGCATGCATGCATTTAATTTAGAAGAGAGGAGAATGATATATGTGGCCTTGCATTTTACTTTTTTCCTTAAGTGCCTCTTTGCAAAATCTACCATCTTTTTATTTTTCCACTTGATTTGGAAATCTCTTCCTGCAGCTGCACCTTTCTTCTCCTTGCATCATGCTTCCCTGCAGCTGCCTCTCCCCGCCATGCTTCCCTACAGCTGCCCTTCCCTGCGGCTGCCATTCCCTGCATGAGCCATGCACGGCCATGCCTTCCTCTTCTATTTAAAGACCACGGCTCCATCCTTTGCAAGAAGCCGGGGTTCCAGCCAAAAACCCACCGGCAGCTCCATCTCCTCCAGGCTATCCTCTCCTCCATTCCCCTCCATACGTCGGTCCTCTTCCGAGGAGACACCGGCTGGGCAGGAGCCCTCACTGTCATCAGACGACTTATACTCAAAAATCAAAAGTCCAGACTTCAGTTTTGGACGTCCAATCTGAGTCAGGGGGAAATCAAGGTTCTGTTTTGGGTATTCTGCAGAAATTGGATGTCTGACAATGTGCCTGGACGTCCAATAACATTGCAGAAGTTGGTTTGAGGTGTGCGAGAGATGGCTAAGGGTCCTGGACGTCCTATAACTTATCTGGACGTCCAGATAAGGGTTGGAACTAGGGTTTTAGGGCTTCCTAGGGTATTGTGACCTAATCTAAGGGTGGCTAAGGCTTGGGGAAGTCTCTAGGTATCTTAGGGCTAGGATGGACCTAAGCTCTTCGCATTTTATTGCTTTATTCCTACTTAATAGAATAGCAAACCTTTAACCCCCTTACATTATTGTTCCTATATCTAAACTAAGCCTTTTGCTCCAGCTCTGCTACAACTCCCATTATTCCAGATCCAACTTCAGTTCCTGCTCCCGATCCAGCTCCAGATCTGCTTATTGCCTGCAATCGAAATATTGCACTTAATCAGCACATTATAACATTATTTTATGCATAGCTAAAGTAAAGCAGTAAAGATGCAGATAATGCTTATGTGCGCATGAATTTCCCTAACTTATGCTAAGTTTTAGCCTAATATAGGTCAATTAAGACCTATGATTGTTGCGCAATCATACTCCCATACCTAAATCTTGCTAGTCCCTAGTAAATGCAAGACTAATTTATTTATAGAAAGGGTCCCTAAGGGACTGATTATTTTATAAAGTGTATGCGTAGAGATTTTTCTTCTTTTTGTTTTCATCCTATGCTCCAGAATTCCAAACAATCGTGAAAGTGCAGCTATGTAGCTTTTGCAATGGATTCAAGTGAAAACTGATACACCTCGAAAGCCTGTACTTGACCCCTAGTAAAAATTCTAGCGGGATAGGCAGACTTCTTCCCTCAAGGTATTCAAGATATTCTATGAATTTCACCCCGGCTTTAGGCTTAGGTTGAGAATCTCTGAGGGAAAAGATTATATATTTGGTGGCTCACTCTCACTTGGTGCTACATAGAGACTAGTACTACAGAATCTATATTCCTGGATTACTAAGTAACTCAACTCAGAGAAAGATGAGAAAAACTATGCTCCCTTTTGATTCCTTTGTATTCATTCTCTCTTTCTCTTTTTCTTTTTCTTTTCTTTCTTTTTCTTAGAGCTCAGAACCTCACCAGATTCACATATTATTTGGTGGTCTCACTAAGCATTGACACTTTAATTGAGTTCTCATAACCCTAACACTAAGTCGGAATTCCTTAGCCAGTATTTGGTCGGTCAGAAACATAAGAAAAATAGGTTAGGGCCATATTTGGTGGATGTCAATTTTATTTGGTGGTATTGCCTCGATGAAATAAACACTAAATATTCATTCTTTTCTTTGCTTTTTCTTCTTTTTCTAATTTTTTTTCAATTTTTATTTTTTTTCATTTTTTTTCATCACTTTTTTTTTCTTTTTTTTTTCAACATAACACAACTAGCACACATCCATGAACTTTATTGAGGAGGCATTATTAGGGATTAGTGATACTCAAGAGACATTGGGTGACTTATTTGGTGGAAGTACGTACTCACGGCACCGAGAAAGATGGATAGGACAGTGTATTCTGACCTTGACATCAATACCCTCCTTTAGCCAAGGATTTCATAAAGAATGGTCGTAACCATCTACCTTAGCCCTAGTTTTATAAAAACTCGCTCTCCGCATATTTGCCTTGTTTGGTGGCTCTCAAAATTTCACACAAAAATTTATACGCGAGAATCGAGAGAGGGAACTATGCCTAATCTCTGAGTATCATCACCTAATTATCTAGGATTCCAGATTCCTTGAATTAATCTTAGAGCACCAGTACACTCTACTCTCATCTCACACTATTTGGTGGATTTTTGGAGGAAAATCAGCCTGACTCCCAAAACACTGTCCAGGGGTTCAGGAAAAGAAGCACTGCTTCTTCTCGACAGACTGAAGACATTTATCAGCTTTCACCGTGAATCCATTGCAAATTCTACGTGTGTGTGAAAAGTTGTACTGGATTCTAGATTACAGGAATCAACTAGAGGATAAAATCCTTAATGCATTCTCTTAACAAAATAATCTTATTCATGAATGCAATATGTATATATGCTATGAGCAATTAACCTCATATAATTTGTACTTTGTGAAATTCCCGTATCGGGTTATAATCAGCTTAACCTTAAATTTAGAACAAGAGGTGAGTAGGTGAGTCAGAACTGGCTGTTGTGGACGATTTCTAGCTCCAATGCGAGCATTGGAGGTGGAGTCGGTTGTTCTTTAAGGTTTTAAAGTATGTTTTACATGCAGCTCCGACGTTTTCCTAAGTGTTGGCAAAAAATTTTTCAGTTTTTACTGTATCTACCCCCCTATGCCTAAGTTCTTGTATGTCCTCATGCATGAATATAAAAGAAAATAAATACTGCAGGGAGAGAATGGGTAGAAATCACCTGTAATTGCTCCTGAATATATTCAGCACCGGCCAACTTGTTAACATGCAATATACAAAAGGGAAATATGCTAAAACAAAAATATGCTATGTATAAAATGGTTATATATAAATGATGGTGGAATGTGGAGTGAATGGTATCTATACGTGCTGAGTTTAACACCTCCAGCTGGGCGAGCACTCAATCAGATGTGTCATTTCTAGCATAGGAGCCAGCTAAGATTAAGAGAAAGATATGCTCGTATGCTCCCAAGATCAGTGGTTCGGAGATGCGAATCAGCTGATTGTGCACCCCTACTCCAAAAAGTGTAGCTATAAGAAAGTGTGGAGTGGTGGTGGAAAATAGAGGATAATCAGAGGGGGGATCATGATGTTGATTCAGCTGATTTATCATGTCCCACAATCCAGCAGGAAGTTGCTGAGGGAGTAGATCAAAATGTATCTTAGAGCAAGAATCTGAGTCATAAGGATCCGCATAATGATAATTGACATCAAAGATCATGCCCTCTCCGGGCTCTGGGTCATATGGGGGTATTCGTGAAAGTAGAAGATCCGTGGGGAGGTCACTGAAGTCCTCATCAGTACTCATCTCTGATTCATGAGAGGCTATCTCATCAGGCTCGGGGTCGAGCCATCTATTAGATTGACTAGGATGATAGGTGCATCCCAAGCTCATTCTGCTCGAAGCTTCACCCTCATATGCATTGGGCTCCTCAGTAATTCCTGCCTCAGGTAGCATATTTATTTCTTCGTTCAAGTTATCCATAGCTACTTCTGGTTTTCGGATGTCAGGATCAGCGATAGAAAGTGTCGTTTCAGAATCTCTAGCATTCGAATTAGGGATGTAGGTGAAAGAAGAAGAGTGCAGATCATAAGATGTTGGCTCTAGCACAGGTTCACCTACAATGGGAAGTGGCCTAGATTGATTAGTAGTGTCGCATGTGATGTAAACACATTTACACTACTTAAAATGTCTATATATGCATGTTCTTAAGCATAGGATTGCATTTCATAATATAAATATTGCATAACATGCATCATCTTGCATTTAGAGTAGTTTGAATAAAATGGAGGTTAATTGTCTCCTTTTATGTGCTTGGATAGGGCAAACATTTTATCGGGGCCTCGGATCAAAGATCCAATCGTATGGATGTGATCAGGGCGACGATTGGAGTTCAACAACTCCAAGATCGCCCTAATCAGGCATCCGTAGCATCAGATAGAGGCCGGGGAACCCTAGAAGATCAAGGGATAGGATGGTGTAAATCCACACTTCAGATGACAAATCCGACCGTACGGATGAATTCGGATCAACGATCGCAGCCCAACGACACAAAATCGAGTCAATCCGACATCCGTGGCACCATCTACAACTTCCAGAAGATGGACGGCCAAGATGGCGCCACGTGGCGCCATCTCAGCCGCCCAAACGGCCGCATGCATCTTGTGAAGACCGCGCACCTGTCTCCTCTCCGCCGTTGGATCTCGATCCAAAGGCTGTGGCTGCCCGGCGCTTAAAACATGCGCTCGACCATCCGCGCCCCGGAGCGCAGCGGTCAAGCGCGCTTACGCGAGCGTGGGGCGCGAGTTCGAGCCGCGGCGAGGGAGCGGAAGGCGCGATTGAGCGGGCGCGGATGAGCGTCAGATGGAGATCCAACGGCCACGCGCGCTCAATCAGGACGACACGCGATTGGACGCTCGCGTGGACGCGCGATCGCACCTGCTGGCGGGCGGGCGGCAGCGGTGAAGGCGCGATTTTAAGCCGTCCGATCTCGCGATCGGACGACTGAAAATCAATAGAAGCGCGTAGGCGTTACACGTGCAGGCGGCTGAGCGGGCGCGCGTGGGCGCGGAAGCGACGCGCGCGCTGGGTGCTTTAGCGACGGTTTCATCCGTCACTAAAGACCCCTCATTTATTGTTTTGAGGTTGTAATGTCCATTTTGCCCCCACTCCTTGCAACTATAAAAGGAGACCCCCTCCATACGAAATTCTCATCCCTTCTTTCTCCTCTCTACCCCTCCAAAGCTCAAGAGAAGCTTGTCCCACACCCGGGATGCTTCTCGCGAGATAAAGTCCAATTTTCGTTCCCCTTCAGAAGTGGATCCCGCGACGACGATGGCGTGCTGCTTCGTTCCCGTTCTTCTGCTTTGTCCTCCTTCGTCCCTCTTCGTTCTCCTTCGTCCAGGCGTCGTCCCGTCCGGCTCGTCCTCCAAGCAACTGTCGAGGATGATTTCTCTCTCCCTATTCCTTGTACTGCTTTCTAGTATAGATTTACTGCTTTCTAGATTAATCTACTCGTCCTCCAAGCAATTGTCGAGGAGGACATTTCTCTCTCCATTCTTTTAATGCTTTCTAGAGTAAATTTATAGCTTTCTAGAGTAATTATTTTATGCTTTCTAGTTGTAATGAACAATCTCTTCAATACAAAAATACCTTGTTTATTCTACATCTCATTTTGATTTCTCTATGTAATATTCTCTCTCTCTTACTCTTTCTCTCTCTTCTATTTATTGTAAATAATTAGATGGTTCTAAATTGAATTATTCTGTAACAAATAAAAAGAAACGCGTAGTTTTTAAATCAAACGTTCGCCTCCCTGTGTTCGACCCGGAATTTTAATTTCGGTATAAATTTTATTTGTTGAACATGAATTCTTCGCTTTCGAACTACAACGACAGGTTTTCCAAAACCGAACACGTTAGCGTAGGTTCGTACACGTTCAACAGCATGTAATGTCTGCCTTAGGATCCATACCCTCAATTGGATCTGCTTCCCTTATCTCGATTGGGTTATCCAACCCAAAAGGTGTCTCCCAGGATTCAGGATAATCTGATTGTGGCTCAGTCCTAGAGATATCAGTCCTTTCCTTAATTTCTGCATGGAGTTCTCAAATGAACCCTGATTGCACATCAGAAATACACCAATAAATATGCCATCTTGTGTTATTTCCTAGCACTGCCATTGCATATTAGGTAGCCAAAGTTGCATTTGTAAAAAAAGACACCTGCATGCATTTATTTGAGAGGGGAGAAGAGTGAATAATTGGCCATGTAATTAACGTCTTCATCAAGTGCTGCCTCACAATTTCACCATCCTCATTTTTTTATTTTGACTTTGAAGTTCTTCTCCATCATGCGGCTCAGGGCATGGGCATGCACATCTTTGCGCCATTCCTCTACCTGCGGCATGGTGGGACTTGCTCTGCAGCAGCATGGCAGGGGGTTGCGTCTTCCTCTTTAAAATGCCCTACTCTCTCTCGTGCGAGGGGAGCCTGGTACACACAACACCCGCAGACCTTTGTCTAGGCCATCTTCCTCCCCTCTCCCCTCCATACGCAGTACCTCTTCCCACTGAAGAGATACACTGCGGGCAGGAGTAGGCTCACAGTGGTCCACGATCATCACTGTGAGTTCCACCACCACCCAGCTCATCCAAGAGTAGGTGGGCGTGGTGGGTTCATTCCCTATTTCCATTGCTGAAGCCCTTCCCGCCATTGCTGAAGCTCCAAGCTCCGGAGCTCCAACAGTAGTGCAGCAGCCTCCAGCCAGTGCGCAAGCCACTGCGTGCCCCTGTAGACCGGCCGCAGGCTCCTTCCGCGCACGTAGGCGCCTTCCAGCGTGCCCGCGCATGAAGAACCGCCCGCAACCGGTTGTCCAAGCCGCGCGGCATTGTAGCTACTGTTCACGCGTTTCTACGCGACACTGTAGCTACAGTGCGGTGACAGAAGAGCTTCTCACTTATTCGGTCACCGCGCGCTCTCTCTCCTCGCCGCTACCGCCTCTAGCCAGTCACCCACGTCAGCGCCAGCGTCAGCACCAGCGCGCGCCTGCGCCCGCGTCCACCTGCGCCCGCACCCGTCTGTGCCCACTCCTACTCCAGCCCGCAGCGCAGTGCGCAACGCTACACGGTGCACTGCGTTGCGCTCTCCCTCACGCTCCCGCACCCAACTGCGTGTGACAATAGGGAGCGCGCTTGTGCTCGTGTTTGTGCCTTGGCCATCAGACGACGGGGGCAGCCTCCGGACGACTTAACTCGCACGCCCTCTTCCTTCATCCAGCAACTCCCTCACTCATACACACACCACACTCGTACACACACCAGACTTGTACACTCACACTCACTTGTAGACGTTCACACCCACATATATACATACATATATGCATATATATCTATACATACGTATATATATATATATATATATATATATATATATATACACATACATATATATTACTATATATATATATATACACATACATATCTAATATATCTATATACATATATTACTATATATATCTATATAGTTAAATATATATATATACATATATATCTAGTTATAAATATAGATATATATATATATACCTATATATATATTTGCATATCTATATATATATATATAACTACATATACACCTATGTAGTTACAACCCTATCTATACACACACACACACACACACACACATATATATATACACATATATTCATCTATATATATATATTTACATACATATCACCTACATGTATCCATAAGCACTAGTCGCTCCACCACGCATTATATCGCGGGAATATCTGCACCAGTTGTTGATATTCTCCGATACCTGCGTAAAGAAAGCACCTCCGCACACACTCCACACATCCATCCTACACTCTACGCGGCACTTCGTCTTGTTGGTTGCATCTTCCTAGATGTGGACCAACTTGACAGTGTGCTACACGCCATTTCCACCTCCACCCCCACCCCTACATATATAATATATATTTATATATATATATATATATATAGACTATATTTATTTCTTTATAAGCAACATATCTTATTTTTCTCTCTTTTGTTTCCTACTATTAAAAAGATAAAAAAAAGAGTAAAAGAGAAGATAATCCTTGTCTTTCAGGTACTCAGTCTTGCGAATAGCAAGACCAATTTTTGGAACCCTAATTTGGCTCAAAGCCAAGAACAATTTTGGCTTGAAGCCAAGGACTTGATTTTGAGGGTGTACCTCAAGGACAAAATTATCAGCAAAAAATATAAAATAGAAAAAAATAAAAAACATAATAAACACACGGAAGAGATTTGTTGTAGGAAAGGCGTAGAAACTTATTCACCTCTAATTCCTGCCTCCCTGAGTTCGACCCTGGGCCTAAAAGTGACCAAGATAAAATTAAGTAGGCCAGGTTAAAAATTTTGTAAAAAGATGGTTAGGCTCTATTTAGGTTAACTACTATACTCACTTCAACGATAATTTCACCATATTAACACAACCTGTTCGAGTCCTGACCACCCTTTTTCTGGCGCCATTGCCGGGGAGGTACGCATTGAGGTATGTTTCTACTCCATTCCTTTGATTTTCTCTTCTCACACCCTTCTCTTCATGGGTGTTTTTGTTTGCTGGTGTGCAGGTAAACCCGTTGCAAGGAGGAGGCAAGCAGAGGAGGTTGGAGACGAGGGCAGGTCCAAGGCGGGAACAAGAGCGTGAAGTCGCCGGTGCCGCACTGGAGCTTTGCCCACGTTGCTGAAAAGGTAAGTCTCTCTCTTAGCAACTTAGGTCGACTTGTCACCTTAATAAAAAAAAACCCTAAAAAAAAAAAACTTCTTGGGATTTCTTGGGGCAAGTGGATTAAAAATCACTTGCTTGATTGTTTTCCATCACTCCCACCGCCCTGGGATTTCCCACCAAACTTCGCATAGCAAAGATCCAGGAATCTTGATTCTTGAAACTTTTGTCATGGGAAGTGATCTTTGAGGCAAGATTAAAAAGATTGATTGCCATCCATCCTTGCCTCATTTATTCGCAATTCGGGATCACATTTTTGGTGGGGAGACTTGGAATTGAGTTGATTCCAACCCCACCACGACCTTTCACGTGCCTTAGATTTGATCTCGAATATTTCAACCCGAACACTTTGATTTTCTTTACATTATCTTGTGGTTGAAGCCTTGTGTGTGGAACATCATTTTGATGATTGGGAGCACTTGAATTGAAGTGCTTTGGCTCCCTTTCACACTAACTTAAAATTGACTCGTGCATCCACACATAGAAATTTCCACCTAGGGAAGCCCATTGCATTTTTAGCATGCGTTAACCAACTCACATTGAAGAAGGGTTTGTTAGGCATAGAAGAACTTGTATTTTCTCGAAAACCCGAAGATTGGTTGAATTGGTAATTCAGCGAAATTTTAAAATCCATACTACTTAAGGCTGAAATTCTGAAAACCATTCACCAACTAAAACTTCAATTCGGGGAGATTTCCCTGTTGCATGCTTGGTTTACACACTTTCTAAAATTAACGCACTTGGGCATTACCCGTAAACAATGCCCTTCACATTCCAGAAGCACTTGATCCTAAGCCTCTAATTAAAATTGGTAGCAACTTGACCCTTATTAAGGATTGGAGGTCTAACTACCTGCGTGTAGTGCCTACGTGTCGGTGTGGGTTCCCGCGTGTTATCGGGTGTCTAAGACTGGGGCAAACGGCCTTTCAATCTGGCATGGTGGTTCCGCGGTGCTCGCATTTGGTTTCGTAGGTTGTGATAGTAGGTAACTTAGATCTTTAGGTCTAAGGGCACATTATAGAGGTTAGAACTTTGATTTTCTTGATTTGTCATCAAGTGTACCTTTGCGGCGTCGTTTCTCTCATCTCCTTTTCCCTTTTTATCCCCTTAATTCTTCTTGCGGTAGTGCATGTTTGGGAGGAGGTCACAAAACCCTGAATTATTTGAATTGTCTGAGAATTTTAGGAAAGAAGCCGAATCATCATCCTCCTCCGCAAACATGACTGCATGCCCACCCCCAAATCCCGAGGGAGGAAACCGCCCTCAAATCCCACAAGGTGGTGGAGCCATGGATCCCATAACCCACCTCCAAGCCTAAATGGAAATGTATAATGAAAAGATTGAAGCCATTAGGGAAACCTTGGAGGGAATGCAGAACCCTCCCGAACGGGAGGAGCCTAGGTCTCTTAGCTCTTATCAAAATCCCGCTGCTACAGAGACCATAGGACAAATTCGGGTCCCCATGGGCGGGGACGATTTTGAACTGAAACCAAATGTAATTGGCCTGATTAACTTTCACTTCCATGGTCTTGCAAGTGAAGATCCTTTTGTCCATTTGGAAGACCTAACCCGATTGGATGAAATAGTTAAACCAAGAAACATCGGGTTACCAATTGTCCTCATGAAAATGTTCCCATTTTCGTTGCGGGATAAAGCGTCGCAATGGTTATGCACCCTTGGGAGAACCATCCATTCTTGGGGAAAGATGCAAACAACATTTCTCAAGAAATTCTTCCCAACCGGACGAACCAATGCACTTCACCATGCTATAACTTCCTTTACGCAACAAAATGGCGAACAGTTTCATGAGGCTTGGGAGAGGTATAATGACTTCCTCCGGAAGTGTCCGCACCATAGTCTGCCTAAGTGGCATATAGCCCAGATTTTCTATTATGTGCTAAATGAGACTGTGAAGCAGATTGCAAACGCTTCTTGCGGAGGGAATTTCATGAATAAAGATGAAAATGGAGCATTTGAATTATTTGAAAACATGAGCGAAAACTCAATGAACAACGCCTCCATTGTCGCCTTTAATCGTACCAGCCTGCCTCGTAATGTTCACGAAGTTGACACGGGACCCTCCCATTCATCCACTGATCTTAACCTTATCGCACAAAAATTGGATGAAGTCTTCATCGTGCACAAGAAGCTGGACGAGCTTCTGGCCAATCCCGCCCATTCTATGGCAAACATCCCCACCTTACCACTTCGTCACAATCCTAATTCTTCCAACACCAGGCTGATCTCCATAAACCCTGTGAGATCTTCCTTACCGAGTGTTGCACCAAGTGATTCGGTAAGTCAAGTGGATCTGGCTTCTGCAAGCCAGTATTTTGACACGGAGGACCAAGCCTTCGTGTGCTCGGATGCATATGTACATGCGGACTTGTCTTCTGGCTTAGAAGACGCTTGCGCCCTGGGGAACAACCCATTCTTTGCCACTTATAACCCAGGGTGGCGAAATCATCCGAACTTCTCATGGTCCAATAACCCGCAGTGCCAAAACCCCGCGGGTGGGCCAATGCGACAGGCGAAACGGTCGCAGCAACTAGCTTTTCTTAAGTCGTTGTAGTACAGATAGTTATTGCCATCATTTGCTAATATAATTTTTTACTCGAAAAATAAAGAGTTCCCGAGGTCGAACTCAGGGAGCAAGTTGTATTCTAGAGATATACATGTTCTATTACAAAAATAAAGAGAGAGAGAGATGAAGGTTTGGCTTCTTCTTCTTTTCTTCTTTCTTTCTCTGTCTTCTCTTTAGCTTTTGTTCTTCCTGTTCTTCTTTTCTTGCTTCAGATCTCCCTTCCGTGCTCTTCTTCTTTTCTTCTTGCTTCTCTTCTTCTTCTGCTTGGCTGCTCCGTCTCTCTTCTTTTTCTTCTTTCTTCACCTGTCTTCAGGACGTCGTCTGATTTTCCAATCAGACGACTTAACCAGCGGATGCTACAGTGTTGCTTCAGTTCTTCTTCCTCAGTCCTATGCTTCGGGTAGCCCTGGCTGCTCTTCTTCCTTCAGTCTTCTTCTCCTTCTCTGTTCAGCGGGCACCTTTCTTCTTCTTCTCTGCCTGCACACTTGCACAGCTTGATCAGAGGGGCAAAACCTAATTCTACCCTCTCCCCCGCGTTTCTCTCTCACGGAAGCCGCTCTTAGGAAAGCTCTCCCAGAGCTGCCGGGTATTCGGGTACGGGTCGTGCCCGGGTCCAGGTCCACCGGCGTGCGTGGTGGGCGAGGAGTGCAGGTCGGGCTTAGTCGGGTCAGGCCAGGTCCACGGGGCGTGGTCGCGGACGAGGCCGGGTCGAGCGGGTAAGTGAGAGGGACCTCACCCCGTGCTCAGGAGGCAACGAACCTAAGGCACTTTTTGCCTATATGCCGGCGCGCTCCTCTGAAAAGTTCCGAGGTGGGACTAAATGTCCCACCCCAATTGGGCGCCCGCAGCTGAAGACGCTGCAGGAGTTCGCGGTTGCACGCGAGGCCTTTGCCCCAGCTGCAAGCCTGGGACGCTTCGCGGAGATGCCCCACGCAGCCTGGGAGTCGAACCTGGGCGAATCGCACCTAGAGCTGCAGGTTGAAGGTGCTCCTTCCACGCAGCAATGGCGACGGCGGTCGAGATACCTGTCCACAGAGGAACGGCCTCTCGGCCTAATCAGATATGCGGAGAACCTTCGCCGTGGCACGGCGAAGGTGGTGGGGGGTCTGGCAGGCGGCGGGAAGTGGAAGGGAGGAGGTTGATCAGGGTGAGGAGGCGGAGGTTCTGTGAGGGTCGGCGAGGCGTATGGGGCTGTGGAGCGACGGGGGCGTCTCGCTGGAGTTTGGCCGGAGACGAAGGGGGTGACGGTGGACAGGAGCGGTCGAGGGTTTAATCAAATAAAAGACAGTGAGGAAAAGAAAGAGGGGGAGATGGGGAGAAGTTTTGACCTAGCTACGGAGACGAAAGGGGCTGGAGCAAGGCGGCAGTCGTATCGACTGTCGCCGGAGAAGAAGATGCCCAGGGGAAGGGGCGGCGGCGAGGAGAGGGCCGGAGAGGCGCCAGCTGGGTGTGGCGTGGCGCGGGAAGAGCGAGGGAGGGCAACCCTGCAGCTGGTAGTGCGGCAGAGCGATGAGGAGGAAGGGGAGAGGCCGCCGGAGCTGGAGGGCTTCCTGTCGGAGTGGGAAGAGAGGAAGTGGGGGTCTTTCTCCGTCAGGACCGAGCTGCTCAGAACGGCAGAGCGATGGGGGTATTTATAGAGGCGGAATCAGAGAGGAGGGCGGAGGGAGACGACGTGTCTCCCTCGCCGGAGGACGCTGGAGATGGAGACCCATACCGTCCGTGCGTTCGCACGGCAGGTATGGTGGGTTGCAGCGACCAGGGGGTGTTCCTGCGACGGCTGACGACGCAGGGCACCCCCGGTTGTCTTGCCAGACCCTCCCCCTTACCCTGCGCGGCGCCATGCTCCGCGCAAGGTCGCCGGAGCATGGTGCTGGTCAGGTTTTGGCAGGAGGGACCTGAATGCAAAGAACGAAGGAGAGTTAGGGGCAGAAATGTGAGGGTTCAAAAGTTGAGGGCCAAAAAGTAAATAAATGAGGACCAAAGTGTAAAGTTGGTCAAGAAGGTTTCCTCTTAGGCTCAAGTTTTTATACATGACTAATTGGGACCTAAGGATTATGATGGTGAATTTTATTTATAGATTAAACCTTGTTTGGTCGGTCAATTTACGCAAAAACCCAAATTAAGTTATTAATTGGGCATGGTTCTCAATGTAGGTCAAAAAGGGTTCCGAAGGCCAAATTGAAGGTTCTAAACCCTAGAGATTATTTTTCTATGAATTTTAGAGGGTTTATTCTATTTTTACTTTTCCTCGAACCTCGCGAATTGAAGTGGGTTTGTTTTAAGGTTACAGATTATCATTTAGTTCCTTGGAATTGCTGTAGCCCGTATCAGATCATCCCACTTTCCTTCTTATTTGATTTGTTTGACCTATGTTTGGACCTGTATGCAGATTACACTGGTAAAATTGCATTTTTACCCCTTATGACTTGTTTTCTTCTTAAACTCAGAATTCTCTGAGTTAAGCCTTTCCTTGAGTTATGTAGGAGCTTTTATCCTTTGTATTAGGTCAAAATGAGCTAGTTATGGCTCATGATGAGGTTCTCATCATACCCCCATGCCTAGCTTTTGTTAGTCCCTTAGCAAAAACTTAAGGTTTCAACCCTTGTTCTAGACCATGAAGTTCTTAATAGCTTCAAATAAGTGCTTTTTCTTTTGAGCTTAGATTAGGTTAGAATGCTGACCATAGGCCTAAAAGGTACTCTAGTACCAATCAAGATCCAAATCTGTCTAGCCTTAGCCTCAGTCCTTAGCAAAGGTTTTTAAGGCCCACAAGAACTAACCTAAGGTTTATTGGACTTTGTGGTTAAAGCACCCGTGCTTGAAATGATTTTAGCCCTGGCTCAGTTCGCAGTGCGTTTTGTAAGAGAGAGAGATAGAAAATTTTTCTGTTTGGAGAGTTTTCTCTCTTTTTCTTTTTAATTCTAGCTTAGGATTGGATTTTCAACACGGTCTGTATCAGATTCCTTGCTCCCATCATCAATCCTCAAGGGTTCCTGGCAGTCGATGCTTCTAGATAGCACCGCCCATGGCAACCCCCGGAACCCTGGCTATTGAGATTTCGAGATAATCCCATCCATGGTGTTCCATGGCCGAATCCAGACCCTGGCAATTGACACTTCGAGATAATGCCATCCATGGAATCTGAACTAGCAGAGTGCTTACATGCCCCCAGTAGGATATGTGAATATCCTAAGAGACAAGCACCGAGGAGATGATATTTTGTTACGCATCTTTGAGGGGATTTCCCGCCTCTCCGCGCTGGGAACTCGTCCAAATCAACTTGTGTTGATCGGCAGCTCCTACTCTAGGTGTTCTTTTCAGAATTTTGCGACGCTTCTGCGTGATTTTGATTTTTACGCTTACTGAACCAGGCTGTGTGTGAGGTTAGGGTGCTTAGGTTACTGAGTCCCGTAAACCAAAAATTAGTTAATGAGGCCAAATACTCCCTAAGCCTTAGACCTAATACTTCAGCTTTTCATTTTCCTCAACCTCTTGAGGAGTGTCCAGATCTTAATGGGTACTAAGAGTCTATTCAAGAATGCCTAAGGTTTGCGTTCTTACTAATCTCATTATGCACTTTTCAGTTATTTTCTTGAATGAGGTCTAGAACTTAGGTTAATTCCTTAGTTCCTTACTAATGACTATCACTTTTTCTTTAATCTTTTTGTGCTCCTTTTTCATTTTGTTTCTTTTCTCCTTCTCCTTCACAAAATTTCCTTCTCCTTTTTTTTCTCTTATTCTTTTTCAAAAATTTTTAATTTTTATGGTGTTTTTGACATATGTGAATTTTTTTTTTTTAAACCTTTTCTTACAAGTTTTGTACTTTCATAGCCCCCCATGCCTGAGATTTGCAATGTCATTGTAACCTAGGGGGTTTTTATTTAACTTAGTTCATTCCTTAAGACAGAAATTTGGATGAGTGAATGGGTTGGGTTGAATTTTTGCGGACGATTTCTAATCCCAGATGCAAGCATCTGAGGTGGGGTCGGCTGTCTACAAGGGTGAACCTTAAGTGCAAAAAGGTGTCAGAAAAAGGTTTTGGATTTTTAGGAAAATGACGGGTTGCCTCCCGTTAAGCGCTGAGTTTTACGCCATCGGCTGGGCGTAATAAGCTCAAGGGGAATGGAGGATATAAGATGCTTCAGCCAAATCAATAGAAGTCACATCAATGAACGGCTTGAGTCTCTGACCGTTCACGATGAAAGGTTCAGAATCGTGGCTGAGTGGACTGATTTCGATTGCTCCATTTCCAAAAACCTGTTGGACCAAATATGGTCCGACCCACTTGGATCTCAGTTTTCCTGGGAAGAGTTTTAGTCGGGCATCAAAGAGTAGGACCTTTTGACCAGGATGAAAGATCTTTCTTGAGATATGCTTGTCATGGAAGGCTTTAACCCGCTCCTTGTAGATTCGCGAGTTATCATACGCGTCTAAGCGTAATTCATCGATCTCGCTGATTTGGAGTTTTCTATGGGTTCCAGCCTTGGAAAGATCTAGATTACAGTTCCGTACTGCCCAATAGGCTTTATGCTCTAGTTCGACGGGAAGGTGACACGCCTTTCCGTACACCAGTCTAAAGGGAGACATGCCTAATTGGGTTTTGTGGGCGGTCCTATAGGCCCACAATGCTTCCGGAAGTCAGGACGACCAGTCCTTCCTGTCAGGCCGAACAGTGACTTGCAGGATTTTCTTGATCTCCCGATTAGACAGCTCAGCTAGACCATTAGTTTGGGGGTGATAAGGAGTAGAGATTCGGTGAGACACCCCGTATTTGGTCATCAGTGACCTAAACTGAGCATTTGTGAAATGGGTCCCCCCATCAGAGATTATTGCACGAGGAATCCCGAATCTTGAGAAAATGTTTTGATGAATGAATTTGAGAACGACTTTGTAATCACAGGTTCGGGTCGGTATGGCTTCGATCCATTTGGACACGTAGTCCACAGCCAACATAATGTATTCGAAACCATCCGAAACAGGAAAGGGGCCCATAAAATCAATCCCCCAAACATCAAAGATTTCGCATACTAGAATCGGTTGCATAGGCATCATGTCGCGATGGCTCATGTTGCCCAAATTCTGGCAACGACTGCATGCCTTGCAGTGACTGTACGCGTCTTTGAACAGTGTGGGCCAGTAAAAGCCGCACTGGAGGACTTTTGCTGCGGTTTTATTCCCGGCGAAATGGCCACCGCATGCCTGGTCATGGCAGAAAGAGAGGACATTGCTGATTTCCTCTTCCGGGACACATCTCCGAATGATCTGATCAGCACCTATGCGAAAGAGGTACAGGTCTTCCCAAATGTAATACTTGGCATCGGAGCGTAATTTGTCCTTCTTGGCCTTCGGCCAATCAGACGGGATCTGATGAGATGCCAAGTAATTTACTACATTAGCAAACCATGGAAGGCTACTACTAATAGTCAGCAGATGCTCATCGGGAAAATGCTCAGTGATGGGTCCGGAAGGGTCAATTAATTCAGAAGGAAGACGGAACAAGTGATCAGCTACCACATTTTGCTTTCCCGCTTTGTCACGAATCTCAAGGTCAAATTCTTGCAATAGCAAGATCCATCGGATTAATCGAGGTTTCGCATCCTTCTTTGCAAGGAGATGCCTCACAGCTGTGTGATCCGAGTATATGATGACACGGGAACCCAGAAGGTACGATCTGAATTTTTCTAGGGCAAATACTACAGCTAGCAACTCTTTCTCAGTAACCGTATAGTTACGCTGAGCCTCATCGAGTGTTTTACTGGCGTAGTAAATGACCACAGGTTTCCCGTCAATTTTCTGCCCCAAAACCGCTCCTACAGCGAAGTCGGATGCATCGCACATGATCTCAAAGGGTTGAGACCAATCAGGGGACTGTAGGATCGGGGCTTGGGTGACTCGGTCACACAGGATTTCAAATGCTTGAGTGCATTCCTTGGAAATTTCGAAAGGTACATCCTTGGAGAGAAGAGTGGTAAGGGGGCGCGCGATTTTTGAAAAATCAGGGATAAATCGTCGATAAAAACCGACATGCCCCAAAAAAGATCGGATGTCCTTGATCGAGCTAGGCATAGGAAGGTGAGAAATCAGATCAACCTTAGCTCGATCCACCTGGATGCCTTTTTCCGAAATTGAGTGTCCCAGGACAATTCCCTCAGGCACCATGAAATGGCTCTTTTCCCAGGAAAGAACCAAATTCACATCGATGCACCGCCTGAGTATCTGGACCAAGTGTTGGAGGCAATCGTCGAATGATGCTCCGAAAACTGAAAAGTCATCCATGAAGACTTCCAGATAATCACCTACCATATCTGAGAATATGGCAAGCATGCATCGCTGAAAAGTAGCGGGTGCATTGCAAAGACCGAAAGGCATCCTTCGGAAAGCGTATGTTCCGAAGGGGCAGGTGAACGTGGTCTTTTCTTGGTCCTCAGGATGGATTGCCACCTGGTTATAACCGGAGTACCCGTCAAGAAAGCAGAAGAACCTATTTCCCGCAAGTTTTTCGAGAATTTGATCAATGAAGGGTAGTGGGAAATGATCCTTCTTCGTGGAGGAATTGAGTCGGCAGTAATCTATACAGACTCTCCACGAGTTGGCTAGTCGGGTAGGAATGATTTCTTCGGTCTCAGTCGTTATAGTGGTGAGTCCTGCCTTCTTGGGCACGACCTGAATTGGGCTCACCCAACGACTTTCGGAGATCGGGTAGATAATTCCAGCATCTAACCACTTGATGATCTCCTTTTTCACGACCTCCTGCAGATTAGGGTTTAAGCGTCTCTGCATTTCACGAGAAGGTCGTGTGCCCTCTTCTGAATAGATATGATGAGTACAATAGGAGGGACTTATTCCAGTCAAATCATCGAGAGTCCACCCGATGGCTCTGCGATGTTGCTGGAGAACAGTAATCAGACGGGATTCCTGTTCGGGATTGAGGTTGGAATTGATAATCACAGGAAGGGTCTGATCAGAACCCAAAAAGATGTATTTCAAGTGAGCAGGAAGAGGCTTTAACTCGAGGACAGGGTTTTCAGCAGCAACGGGTGGTTCAATGTAGATGTGAGGTTCAAGGGTGGGAGTTACTGGGTTGTGTATGTCTGGATTCGACTCCTCTGTTTGCGGGTCAAGATCCTTCTGTGGTTGATGAGGCATAATCGAGTCATTCTGGAAGTGTGATTCATCAACGAAAGTCCTGACGTCACAAATTTGTTCGATGACACCGCAATTAATTCCTTGTTGGGCCTTAAATATATCAATTTTTAGGGTTTGATCTCCAAACTTAAGCTCTATTTGGCCCTCCTCACAGCTGATGTTGGCTCTAGCAGTGGCCAAGAAAGGTCTCCCTAGAATGATTGGTGTATCCCTAGGGTTCTCAGGTGCGTCCATATCTAAGACTATAAAGTCCACTGGGAAATAGAAATCCCGTACTCTTACGATAACATCCTCGAGAATCCCTTTTGGTGACTTTATAGATCGATCTGCTAATTGTAATGTCACCTCAGTTGGTTTTAGCTCAGATTCTTCTAGATGGTCAAGTAAGGATGTGGGTATCAGGTTTATGGATGCACCCAAGTCTAGCAATGCTCTATCAAATTGGGTACCACCTATCTTGCAGGAAATCAGGGGAGTACCAGGATCTTTTGCCTTGGGTGGGAGTCTACTAAGGATTACAGAGCTGGCTTGCTCTGACAGAACAATTGGGCTCCCTCCCATGGTTTGCGGCTTACGCTAGGGTGTACATATATTCTTTAGAAATCGTGCGTAAGCTGGTACGTGGCGGATTGCATCCATCAAGGGGATGTTTATGTGGACCTGTTCAAAGAGCTTGACCAGGTCCTCCTCAGGGGTCACGGGTTTGGTAGTCTTCTTTCCCTTGGTCAAGGCCTCGGGAAACGGAACCTTAGGTGGTTCTTCTAGGATAGGTCCAGGTTGTGGATCTGGGACAGGGGTGGGGACGTCCTGGATTACTGTCCTAGGCTTGGGATCAATACCCGGCTTGGAGTGGTTCGGATGAGGTGGGTCTTGGGTTTCCTTACCACTACGGGTCGTTACGGAATTAAGTCCTGCCTGGTTTTGGTTGGGATTGGGTAAGATAGCTTGCTGTTGGTAACCTGCAAAAGAAGTGGAGGCCTCTATCCCGTCAGGTGAAGGAACAGAGGGGGCCTGATAAATCATATGGGCATGGCCCGGGTTTTGGTTCATAACGCGCCGCTGGGTGGGCACGTTATTAGGATTAGGCAGAGGTTGGGAGGGAAGAGTACCCGGCTGACGAGAGTTTGCCAACTGGGTCAATTGGTTATGGACCTCTGTAAGTTCGTCCTTGTGTTGTTTTTGGATAGCCGCATTCGTTCTTTGAATGTCAGCCAGGGTCTGAAGGATAAGGGACATTTGATCCTGATTCGGCCCAGATGGGTAAGTAGGGTTGGGCCGAGGCTGAGGCGGCTGGTAAGGATGAGGAGGTTGTGGGCGGGGTTGGAAGGATGATCTTTGGGTTTGGGAATTTCCCGCCCACTGAAAGTTAGGATGGTTTCGCCATCCAGGGTTATAGGTGTTGGAGAATGGGTCGTTCTGGATAGCGTGGAGGTCCTCGCAGGTCTGAGGAACCTCCAGAGAGTCAGAGAAAGAGGGAATGGAATTCCCCTGGTAGGTGTAGAAGGAATCGGAAGGACCACCGGGCAAAGATTCGGATGATGGGTCCATCCTAGGAGAAGGTCGATGGAGAATGTTTTGCATAGTTTCCCTTGTGGAAGGAGGCTGTGCGAAAGGGTTATGCGCAGAGGTGGCTCGCTGCAAATGCTGAGTCAGCTCGTCCACCTTCTTTTCGATAATTGAGACCTTGTCCAATTGACTGGCCATTAATTCCTGGTCGACTGATGCGGACAGGCCCTGCGTCTCATGTGCACCCCTAAGATTCGTCGATGCGCGGGTATTCGTCCTGTCGAATAATCCCATGGAGTCATTGTTGATGGAGTTCTCGCACATGTTTTCGAGAATCTCCCACACGGTGTCTTCATGTTGACCCATGATATTTCCTCCGCAGGTTGCATTGACGAAAAGACGGATGTCCTCACGGAGTCCCTGGTAAAAAGACTGGACTTGTTCCCATTTAGGAACTCCGTGATGGGGGCACTTTCTCATGAGATCCTGGAAACGATCCCATGCCTAATGGAGAGGTTCTCCTGATTGTTGAGTGAAGTGCGTAATCTGATGGCGCAAGGCGTTGGTCCGACCAACGGGAAAAAACTTCTTCAAAAACTCGGATTGAAGTTCTTCCCAAGTGTTGATCGGCCGGGTCTGAGTTTGATACCAATGGGCGGCCTTGTCCATAAGAGAAAAGGAGAACATCTTCATGAGAAGAATATCCCGATTTTGCGCATCTGACCCAAAAGTTTGGCCAGATGCTTTATCTGTTTGATGTGCTGGAAGGGATCTTCGGAATTAAGCCCATGGAATTTAGGTATAGCATGAATCATGTTGGGCTTCAATTCGGAATCAAGTCCTCCAGTCGGGATTCTGACTCGAGGCTTAATAGCCACCGCAGCAGGATTGTAGTGGTCCCGCATCATAGGACGCTGTGGTGGGTGCACGAAGTTTTGGAAGAGGTCATTGAGTCGCCGGAGCTGGTGCTCCAGATTGTTTTCTTCCTCAACTGGCTGAGCCATGATGGGGGAAGAAGAAGAACTTGGTTCTGAATCAGAAGAGAGAATAATGTGAGGGGGTTGCTGCACAAACACGGGCGTCGAGGCTTGGCCTTGACGAGAGTGAATTTCTAAAGGAGGTCTTAAGGGTGGTCTTAAGGACCTCCTACCGTACATGCACTGTTGGAAGAGATGAGTTTAGAAGGTGCTGGACCCAATAAAGACACCCAAAAATGTGTTGGGTGACTATAGAGGTGCGGGGCAGATGGACCCCTTGATCAGAAAGATCGTCCACCTGAGAATTACCTGGGCAGCCAGAGAGGGAGAGTCCTGCAAAGACCCCTACACGGTAGAGCGTCCCCACGGGTTACAGGGTTTCCCCCACCCGACCTCTCTTGTCACTGCTGTTCCAGGTAGACCAGAATGGGGATCTTGACCTCTTAAGTCTACCAATTTTAGGTTATGATTAGGGTGCTTAAAGTTACACTTGAACTTTAGTTCTTTGGGTGCAAAGAGTGACCTAATTTAAGGTTGGTTGACCCAAGGGGGCAACTTTACCTCTTGTTTCCTTTGAGAGTTTTTGGGTCTTGTCTTTTAGGGTTCAAGTGTTTTAGAGAGCCAATTGTTTTAGGTTTTCTTTGAATAGGTATTTTCAGACAAGGGCTTGGGCACACTTCATTTGGTTTTCTCAATTCTTGCTTAAGGAGTGTGTCTCTAAATCCCTAGTGTTGGATCCTAGGTTGGCTCTACTTGGTCCAGTTAGCTCTTTGTTGGGTAATTAGGGCTCAAGCAAGAATGTGTTAGCCCTTAAATACCCTTAATAGTGTGCAGTAATAATGGGTTGAAAACATGCAACTTTTGATGGTTTACTGAGTATAGAAGACAGGTTAGACCTATATTGCTTGTTCTTTTCTTTTCTTCCTCTTTAGAATTTAGGGATTGAGAGGATAGAATTTTACCTGTCCTTGGAGTGGTTGTCGTGCGGTTGCTTGTCTTCTCGATTTTCTTGTATCTGCACAACAAAGGAGAGATTGTTAGCAATGTAAAAACAGGAATTTGATTATCTCTAGAATAGCCGTTGCTCCCCGGCAACGGCGCCAACTAGCGAAACGGTGGCAGCAACTAGCTTTTCTTAAGTCGTTGTAGTACAGATAGTTATTGGCATCATTTGCTAATATAATTTTTTACTCAAAAAATAAAGAGTTCCCAAGGTCGAACTCAGGGAGCAAGTTGTATTCTAGAGATATACATGTTCTATTACAAAAATAAAGAGAGAGAGAGATGAAGGTTTGGCTTCTTCTTCTTTTCTTCTTTCTTTCTCTTTGTCTTCTCTTTAGCTTTTGTTCTTCCTGTTCTTCTTTTCTTGCTTCAGATCTCCCTTCCGTGCTCTTCTTCTTTTCTTCTTGCTTCTCTTCTTCTTCTGCTTGGTTGCTCCGTCTCTCTTCTTTTTCTTCTTTCTTCACCTGTCTTCAGGACGTCGTCTGATTTTCCAATCAGACGACTTAACCAGCGGATGCTACAGTGTTGCTTCAGTTCTTCTTCCTCAGTCCTATGCTTCGGGTAGCCCTGGCTGCTCTTCTTCCTTCAGTCTTCTTCTCCTTCTCTGTTCAGCGGGCGCCTTTCTTCTTCTTCTCTGCCTGCACACTTGCACAGCTTGATCAGAGGGGCAAAACCTAATTCTACCCTCTCCCCCGCGTTTCTCTCTCACGTAAGCCGCTCTTAGGAAAGCTCTCCCAGAGCTGCCGGGTATTCGGGTACGGGTCGTGCCCGGGTCCAGGTCCACCGGCGTGCGTGGTGGGCGAGGAGTGCAGGACGGGCTTAGTCGGGTCAGGCCAGGTCCGCGGGGCGTGGTCGCGGACGAGGCCGGGTCGAGCGGGTAAGTGAGAGGGACCTCACCCCGTGCTCAGGAGGCAACGAACCTAAGGCACTTTTTGCCTTTATGCCGGCGCACTCCTCTGAAAAGTTCCGAGGTGGGACTAAATGTCCCACCCCAATTGGGCGCCCGCAGCTGAAGACGCTGCAGGAGTTCGCGGTTGCACGCGAGGCCTTTGCCCCAGCTGCAAGCCTGGGACGCTTCGCGGAGATGCCCCACGCAGCCTGGGAGTCGAACCTGGGCGAATCGCACCTGGAGCTGCAGGTTGAAGGTGCTCCTTCCACGCAGCAATGGCGACGGCGGTCGAGATACCTGTCCACAGAGGAACGGCCTCTCGGCCTAATCAGATACGCGGAGAACCTTCGCCGTGGCACGGCGAAGGTGGTGGGGGGTCTGGCAGGCGGCGGGAAGTGGAAGGGCGGAGGTTGATCAGGGTGAGGAGGCGGAGGTTCTATGAGGGTCGGCGAGGCGTATGGGGCTGTGGAGCGACGGGGGCGTCTCGCCGGAGTTTGGCCGGAGACGAAGGGGGTGACGGTGGACAGGAGCGGTCGAGGGTTTAATCAAATAAAAGACAGCGAGGAAAAGAAAGAGGGGGAGATGGGGAGAAGTTTTGACCTAGCTACGGAGACGAAAGGGGCTGGAGCAAGGCGGCAGTCGTATCGACTGTCGCCGGAGAAGAAGATGCCCAGGGGAAGGGGCGGCGGCGAGGAGAGGGCTGGAGAGGCGCCAGCTGGGTGTGGCGTGGCGCGGGAAGAGCGAGGGAGGGCAACCCTGCAGCTGGTAGTGCGGCAGAGCGACGAGGAGGAAGGGGAGAGGCCACCGGAGCTGGAGGGCTTCCTGTCGGAGTGGGAAGAGAGGAAGTGGGGGTCTTTCTCCGTCAGGACCGAGCTGCTCAGAACGGCAGAGCGATGGGGGTATTTATAGAGGCGGAATCAGAGAGGAGGGCGGAGGGAGACGACGTGTCTCCCTCGCCGGAGGACGCCGGAGATGGAGACCCATACCGTCCGTGCGTTCGCACGGCCGGTATGGTGGGTTGCAGCGACCAGGGGGTGTTCCTGCGACGGTTGACGATGCAGGGCACCCCCGGTTGTCTTGCCAGACCCTCCCCCTTACCCTGCGCGGCGCCATGCTCCGCGCAAGGTCGCCGGAGCATGGTGCTGGTCAGGTTTTGGCAGGAGGGACCTGAATGCAAAGAACAAAGGAGAGTTAGGGGCAGAAATGTGAGGGTTCAAAAGTTGAGGGCCAAAAAGTAAATAAATGAGGACCAAAGTGTAAAGTTGGTCAAGAAGGTTTCCTCTTAGGCTCAAGTTTTTATACATGACTAATTGGGACCTAAGGATTATGATGGTGAATTTTATTTCTAGATTAAACCTTGTTTGATCGGTCAATTTACGCAAAAACCCAAATTAAGTTATTAATTGGGCATGGTTCTCAATGTAGGTCAAAAAGGGTTCCGAAGGCCAAATTGAAGGTTCTAAACCCTAGAGATTATTTTTATATGAATTTTAGAGGGTTTATTCTATTTTTACTTTGCCTCGAACCTCGCAAATTGAAGTGGGTTTGTTTTAAAGTTACAGATTATCATTTAGTTCCTTGGAATTGCTGTAGCCCTGATCAGATCATCCCACTTTCCTTCTTATTTGGTTTGTTTGACCTATGTTTGGACCTGTATGCAGATTACACTGGTAAAATTGCATTTTTACCCCTTATGACTTGTTTTCTTCTTAAACTCAGAATTCTCTGAGTTAAGCCTTTCTTTGAGTTATGTAGGAGCTTTTATCCTTTGTATTAGGTCAAAATGAGCTAGTTATGGCTCATGATAAGGTTCTCATCAGCGACCGTCCGCACCCATCATCCTAAGGGCTCAGTCTAATCCTGTGGCGAATCCGCCATCGGGTGCTTGCATACCACAAACAGAACACACATCAAGTCCTCTTGATAAATTGATGCGAATGATGACGTAAATGTCAAAGCGCCATGAAGAGAACATGACCTCTCTTCAGCACCAATTGGCGCAGCAGAATGCTGAGATCAGTCAACTACGCATGACGACTTGATCTCAGGGCACTCTTCTAGCCCAACCTGTTCCCAACCCGCGAAATTTCGTACCCCGTGGTCCTCAACCATAGGTACGACCTTCTCAGGGGCAGGTTCATCAGATTCTGCAGGCTCCGAGCATTCTACCGAGATTTCAGGCTAATCCCGCAGCAACTACACCTCACCCTTATGTCCCTATTGTGAACCCTCCTTTGCCTTATGATCCCACTGGACCTGCAACATCCAATGCAATTACTACGAGGAGCAGTAAGCAGACCGTCGATCTACCTCGACTTGATCCTGGTCCAACTTCTTCATCGCCCTCTCATTTGGGATGCGCACCGCATTCGCGAGAGGATGATACACCCAAATTAGTGCCAGAATTGGTCTCATTCCCTGAGGCTCTATTGAGGGAGCCAAAAGGCAAGAAAAAGAATATGCAGGCCTTTGATAACCTGCGTAATTTATTCAGGGATGTTGAAATCAAGGTACCCCTGTTAGAGGCTATCGACCACATACCTACTGTCGCCCGATTTTTCAAAGACTACACTACACCCAGGCGACAGCCAAAGAAAATAAAGAATCCAGTGGTTCTCTCTCCTCATGCGAGTTGTACTATACTATCAAATCTACCACCGAAATAGAAAGATCCGGGCACACCGCTTATTTCTTGTCGCATCCAAGGTTGCAATTTTAACCGTGCCCTGCTTGATCTAGGATCTTCCATCAATCTTTTACCAATCATCATGCTCGAAAAATTTGCCTTAGGAAATCTGAAACCCACTCCTGTCACGTTACAGTTGGCAGATCGTTCTGTCAAAATACCAAAGGGTGTGGTAGAAGATGTGGTGGTTAGGGTCAACAGTCTCTGTTTTCCTGTTGACTTTCTTGTTTTGGATATGGAAGTTCCTAGCTCACTTTTTGATTGTCCGATCATCCTTGGTCGACATTTCTTGGCCATAGCCTGCGCCCATATCTACTGCGAGTCAGGCTGTATTGAGATTGCCATTGGATCTGAGAAGCTCAAGCTTAACATCTTTAAGGTAGCCAAGAACTTTGATTGCGATTGTATCGAGGATGACAATTCTGACGAGGACATGGTAATCAGCGCGTGTATCGGAATAATAGGGACCTATTCTGACTGCTGTGGATTGCCTTTAAACATAGACGATTGCCTATCTGACACATATCGTGACATTCCCCCATCCCTCCCTTTTCCTGTACCTTCTCCTGACCAAACTTCTGACGAGGTTTCTCCGTTTCTCATACCTCCTGGTCTGAGTCATATTCGGGCTACTCATCGTCGGTCCACACTCTTGAAGACCGGAATTGCAACTCCACACTGGGACCTTGAGCCCACATACTGCTCACAGGGGCTATCCCTTTTTGGATCCATCAATCCAAGATGCCTCTCTTCTTAGCCAAACTGAGGGCCAACTTCTTCCTTCGTGCCTCATTCTGGGTCCAACTGGGGACGTTAAATTCAACACTCCACTGTCACGTACACTTCACTTTGCACCTTTTCACTTCACCACCCACCATCCACCCACCCTACCACCCTGCTATATACCCTGCACTTCAGCTCTCGCTCCCCGATCTTTGGACCTTCCTCTACCCTGCATGCATATGAGGACATAGCATCGTTTGGCATGGGGGGTGGATAGGCATTCATAAGATCTGGGTATTATATGGTATCATGCAGCTTCCATTCATCTATAAATATGTATATATATATATATATATATATATATATATATATATATATATATAAGTGGTGTTTAGTAATGATATGAAGGCTGAAACTAAAATACAATAAGTGTTTATGGATATTCAACCACTGTTTTGAAGACTTTCCAAGCCACAGAAGCTTGATTCGCTCAGGCTCAACTTAATTCACTTGAGCATTGACAAGATAGATCGGAATCTCTCCTAACTAAGGACGTATTCTTGTACCTGAGACATCAGTATAGGATCCGTTGGTTTGCTTCTACTCGAGGGCCTAAGTAATCTTGGTTCACACTACACATTCCAAGAAAGACCAAGTGAACATAAGATCCAACCCTAGTGTTCATTAGGGAAGGTGGAGTCCTTACCTGTGCGTATAGGTAGACTTTTTATCCCAGGCTTTAGTCTTGTATCTAGGAGAAACTCTTTCCACCAAATAGGAACTCTCCCACCAAAAGAAAAGTGTGCTCCTCCAAATAAAGTTGTAAGAGATATACTGACACTTGTTTCAAAAAAAAAAAACCTGTGCAAATAAGTCAGTATATCTCGTAAATACCTGTAAAGTCTTCTCCCTAAAAAGTTTTTCAGGGCAAGTTACAAATACCCTATTTCTACCATATATTCTTTGAGCCACAAATGTAATAAAATGGGAGTTGAGTTTTCCATCATCTTTTTAAGGGTTAATCCGAAGACACGAGCTAAAACTGGGACCAACCTGTACTTAAAGATTTGTGAAACCCTGGGTTTGGGTCTTAATGTTCATCTGGTCAATCTTGATCCTTCACTATGCACAAGTTATAATCTCTTGAGCTCTCGAGTACGGCAAAAACCTTCTGAGTCCTGGAAATCGTACTTAAGGTTTAAATATCAAGAGTCCAGGTTAGTCGAGAGATGGTCTATGTCACATAAGACTTAAAGCACTGGTAGTCTTCTCTGCAATTGGGTCTCACAATATCCAATAAGTAAACACACCAATGTCACCTCAGAAGAAAATCTTCAGCTTAAGATCATTTCTAAATATAGTACAAAATGTTTTGCTAGGGACTAGCAAAAGGTAGGCATGGGGTATGATTGCACAGTAAAAATAAACCAATAAATATGCCATCTTGTGTTATTTTCTAGCATTGCCATTGCATATTAGGTAGCCATAATTGCATTTGTAAAAAAAGACACTTGCATGCATTTATTTGAGAGGGGAGGAGAGTGAATAATGGGCCATGTAATTAACGTCTTCATCAAGTGCTGCCTCACAATTTCACCATCCTCATTTTTTTATTTTGACTTTGAAGTTCTTCTCCACCATGCGGCTCAAGGCATGGGCATGCACATCTTCGCGCCATTCCTCTGCCAGCAGCATGGTAGGACTTACTCTGTAGCAGCATGGCGGGGGGTTGCGCCTTCCTCTTTAAAATGCCCTGCTCTCTCCCGTGCAAGGGGAGCCTGGTACACACAACACCCGCAGACCTTCGTCTAGGCCATCTTCCTCCCCTCTCCCCTCCATACGCAGTACCTCTTCCCACTGAAGAGATACACTGCGGGCAGGAGCAGGCTCACAGTGGTCCACGACCACCACTGTAAGTTCCACCACTGCCCCGCTCATCCAAGAGCAGGTGGGCGTGGTGGGTTCATTCCCTGTTTCCATCGTTGAAGCCCTTCCTGCCATTGCCCAAGCTCCAAGCTCCGGAGCTCCAGCAGTAGCGCAGCAGCCTCTAGCCAGCACGCAAGCCACCGTGCACCCCTGCAGACCGGCCGCAGGCTCCTTCCATGCGCGCAGGCGCCTTCCAGCGTGCCCGCGCACATAGAATCGGTCGCAACCGGTTGTCCAAGCCACGCGGCACTGTAGCTACTGTTCACGCGTTTCTACGCGACACTGTTGCTATAGTGTGGTGACCGGAGAGTTTCTCACTTATCCAGTCACCGCGCGCTCTCTCTCCTCGCCGCTACCGCCTCTAACCTATCGCTCGCGTCAGCGCCAGCGCGTGCTTGCGCCCGCGTCCGCCTGCGCCCACTCCTGCTCCAGCCCACAGCGTAGTGCGCTGCGCTACACACTGTGCTGCGTTGCGCTCTCCCTCACTCTCTCGCACCCGACTACGCGGGACAACAATGCGCACGCTTGCGCACGCGTTTGTCCCTTGGCCATCAGAAGACGGGCGCAGCCTCCGGATGACTTAACTCGCGCACCCTCTTCCTTCAGCCAGCGACTCCCTCACACACCACACTCGCACACACACCAGACTTGTACACTCACATTCACTTGTACATGTTCACACCCACATATATACATACATATATACATATATATCTATACATATAAATATATATATATATATTTACATATACACATACATATATATTACTCTATATATATATATATACATATCTATATATATCTATATACATAGATACTCATATATATATATCTATATACATATATTACTATATATATCTATATATCTATATCTATATAGTTAAATACATATATACATATATATCTAGTTATAAATATAGATATATATATACCTATATATATATTTACATATCTATATATATATATATATAACTACATATACACCTATATAGTTACAACCCTATCTATATATATATACACACATATATATATATACATATATTCATCTATATATATATTTGCATACATATCACCTACCTGTATCCATACGCACTAGTCGCTCCACCACGCGTTATATCGCGGGAATATCTGCACCAGTTGCTGATATTCTCCGATACCTGCATAAAGAAAGCACCTCCGCAGACACTCCACACATCCATCCTACACTCTACGCGGCACTTCATCTTGTTGGTTGCGTCTTCCTTGACGTGGACCAACTCGACACTGTGCTACACATCATTTCCACCTCCACCCCCACCCCTATATATATAATATATATATATATTTATTTCTTTACAAGCAACATATCTTGTTTTTCTCTCTTTTATTTCCTGCTATTAAAAAGATAAAAAAAAGAGTAAAAGAGAAAAGATAATCCTTGTCTTTTAGGTACTCGGTCTTGCGAATAGCAAGACCAATTTTTGGAACCCTATTTGGCTCAAAGCCAAGAACAATTTGGCTCGAAGCCAAGGACCTGATTTTGAGGGTGTACGTCAAGGACAAAATTATCAGCAAAAAATCTTAAATAGAAAAAAACCAAAAACATAATAAATGCATGGAAGAGATTCATTGTAGGAAAGGCGTAGAAACTTATTCACCTCTAATTCCCGCCTCTCTGAGTTCGAACCTGGGCCTAAAAGTGACCAAGATAAAACTAAGTGGGTCAGGTTAAAAATTTTGTAAAAAGATGGTTAGGCTCGATTTAGGTTAACCACTATACTCACTTCAACGATAATTTCACCATATTAACACAACCTGTTCGAGTCCTGACCAAACCCATTCGGCCTACTTCCTGCTTCTGTCTCATATCCAAGCTAGGTTCTTTTTCCCCTAAGTATCTTTCAGTATCTGCTCTTGAGAATCTTCTGTGTCCTTCCGGCATAATCATTTCGGATTCCTCGAGGTTTTCAAGGCTATTTTCCACTTGATATCTCAAAAGTAGTAGTTCTTGAGTTTCCTGATTTTGTCTCATTAACCTTGTTATCTCTGTTGTTTCCTGAAGAAGCTCCATCACAGCTTGTTGATGCGGAATCTAGATTTGTCTTTGGTTCGGCTCAGTGATAGCCTGGATTTCTTGTCGATAGGATGTGGCCTTTTCCTTAGCACTTGCTATAGCTCTCTGTATTCTGTAATGCGTCTGCATATGCACCGGTAGCTCTTTAGGGGTTCCAGGGGGTGAATCAGGTCTACCCATATTCCATGGGTGAGAAGCAGGAGTATGAAATCCATATCCTGGGTTATAAGATGCGGTCCTTTGAGGGACCGACTGGTATGGGTCATAATATCCAGGGTTAGGATATGGGTTAACCATTTCGGTAACCTGAGGAGAAGGATCAGGCGAAGCGAAAAGTTGTCTTTGTGACCTTGGGTTCTAATCCCAGGGTTGAGCTGATTCAGTGACCCGGGCTCTCAGATAAGCTCGTGGGTCCAGCTCTCCTGGATCCTGATTAGGTCCAGATCTAGGGTTAGCCATTGCGGCTAAGCAGATAGAAGTGACTCGCTTCCTTGGGATCGACTCCCAAGGTCCAATTAGTCGAGGTCTAAGTGACCTCCTTCCTTGCATACACCACCCAACCCCTGGGTTGGTGTAGCCAAGCAGGACAAGTATAAGGCCCTGTCAATCAAATGGTCCTTATAGATCAAGTGACCAGATTTTTCATTAGAAGTTTGAATTCCTGAAGAGAAGTTCTTCGTTCAACCGACTGAAAATGATTCCCACCTCTCAATCTAACCTAGTCAGTCTGGTTACGAGGGGACTAAGGGGAAGGTTCTTCCTTTGGCTTACGCCTTCGGTTCCGTTAACCCCCGAGCTGTGGTCATTTGACACTGCCCCACAGACTTAGTCACCAGGTTTGGCAAGAGAGGTTAAAAACACCCAGTAGTATGACAACGAACTCGGGTTGATTTTGTGTTTTAGAATTAATTTTAACCCGTTTTCTTCAGTGGGGTTTGTGGTGAGTGGCCCACAAGGTGACCAAGCTCACCGGCTAATTAGACTTGATTAAGTCTAGATTAGCCCAAAATGTGGTCTCTAGTTGTAACCCTAAAGATTCAACCTAAGGTTCGTGCAATTCTAGGGTTTTCCTCTGTTTCAGCAGACCACAAAAGTAATGTTTGTTCTTTGATAATAATTGGAATCCAATTAACTTAAAATTTTGCGAGTAGATTCCTTTTTAAATTACTTTTTCAGAGAATATTTTTTTGGAATTTTTACTATTGCAACCAAATTTTTAGGGAATTTTGAATGTTAGAGGGTTAGATCTGGAATTTTGACCCCTGGTCGATTTTTCATTTTGAAACAGTACCAAATGATCTTAAAAAATTTAGAAAAAATATGGAAAATAAAGACAGTGAGATTAGCTTTCAAACCCCACCATTTTTAATCAAAACAGATTCACGGATAGCTCAGAATTGCTTTTTGAAATTTGAAAAATTTTGAATCTAGGTCAATTTGACCCCCATGCACTTTGCAAATTTTTAAAAATTGTATACTTGGATTTTTCTCAAAATATTGGTGGTGTTTGAAAGATGGTTTGAAAATGAAGGTTTAGCCCAAATTTTAGAATTTTTCACTTACTAATTTTTCGGCAATAGAATTTTTAAATCAGATTTGAAATCTGACCGAAAATAAGAAGATGGTGGAAAAGCTCTTTAAAGAGGTTTGAATTGCAATCTAAGCTTTCCACCAAAAAAAAAAATATATTTTTTTCAAAAAGAAATTTTTAAAGGATTCAACAAAAATATCTTTTTTTTTTTCAAACTAACCTCGATTCGAAAGGAAACCTAATATAGATTTTTCTTTTCAAAGATATTTTTTGTGTGTTTTTTTTATTTTTGATTTTTTTTCATGACAATGAGTAATTTGTTTTTTTTTCAAAGGAAATTGCAGAAAGTAAAATCTAATCTAAGGATGAGATGATGTGCACCTAGATTTGCTTTCCGCGCTTGTGTGCGCAGATCTCGTTCTTTTCCCGTTTTTCCTGCACATCAAAAGCAAAGCAGAGAGAAATTTGTCAGTGATATTTTCAAGATCGAAATCATAGAAAATGACATTGCCTCCCCAGCAACGGTGTCATTTGACGGATGCCATTTTCGCGCATTTGGAAGTCGTCAGAATCGTAGTATAGTCGCGCAAAAATGTTCATAAAAAAATTAAGTTTTTAAAAATAATGAGACTTGAGTCCTGGTCGTTCGTCTCTGGGTGGCATTTGTTTACTTCTGAAATCGATCTTCTCTTGCTGTACTTTGTTTAGAATCGCATGCCGATTCATGATTATTACGTATTTAGGTATGACATACTTAGTTGCAAGAATACTAGGAGTTAGAAACAGGCAACTTGAATCATGCAAAAAGAATGACAATTATTAAGCTCATGGTGATTTCAAACATATGAGAGAGATATATATATAAAAATGCATTTTCATTCATTCCATTGGTGAGTTGTTTGCAACAAGAACTTTAGAGGAAAGCTTTTACATAAATGCTTGAAATGGAAATCTAGCTACCAGAAAATGACTGCATACAAGAATCAATGGGGGGATTTTGCATGCATCATTAGGGGAGAATAAAGACTAGTCTACTAAGTAGTAATAAAAAGCAATAAAATTATGGAGAGCATAAACTAAATCTAGCAGAATTGAGGGCATTTAGGGGTGGTGCTCGATGGCCTTGGAGTGGTCGGGAGGAGAATGAGGGGTGGCCAATGTAGCTTAGGTCGACCCTTGGAGAGAGGGAGGATTAATCTAGCATCCCGGCATGATGTCCTCCATGATGGTGGTGAGCTCATGGAGGTGGAGTAGCTAACCTAAGTGAAAGTGGGCGTGAATGGCACCAATGGAGTCAAGAGTGTGAATTTGCCAAGGAAGTGAAGGGATGTGAATGGGGTCACTTGGCCTCCCTTGGGGTCTTTTTATAGACCCAATGGCTTCTCTCTAGAGAGGTGTGGAACTGTCTAGAGAGAGTCCAAGAGTGGCCGACCAAGAGGTTATGAGATCCAAAAATTATGGATCTCATTTTGAATGCCTCTTGGTTGCTAATTTTGGCAACCAAGAGGTGGCGCCACTTCAAAGAGAGTTCTGGAGAACTCTAGAGAAGTGTGTGTGCCTGAATGGGTGTGTGTGTGTGTGTGTGTGTGTGTGTGGTCGTGCTCTATATGGCTAGGTGGCTTGGGTTAGGTCCTAAGGGGTTTGGGTTGGTGTAGGTATTGAATTAGGGTTACAAACCCTAATTGCTAAGGGGAAAATGCAATTAAACTTAACCTAAGTTTAATTGAATGAGTGTGAACCTAATTGAGAGTGAAATAACTCAATTAGGTTGGGCTTAGGTCAACTGGACTCTCACCAAGTCCAATTGAACTTGTGTGGGTTGAGATCTAAGCTCAATTGGACTCAATGAGTCCAATTGACTTAGGTGAAGGTAATTGACTTTGATCTAAATCAATTCGGTTTGGTGAGGACATAATTTGGTTCTTAGGTAGGTCTAGAGGTGGTGTACTAGGGTTAGGACACCTTAATTTAGTTTCCTATGGGGTTGGGATTAGGTCTAGGGAGCTAGAGATCCAAGATCAAGACTTGAATCTCAAAACAGGGACTGGAGACCAGTACCAGACATCCAATAATGTCATCAGACGACTTATACTCAAAAATCAAAAGTCCAGACTTCAGTTCTGGACGTCCAATCTGAGTCAGGGGGAAATCAAGGTTTTGTTTTGGGTATTATACAGAAATTGGATGTCTGACAATGTGTCTGGACGTCCAATAACACTACAGAAGTGGGTTTGAGGTGTGCGGGAGATGGCTAAGGGTCTTGGACGTCCTATAACTTATCTGGATGTTTAGATAAGGGTTGGAACTAGGGTTTTAGGGTTTCCTAGGGTGTTGTGACCTAATCTAAGGGTGGCTAAGGCTTGGGGAAGTCTCTAGGTTATCTTAGGGCTAGGATGGACCTAAACTCTTCACATTTTACTACTTTATTCCCACTTAATAGAATAGAAAACCTTTAACCCCCTTACATTATTGTTCCTATATCTAAACTAAGCCTTCTGCTCCAGCTCTACTACAACTCTAGTTATTCTAGATCCAGCTTCAGATCCTGCTCTGGATCCAGCTCCAGATCTGCTCATTGCCTGCAATCGACATAATGCACTTAATCAGCACATTATAACATTATTTTATGCATAGCTAAGGTAAAGCAGTAAAGGTGCAGATATTGCTTATGCGTGCATGAATTTCCCTAACTTATGCTAACTTCTAGCCTAATCTAGGTCAATTAAGACTTATGATTGCTGCGCAATCACTCATTTATATTTTAATTGAGATTAGAGCATGAATGCAATACTTGCTCTCTGTGCTCGACCTCAGATTTCATTTCTAGTTTTTCGAGTTATAAACATTATTTGTTGAGAGATCTATATTGGACATTTTACTACAACAAGACACACTTTAGCTCCTAACTAGATCGCTTAAACACATACTCTACTCCCACCTACTCCTAAGCTCCAGTAGCCTACCAAAGCTCCCTTAGACCTTATTCCCAAGCTCCAAAGGCCTCTTATTAGTGTAATGCTCCTATACCCCACCAAATATTTTTCCTTCATCTCACCACCTTCATAAGAAGCCTTGGAGCCATCCTCCTACCTCCATTTCGGTAGAAGATCACCTTGATGTAAACACATTTACACTACTTAAAATGTCTATTTATGCATGTTCTTAAGCATAGGATTGCATTTCATGATATAAATATTGCATAACATGCATCATCTTGCATTTAGAGTAGTTTGAATAAAATGGAGGCTAATTGTCTCCTTTTATGTGCTTGGACAGGGCAAACATTTTATCGGGGCTTCGGATCAAAGTTCCAACCGTATGGATGTGATCAGGGCAACGATTGGAGTTCAACGACTCCAAGATCGCCCAAATCAGGCATCCATAGCATCAGATAGTGACCGGGGAACCCTAGAAGATCAAGGGCCAGGATGGTGTAAATCCACACTTCAGATGACAAATCTGACCGCACGGATGAATTTGGATCGACGATCGCAGCTCAACGACGCAAAAATCAAGTCAATTCGACATCCGTGGCACCATCTACAACTTCCAGAAGATGGACGGCCAAGATGGCGCCACGTGGTGCCATCCAAGCTGCCCAAATGGTCGCTTACATTCCATGAAGACCGCGCACCCGCCCCCACTCCGCCGTTGGATATCGATCCAACGGCTGTGGACGCGGCTCTTTAAAATCATCCGCGCGACCTTTTGGGCGAGGCAGCGCAGCAGTCCAACGCCTCATCGTGAGGCGCTGGCGCATGTTCGAGCCTCGCCAAGCGATTTCTGAGGCGAGCAGGCGCACTTTCATCAACCGTCAGATCGCAATCCAACGGCCGATTGCGCCCGATAGCGTTTACGTGCTATTGAACACGCGGCGCCACGCGCAATCATACGCGCCAGGCCGGCACAGCAGCGGGCGGAGATGCGTCTTAAGCCGTCCGATCTCGCGATCGGACGGTTGAGAATCAAAGAATGTGCGTGAGCGTTGTGCGTGGGCAGCTGAGGAGGAGCGCGTGGGCGCGAGAGCTACGCCCACGTTGGGGGCTTTAGTGACGGATTTATCAGTCACTAAAGACCCCTCATTTATTATTTTGAAGTTGTAATGACTATTTTGCCCCCACTCCTTGCAACTATAAAAGGAGACCCCCTCCATACGAAATTCTCATCCCTTCCTTCTCTTCTCTACCCCTCCAAAGCTCAAGAGAAGCTTGTCCCACACCCGGGATACAATTCTAGACCTCCATGTTTAGGGTCTAACCCTGAACACTCTGATTCTAATTTCTATCCTTCTCAGAGCTACATCGATTATAGATCGTCTTCCTTTCATGAACAACCTAATACGATCTACAATCAAGAAGGATACACCGATCCTTACCCATCCTTTGATTTCACTACCTTTAGGTCATCACCATCTTTTCAACAATCTGAAATGACCTATTATCAGGAAGGGTATAACAAATCTCAATTCGTTAATTCCCCTGCATTGAGCCCAAACCCGCGCAACCCTGAACCAACTCATTTGGGTCAGGTTAATCAGGTTCAAGATAAGGTTCTGGCTAACTTGAGGAATATTATTCAATCTTTAGAAGTTCAGCCAATACCTTGCATTGAGAGATTGGAGCCCCTGATTGAAATGATTGATGATTTGAATAAGTCTTTGTTGGATTGGCACCAGGATGTTAAGGATAAGAACCCGGGTGAGTTTTTACTTAGGAAATTAGCAAAATTGAGGATGAGATTCGTGGTTGCTTTGATTCAATCATGGGATGATTCCCAGGATAAACCCTCTTCAGGAAAGCCAATGACAGAACCCGCTCAGGCACCTGTTGGGGGGGACACGTGTTATGAGGCTGACCAGTTTGAATTAAAGCGACCAATTAAGGATGATCTGATTTCTTCATCAGAGATCCCTGTGCCGGGTTACGAGGAAACATATGTCTCCTTGGAACAGAAAGTGACAATGGATTTTGGGACATACATTGATACGGATACTAATTTCTTTGATGGTGAAGATTCAAGTTACGAAGTCTCACGCGAGTTTTCTGAACACGATTTCTGTGAGACAATTGGGCCTGAGGAATCTGATAAATCATTTGATAGCCCAATAACTGAGGAAACTGATCTTAGGGCACACATTACAGATCCAGGATTACATTTTCTGGATGAATCAATTCAATGCCCTGATTATCAGTTACACCCCATTGAGCTTATCGATAATTTTATTTCTGAGATAATTATACCCAAGTCAATTCTGATTCTGCCACATCATTTAGACTTGGAGATTTCAGACGGGGTGATTAACATGCAAGAGGTCCTGGAATTTGATATGCTGAATGAGGAGGATAGGAGCTAGGAAGTTTTGATTTGGGAAGTTAATTTTGGAGGAAATGGAAGATTGTGTCGAAGGGTTCCTTTTAAGCTGAAATCATCAAATCAAAACCCTTACGACATTTTTTTCGAGGATGTTCAACTCAAGCACACATTCAACGATTATCCTTTTGAACTTCAATTCTCTGTAACCCGGCTTTTTGGTCTTGGGTTGCATCCTCATAAATTGCAGGCCTGACCCCGCTTGCATTCTGATTTTAGGTTTTGGGTAATTTTTATCCAGAACCTAAGATATTCTCGATTATGGGGTGTGGGTCTGCACCACAATCTGGTCCACATCTGTGGACCTCTGTTGATAGGTCGGATGATTCTTCTGTTTATTCTAATTCTGACATGCACTTGCGAATTTTTCATTTCTTTCCTTGTATTGTGTGCCTAGCTGAAGGCACTAAACTCAGCACATATACACTTTTTCTTAGTTTTCATCTCGGAGCGGACCTGACATTCATGCAATTCAGGTGCTTTCTACGCTTTTCCACTCTGTTTTATGTCTTTTTAATACAATGAGGACATTGCATTAGATAGGCATTGGGGGGTGGATATTTATCTCTACATTCATTCGTCAGCTCCGTAGATTTGTTTTATTTTCTTTTACTAAAAAAAAAAAATCGAAATTAGGAAAGAGAATTTGGGTTTAAGAAAATTTTCAATCTTAGGAAATACTACATTAAGATTTGAACACAAAGACCCTTCAGGTCTTTAGACTTAATTAGCCTGTGTATCCACTAAAATGTGGATTTTTCTTTGAGTCCTTGCCATCTTAATTCTATTATAATTGGAATAAATAATTTGAGTGATAAGTACACGACTTATTAACCCACCCTCTGATTTGAGGGAATTTCTGAGTTTTAAGCATCTACACACTTTCTTTGCACTGACTCGTTGTTCGGCGATTCTAACGGAATTTAGGTAGCTAATGAACCTTCTAGGGTGATATGGCTGGCAAGTTATTGTGGGTAACAGCCCATAGGTATGTTGTCTAGAGCCCAGTCACTGGACCTTTCTCTTTTTCCTGCCCTTAGGTAAATCTTAGACCAGGGAAGCCACCTACTTAAAAAAAGAAGAAGAAGAAAAAAAAAATCAAAAAGAAAAGGAGAAAAGAACAAAAAGAAATAAGCCACACTTCGCCGCATGAGTATGGCTGGCAAGTTGTCGGTGGTAACAGCTCATCGACCGGTTGTCCAGAACCCAACTCATTAAATGCACTAAAAAATTTCCAAAACACTTAGGAAGAAGCGGAGAAGTAGAATAAACTGGGGAGATATACACTAGATTCACCCTTGTGTTGACCCCGTAAAGAAATAAAAGTAGGGAGAAAGCTACCGATTGTAAAGATACACCTTTAGGCAGAAGTCTTTTTGAGGTCACCTAGAGGCGTAGAAATCCGAAGTCCGTTTTAATTGTTGGTCAATGAGTCTATCACAATCACAGTAAGATGCTTAAAACTTAGTGTTTTCATCAAATCTTGGGTGAGTTGAATGGCCATAGAAAGCCACTCTTAAACCCTAAAATTTGAAAATCCAAAAAAATTAGAAAAGAGAAAAAGGGAAAAAGAAAATTTTCTTTTAATAAGGCGAGGGCTTGAGGCGGTCTGCATTTTCGCTGATACCCGGGCACTGTTGTGTCTTTGAAAGTTCAGTTCCTAAGTAGACAATTTCTTAATGACTGAAAATAACTCAGGTCCAAATAATCCAACCTAATTCTTTTATAAATAGCATATAGTTTTTACTAGGGACTAGCAAAAGATAGGCATGGGGGTATGATGTGAACACATTTACACTACTTAAAATGTCTATTTATGCATGTTCTTAAGCATAGGATTGCATTTCATGATATAAATATTGCATAACATGCATCATCTTGCATTTAGAGTAGTTTGAATAAAATGGAGGCTAATTGTCCCCTTTTATGTGCTTGGACAGGGCAAACATTTTATCGGGGCTTCGGATCAGAGATCCAACCGTATGGATGTGATCAGGGCGACGATTGGAGTTCAACGACTCCAAGATCGCCCAAATCAGGCATTCGTAGCATCAGATAGTGACTGGGGAACCCTAGAAGATCAAGGTCCAGGATGGTGTAAATCCACACTTCAGATGACAAATCCGACCGCAAAGATGAATTCGGATCGACAATCGCAGCTTAACAACGCAAAAATTGAGTCAATCCGACATCCGTGGCACCATCTACAACTTCCAGAAGATGGACGGCCAAGATGGCGCCATGTGGCACCATCCCGGCCGCCCAAATGACCGCTTACATTCCATGAAGACCGCGCACCCGCCCCCTCTCCGCCGTTGGATCTTGATCCAACGGCTGTGGACGCGGCTCTTTAAAATCATCCGCGCAACCTTTTAGGCGAGGCAGCGCAGCAGTCTAGCGCCTTATCGCGAGGCGCTGGCGCATGTTCGAGCCTCGCCAAGCGATTTCTGAGGCGAGTGGGCGCGCTTTCATCAATTGTCAGATCGCAATCCAACGGCCGCGCGCGCCCGATAGCGTTTACATGATATTGAAGGCGCGGTGTCACGCGCGCCAGGCGGAGATGCATCTTAAGCCGTCCGATCTCGTGATCGGATGGCTGAGAATCAAAGAACGTGCGTGAGCATTGTGTGCGGGCAGCTGAGGAGGTGTGCATGGGCGCGGGAGCTACGCCCACGTTGGGGGCTTTAGTGACGGATTTATCCGTCACTAAAGACCCCACATTTATTATTTTGAAGTTGTAATGACTATTTTGGCCCCACTCCTTGCAACTATAAAAGGAGACCCCCTCCATACGAAATTCTCATCCCTTCCTTCTCTTCTCTACCCCTCCAAAGCTCAAGAGAAGCTTGTCCCACACCCGGGATGCTTCTCACGAGATAAAGTCCAAATTTTCGTCCCCCTTCGGAAGTGGACCCCGCGACGACGACGGCGTGCTGCTCCGTTCCCGTTCTTTTGCTTTATCCTCCTTCGTCCTGCTTCTTTCTCCTTCGTCCAGGCGTCGTCCCGTCCGGCTCGTCCTCCAAGCAATCGTCGAGGAGGATAACTTCTCTCTCCCATTCTTATTTACAACTTTTCTAGTGTAGAATTTTCCTACTTTATAGTGTAATTGATTTCCCGCTTTCTAGTGTAACTTTTATTTAGTTTGATTGTATAAACAGTTGAAATATTGAATTCATGTTCTCTTTCTCTCTCTCTCTCTCTCTTTCTTTTAGTCTGATAGCTCCATTGTAATTATATCGCCTTGCTTATCAAAAATCCTAAAAAAAAATAATTGCGAATATAGATCAACGTAGCCTCCCTGTGTTCGACTCGGAATTTCAATTTCGGTATAAATTTTATTTGTTGAACACGAATTCTTCGCTTTTAAGCTACAACGACAGGTTTTCTAAAACCAAACACGTTAGCGTAGCGATTCGTACGTTCAACACACCTCCAGCTCCTCATCCCCATTCTGAAGCCTTGGTGAAGCATTCCTCTACCTGGCATCCTCTTGCATCTCACCTCCGTCGTCCAGCACCTCATCCTCTTCCTCCAAGCTACTGCTAAGCGCCGTCGTCTCACCAAACAGCCGATTTGGGAGATTTCTTCTCACCCCTATCTCTTTTATATTTTAGCATATTGTAATAGATGTTTGACTGACATTGTGATATATCATATTTGTTTCTCCACTTTGTGAAGTTATCTTGCTTGTCTTTTTATTACAAAAACACCAAAAAAATCACAAAACCCTAAAACACCAAAAAGAAACAACACGAAGTGTAAATTTCAACGAAAGTAAACGTTGCCTCCCTATTTCGACCTGGGACTTGAAGTTTTGGTTAAAAATTGTATTTGATAACGTGTTTTGCGAAATAAGACGATGGGTTTCTCCTAACCCTGATTTTACTTCGCCAAAACTCGTGTATCGGCACGCATTTGAACTAGTGTGCATTCACACGTTGTCAACCGGACGTCTAATCACACATGCGCTATCCTGATTGCTCGATCAAGATCGAGCGGTCCAATTTGGCTAGCGTCAAAGAGGTCACAGTAGATTGAAGCTCAAACTTGCACCTCTTCCTTGAGGAACAGGTGCGCTACCATTGGGGCAAGGCGCTAGATTGTCGCACCCAGAGCTGTTGCCTCCCTGGCTCTCGACATTGGATGAAGATCCAGCAGTCGAGATTTCATCAGGCTATCTTCCTTTGGCGTTGAGTGGTGGGTTGAGGGGCGGATTCTCAACCGTTGAATTGAGGTCCAATGGCTGGGATCTCCTCTTGAGGTGCTTTGGAGGGGAGCTAGGCGACATTGGGCTCTCTGGATGGTGCCACGTGTCACCATCTGGATTGTCCACCTTTCTCTGCTTGCAGAAGATGCTACGATGCTATGATCGAGATGATTTCCATGTTACCGAACTACGATCGTCACTTCAGATTTATCTGTATGGTTGGATTTTGCATTTAAAGCTTAGAAATGTCATGCCCTGTCTCCTGGCCACAATAATGTAGGAATTATTGTACAATTTATACACTTTACACTAAATGTTGTATGCTGAATGTTATGCAATATTTATACTTTGGAATGCAATGATAGGCTTAGGAACTATCATAAGTAAGCATTTAATCATGAATACATGCGTGTTTATCAGATCCTTGCTTTGAAATAGACCTTCCTAAAGAAATTCTTCCCAATTGGGTGAACCATTGCTTTGTAACGGGCAATTACCATTTTCGCCCAGTGGCTGGGGGAACCATTTCATGGGGCCTGGGAGCGATTCTAGGATATGTTGTGGAAGTGTCCACACCATGAGGTGCCTAAATGGCAACCTGTGTTGATTTTCTACCACGGGTTGAATGATAAAATCCGTTATCATGTGGATGCTTCTTGCGGAGGCAATTTCTTCAACAAAGATGCAGATAGCACGTATGATTTGTTCAAGGAAATGAGCAAAAACTCTATAAACCATGCCTCTATGGAAACCTTCAATCGATCCCAATAAACTAGATCAAATGCCAATGAGGTTCAAGATTCTCATACATTTGATATGGAATTGATCTGCAATAAATTAGATAAGGTGGATCTGGTTGCTAAATGAATAGAAGAGTGTATGTCCTGAAACTCTAATATTTTTAGATCCACTCAATCCCAGAGCTTGAGATTCCATTCTTCGCAAGCTCCTACGGGATGGAAGTTTGTGAACCAACTTGAGTTGGCTTGACCTTCGAGCCAGCTCTTGTCGGAACCTTATGGGTTCCAAACTGAGGCATTTGATCCCAGTCTTTTTGATCCTTCTTACTCTTCATCCTCATCCTACGAGGATGTTCATGCTGTACAAGAGAATGTTAGGACCAACCCTTACTCGAATTCCTATAATACTGGTTGGAAAAATCATCCTAAGTCCTCTTGGAAAGATTAGGGGCAATAGACCCAATATTGACCCAACAACTATGTACCACAAAAACCAATGGGTTAGGGTCATGTATATACTTAGCTACCCTCGAATTAGGTTAACCAGCCCGTGTGGAATGCCCAACAATCCATCGGGCAGGCTGATTTAAACCTGAAGATGGTAGAAATGCAAGGGTCAATGCTCCCACTCATGCGACAAATGAAAACTTCATTGGACACCTTGCAATCCAGACTTTGTGAAAACAATCGACAGCTCGGATCTCTACCATCACAGCCTGTACCAAACCCATGGAATGTACAGAACCAAGGTGCTGGGCCTCAAGGGTTTGGTAATAGTGGGGAGCCACATGCTCAAGCTCATGCTATCTATCAGGCTACCACAGTCCCTCCTGGAGCTAACCAAGTTCGTACCAGAATCAACAGGGAGTCTCTTGTTTTGCCCAACCCTCCCTAAGGCACTAACCAACAGCACTTTGCCATTGCAAATACCATCACCTTGAGGCATGGTAGTAGATACAAGGGTCCCACCCAACCTCACATTAATACCATTAAGACCCATAATAAGAATTCTAGATTCCCAACTACGAATGTAATCAACAAAACATCAGAGTCTGATTCGGGAGTATGTTGTTGTTGTATGAGCAAATAGAGAAAGTCAGAGGAGAAATTGGAGGAAAGGATGTCCTTACTTCAGGCTTTCAAATTGACAATCATTTTACTCCTCACGTCTATTGGATCAATCCTCACCTATGCCAAAGCTTTACTAAATTCATATAAAGAGAAGCGTAGAGTAGAATTTGAAAACACTAGGAGAGTAGTCTTGTTTGAAAACACAAGCTACCCACTAAAAAGTAGGACCCGGAAACCCTGCTGATTTACTGCACAATAAGAAACATTACTTTTGACCAACTCTCCTCGACTTGGGTGCTTCCATTAATGTGATCTCTACCTCACTACGTTGGAAACTGGGTTTAGGCCACCTGAAACACACTGACATAACCCTGTAGTTGGCCGATATATCAATTACAAAACCAAGGGGTCTCTTGGAAGATGTTTTAGTCAAGGTTAATGATTTGCATTACCTTGTTGATTTTATGGTCCTTGACATGGAAGCACCAAAATAGCTCAACCACACCCCGATTATTTTGGGAAGACCTTTCTTGGCCATCGCCAAGGCAAGGATTGATTGTGAATCAGGAAATATAAAAATTACCTCAGGGAATAAAACAAATCGATTTAATATTTTCGAGGCCTCAAAGAAGGATAAAACTAAGTGTGGTTTGATGGAAGAGCTTGGTAGAATAGAGGAGGTAATGGCCATACACACATTAGACAACTCCTTAATGGCTAACCCAACTCAAACTTAGGAAGAAAATCATAAGGTTGCAGGGATAATTGAGGACAATGAAGGCATGCAACCAACAGTGGCAAACTGGGATGAGGAAAATATTCATGAAATTAGGAATTTGTTGGAAGATTCACCTGATCAAGTTAAAACCCAACAACATCCTTATCCTGAATTTTTAGAGTTTGAGGTTCAAATAATGGGTGGAAATCACGAAGATCAGAATGGTTGGATCAAGCACCTGGATTTGAGGATGATATTGAAATTTAGGGAGAAACTCTTGAAAAGCTTGGTATTCTAGAGTACACTCACACATTACAAACCCCCAACACATCACAAAAACCTCATTGTCCTTTCTTGCCCAACCATTGCACAAATCCTACATCCACCCAAACCTCCTCTGTATTGAGTCAACAAAACTCCTATTGGAGACCATTTGGGCTCTCCCTGCATCACCAACTTGCCACTTTCATTGATCATCTCTCTGGCAAGCCCACTTTCACTCACTGGGACTCATATCTTGGGGCCCAGAACTTTGTTCTTGTAGCTTCAATGTTTAGAATTTTTGTTTGAGGATTGTGCCTAGTTGAAGGCACTATACTTAGCACATGTATAGACTGTTTTGGAGCTGACCAGAGTTTCATGGAATACAGGTGATATTCTTCCTATTCTGCCCTTCTTTATGCTTTTATTTTATAATGACGACATTGCATTGGCTAGGCATGGGGGGTGGATACTTTATGATTTGATTGTTTTGTTAGCCTATAATAGTAATTTATTATTATTTAAAAAAAAAAGGAAAATTTAGAATTAGGAGAAGAGAGCTCAGGCATTAGGAGTTGTGAACTTTAGGAAATGATACTTTAGGACCTGAATACAAAGACTCTTTAGGTCTTCGGGCTTAATTAGCCTGGTTGTCCACTAAAATGTGGACTTGGTCTCGAGTCCTTGCCAAGTAATTTTATTCTAGCTTGGCCAATAAATTGGGGTGATAAGTACACGACTCATCAACCCGTCCTTTGATTTGGGGAAACTTATAGTCTAAGTGGTGAGCATGATTTCGTACGCGAAAAGATTTGAGCTGGAAACCCATCATCGTAGTGTGTAGAATCCGCTAACCAAATAAAATTTATATCGAAACTCAAGATGATCCCCATGGCGAACACAGGGAGGCGACATTTGATTCTTTGAAAACCACATTTTAGTTTGTTTCCTTTTGGTATTTTATATTTACTATTTTTTTTGGTGCTTTATGATAGTGTGTAAACAAGTAGGAATATTATCTACACTAAGCTATTCTAGAAAGCAGGAAAGAACTATTCTACTTACTAAGTATGAAGGAAGAGAGAGAGAATCAAAAATTACTTTTAGATAAATGCTTGACAAATGCTTATTACAAATGCTTCTACACTATGAAAGCATTAAAAGGGAAAGGGGGTGAGAGAAATCCTCTTTGTCAACTGCTAGGATGACGAAGCTACGTTGACGTGGCCCAGACAAAGATGTTGAGGAGTTGGAGGAAGGAGAATGGCGTCAGAAAATGAGGGGAGGACCAGCGACTTTGCGGCATGATTTGCTTCCTAGAATGGGGTTGAGAAGACGACAGTTGAGAGCTCCACGAATAGTGATGAGAAGGTGGAAAATAATTTTTTTTTTCTAGTAAAGCATCCCAAAGGCTTGGGATACAAGCTCAAGGTGTGTTTTGAGCTCTAGAGTAGGTGAGGAGAGCATAGGAGGGATGATTAGAAATGGAAGGGGTGTAGGGCTTTATATAGTGGTGGGAGGGTGTATCTCGAGTATGGGTCAATAGAGACATTTAAAATGTCGCTGAAGACTCACCTTGGACATCGCTGAAGGCATCACTTGCCACTGCTGTCATCTGCTCATGCAGGCTGGATCAGGCGAGGATGCATCCCAACCGTCGGATCGCCAATGGACACTCCAGATTTCGCGCACATCATGTGCTTGAGATTGCGCCCGCCTGCACGTACGATGGCGCATTTGTTTGTGTGTCAGATATTGCGTGTGTGAATCGCATGCATCAAGCAGCGCCACGTGGTGAAGCCTCCCCCGCTTGATGGCATCCAACAGATGCAACAGAATCGGCCCCGCGCTTGCAAAATTAGGCACAGCAGGTAGGCTTCGAACGTGTGTTCGGGTGTTGAGTAGAAGCCTTAACCGCTGCACTGAGGGCGGGTTTGAATCTCACTTAGGAATTAAGGCCCATGAGCCCACGACTGTTGGATTTTGATCCAACAATCAAGATTGTGTAAAGCTCTTCTCTGATTGGCTTGAGGTGAGCGACATGGCCTCCTGACGACCATTGGATTCGAATCCAACGGTCGAGATTTCACAAGTGCAGCTTGGGAGGAGCGGTTGCAGTCATGGTGGAGGGCTATGGTGGTGCCACGTGGCGCCATCGTGGTCGTCCAACTTCTTCTTGTAGAGGTCGCTACAGAGCTCTAATTGTAGTGGTTTTTGCACTGATAGACTGCGATCGTCATTTCAGATCCATCCATACGGTCAGATTTTTCATTCGGAGCCTGCAAAGATGTTGCATTGCCCCCTAACCATATAAAATGTGGATATTAATATATAAATTACACAAATTATCCTAAATGCAATGTAATGAATGTTATGCATTATTCACAATGCTATATGAAATGTTAAGCTTAGGAACTATCATAAGTTGTCATTTTATCATGAATAAATGCGTATTTTTCACTAAGCATCTGTACACGTTTTGCATTGACTCGCTTCTCATCTGTTCTAATAGAAATTGGGTAGCTAATGAACCTTCTAGGGTGATATGGCTGGCAAGTTGTCGGTGGTAACAACTCATTGGTTGGTTGTCCAGAGCCTAGCCACATGATCATTCTCTTCTTGTTGCCTTTAGGTAAATCTTAGATCAGGGAAGCTACCTACTTAGAAGAAAAAGAAAAGAAAAAGAAATAGAAAAGAAGACAAAAAATATAAATAAATAAACAAGTCACACTTTACGACACAAGAATGGTTGGCAAGTTGTCGGTGGTAACAGCTCATCGGCCGGTTGTTCAGAACTCAGCTCACGAAATGCACACAAATTCCAAAACTCTTAAGGAAGAAGCGGGGAAGTGGAATGATCCGTGGAGATAAACATTGGGTGCGCCCTTGTGTTGACCCCACCAAAATAAAAGTGGGGAGAAAGCAACTGGTCGGATAGATACACCTTTAGGCAACATCTTCTTTTATCAAGGTCACCTAGGGGTGTAGAAACCTGAAGTGCATTTTAATTGCCATTGAGTGAGTCTATCACTTTCATAATAAGATTCTTGGCACTTAGAGTCATTTTCGAGTCTTGGGCAAGTCGGGTAGCTAGAAAAAGTTATCCCGAAACTCTTAACTCCAAAATTAAAAAAAAATTAGAAAAGAAAAAAAAGCAAAAAGAAGTATCTTCCCTTTTCAAAATAAGGTGAGGACTTAGGTGGTCTGCATTTTGGCAGACACCCAGGCACTATTGAGTTTTTGTAATTAGGTCCTTAGTGAAATTTTCTAATGTGATCAACAAATGTTGCCTAAGTGATCAAATCTTGATTCTATTTTATACATAGCATTTAGGTTAATTTTGCTAGGTACTAGCAAAAGATAGGCATGGGGGTATGATAAATGCGCATTTCTTCATGATAAAATGCCTACTTATGTTAATTCCTAAGCTTAACATTGCATTTAGCATTGTAAATAATGCATAACATTCTTTACATTGCATTTAGGATAATTTGTGTAATATGTATATTAATATCTACATTTTATATGGCCAAGGGGCAATGCGACATCTTGGGTGGGTTGGGTAGCTGTAAAAAGTTATCTCGAAACTCTTAAACTCAAAAAATCCAAAAAAATGAGAAAAGAAGAAAAAACAAAAAATGCATCTTCCTTCTTCAAATAAGGTGAGGGCTTGGGCGGTTTGTGTTCTGGTAGGCACCCAGGCATTGTTGAGTTTTTGCAACCAGGTCTTAGGTTGAAAGTTTCTAAAACAACCAACAAATCATGCCTAAGTGATCAAATCCTAATTCTACTTTTATACATAGCATGTAGGTTAATTTTGCCAGGGACTAGCAAAAAGTAATCATGGGGGTATTATAAATACACATGAATTCATGATAAAGTGCGTATTTATGATAGCTCCTAGGTCTAGCATTGCATATCATAGTATAAATATTGCATAACATTCATTGCATTGCATTTAGGATAGTTTGCATATTCTGTATATTAATTCCAACATTTTATATGACTAGGAGGTAGTGCGACATCTTTACAGGCTTCAGATGAAGAATCCAATCAGACAGATGGATCCAGAGTGACTATCGTAGTTCGTTAGCACGAAAATCACCCCGATCAGAGCTCCGTAGCATCCTCTATAGGAAGAAGATGAATGGCCCAGATGGCTCCATCCAAGCTGCCCTACATGAGCCACAGCCTCCTTAGCTTCATGTAAGGAGTGATCCCAGCCGTTGGATTTCAATCCAACGGTTGAGAAATGCTCTACATCAGGTAGTCTCTCCTCTAAAGCGCAGCAAGGAAGGCTCCATCTGGACCGTTGGATCCTCATCCAACGGTTGAGGTGCGTGGCCACACCTCACCTCCACGCGACAAAGCAACGCTTTGGCCAAACGGTGAAGCACTCGCTTGAAAATGAGAGGCATGGGTTAGAGCCTTGATCCTCCGCGCCTGCTCCTGCATCAGCTAAATTGGACCGCTCGATCTTGATCGAGCGATCGAGATGACGCATGCATGTTGGATGATAATGCGCAACTACATGCCAAGGCAAACACGCTCCAGCTGGAGCGCTCACTTAAGTCAACCAGGCGCAGTAGCTGTCATCCGATCATCGTGATCGCGCGGTGAGTGCGATTCAAATTGATGGAGGTGCGATCTGCGGGCACCCTCAACCATGCGATGAAAGATCCAACGATTGCCGTTGAGTGCAGGATTCAAATTCCATCAACCGTGTGCTTCCTCCTCACTATCTCAGCCCTCCATGCTTGATCCAATAGCTGATGCTCTCCTTGCAATGTGCCAGCTGCAGCTGCGCCTCATCACGCTAGCCAAATGAATGAATGCTTTAGCAACACCCCCGACGAATCTTTAGCAATGTTTTAAATGTCGCTGAAGACCTGTGTGCGCAAAAGACCTCCATTCCTCCACTATATAAACCCCAAGACCCCTCCCCTTCCAAACCATCTGTACCTACTCTACTCCCACCTACTCCTAAGCTTTAGTAGCCTACCAAAGCTCCATTAGAGCTTATCCCAAGCTCCAAAGGCCTCTTATTAGTGTAATGCTCCTATATCCCACCAAATATTCGTCCTCCATCCCTCTACTTTCATAAGAAGCCTTGGATCCATCCTCCTACCTCCATTCTGGTAGAAGATCGCCTCCATCTCCTCATCCCCATTCTAGAGCCTTGGTGAAGCATTCCTCTACCCGGCGTCCTGCATCTCACCTCCGTCGTCCAGCACCTCACCTCCTTCATCCAAGTTGCTGCCAAGTGCTGTCGTCTCACCAAATAGACGATTTAGGAGATTTCTTCTTACCCCTATCTCTTTTGTATTTCTTAGCTTATTGTAATAAACAATTGCATGATATATCAAATTTGTTTCCATCTCATTTTATGACATTATATTGCCTACTTCTTTATTGTAAAAAGACAAAAGAAAAAATCACAAAACCTTAAAACCTCAAAAAGAACAAAATGAAGCGCGGATTTCAACGAAAGCAAACGTCACCTCCCTGTGTTTGACCCGGGACTCCCTTGGAGTTTCGGTTATAAATTGTATTTGATAACACGTTTTGCGAACTACGATGATGGGTTCTTGAAACCCTAATTTTTCTTTACCAAAACCCGTTTATCAGTCCTCAAGGGGCCACATTGCCCTCCTCAAGCCAAGTAGAGACAAGCTTCATGCAATCTCGACCGTTGGATCAAGATCCAATGGTCGTGGTCCGGTGAGCCTTAATTCCTAAACAAGACTCAAACCTGCCCTCTGCGCAGTGGCTGGTGCTTCGACTTGCAATGCATGGACGACTAATCGAGGCCTCGTGTGCGAAAGTAATCTGTTGAAGCATGCGTGGGTGAAATTCGTCCGTCGATGGGTGATCGAGCAGTGAAGGAAGCAGCTAAGTGGCGTCACCTAATGTGCACGACCTACACATGCAAGATTCAACGAGCGGGCGGATGCACGATCGTACGCACCCCAGGAGGGTGTAAGGCTTAAGTTGTTTAACATAATCTCTGCCATTTGATTGGGTGGGGTTCGAGCTGAAGCATTGCCTCCCGTGCCATCAGAGCCGTTTGTCCACAATCCTACTGCTGCAATCGACTCCACCACGGCTCAACGAGTGCCAGCGGGTGCCAACTGCGTGCATCAGCACGCGAGATCGACGTCCAGTGAAGCCCAACGCTATCCAATGAGGCTTGGTTCAGTGAGCACCAGCTTGCGCATGAGTTGGCTATAGCAACGAATGAATGGGATCTACAGTGACGTCCTGGATGTCATTAATGGCCCCATACCTGTTTTAGCTTACTCTCATCCACTATATAAGGACCTACACACCCCCTTGCCTAGCCATTCCTCACCCACTCAAGAGCTCCAAGAAGCCTCCTAAGTTCCTAAGTGCTCATTCCCAAGCTCAACTACCTCCTATTAGTGTAATACTCCACTACTCCACCAAATATTCAACCTTACCCACATCACCTTCATAGGAGACCGCAGAGCCATCCCCTCACCTCCATTCGGGTAGACGATCACCTCCACCTTATCACCATTCCTACAGCTCAGTCAAGCGGCCCTCTACTCGGATTCCTCCTGCACCTCATCCCCGATGTCCAGTACCTCATCTCCTCCATCCAAGCCGCTGCTAAGCACCATCGTCTCACTAGACATTCGCCTTGGGAGATTTCTTTTCATCTTCATTTTGTTGTTATTTTTTTTAGCATATCTCTATTTAGTGAAATAAACATTATTTTGGATATATTAGATTTCTTTCATGTCTCTACTCTCTCTCTCTTGATTTATTTTTGCTAGTAAATTACCTTGGCTAGTTCTTCATTATAAAATACAAAAAAATCACAAAATCCTAAAAATACCAAAAAGAAATAAAGCGAAATGTGGATTTCAAGGAAACAAACGTCGCCTCCCTGTGTTCGACCTGAGACTCCCTTAGAGTTTCGGTATATATTTTATTTGGTAGTGATTTTTGCGACTACGATGATGGGTTCTCCGAAACCGTAACTTTTCCTTGCAAAAACACTCTCACCACCCTATTTCTCTCATATATATACAAGATATAAACATTAGAAAAACCCCTAAAATACCCAAAAATACCTTGTGTACTATGTATATACTTGTATATATAAGTTAAACCTAAGCTATATGTCTATATTGTATGATATGTATATAATGTGTGTAAATAACTTATATATATGTTCTATATATTAAATTAAATATTTAGGATGACTTATTGTATATATAACTTTATTGTATAATTATCTATTAATTTATATTAACTAAAAATATATTAATTTAAGTAATTATACAAACCTACCTATATGTACATACCTATGTCTAATACTATACATAATTATTTAACTATGTATTATGAATTGTATGATACATGTAAACTAATTTAATTATATATTTATATTAAATAATTAAGGTATTAAGTTAATTAGGTAATTTATTAACTTAAAATAAAATAAATTAGTAATTTAAGTTAATACTGAAGTAATTTATAATGTACACTTGTATAGTAGTATATTAAGTATTTTCAACCTATTTATACTATATTTATAGTGTATTATAGTATTTATAAATTATTTATGCATAAAACTATCTAAAACATATATTTAAATGTATATAAATTAAAATAAAGTTTCTAAAATACAATAAAAATGTGTAATAAATAATTTATTATATAAATTAACTCTGTATTAAGTCAATTGTATAATTAATTAACTAATTTATACTTTAGTTTAGAAATTAACCCCTAAAATAACATGTATAATTTCATAACTTTAACTAATTTTATTATATATATAAATAACTTATATCTATAAATTAATTGTACAATTAGATAGCCCTATATAAGGGCTTTGTGCCCATATAATTTAATTTTAATTTAAAATAATTTATGGCCCTCAAATCAAGGGCCAAAACTTTTAAAATCAGATACTGTTGAGTGCTACTTACGCTCAATTGGGCGCTTCACAATAGTGCCCTATCATGGCCGTGAAAGGCTATGCACCCATTTATAATGCCTTTGTGCTGGTGATCTCACCGGTTGTTAGCGTAGGGTACAACTAAACTCTCATGAGCATGCAGGTCATTTATCCTCAGGGCATGTGCCACGTGCACCTACAGGCATGCATGGGTGCATGCGTGAGCGCGTGAGTGCGCGGGTGTGTGAGTGCGTGGGTGTGTGGGCACGTGAGCACGTGTGGGCCTGTAATGGGCCTGGAAAATGAACAAAATATACTTAATGAACTAGGGCCGGCCTAGTAGTAGAGGTCTGGTCACACCTTATTGGGCATTGTATATCCCTCGAATTGGGTCTGCCTACCCATTAAAACATAATTTTGGTCTTGTGAACAATGTCGTGTGTGTGTTATGTGAGAAGAAGCCTAAATTGACTAAGTAAAGAAGAAGAGAAATGAGAGAAGATAAGAAGAAGAGAGAGTAGCTATGTAAATGGCTAAGTGTTAGTTGCTTGTGTGTAGTGTGTGTATATAAGTATAATAAGTATAGTATGATATACATATGTATATAAATAAAGTAAATAATATATATGTATATAATAGTGTATATGTATATATATGTATAAGTATGTAGTAAGACTTTGTTTTAGCCTTATATGTATTAAATAAACTAGGGCTTTAGCGATAGACATATATGTCACTATACACATATATATACATTAGTATAAGTAGTTCTTTATGCCTTAGGTTATGTAAATATGTTACTAAGGCAATAGCGACGTATGTATATGTCATTATAAATAGAATACGTGTTACTATAGATATTAGTATGTTAATATAATTTAGTATAATAGATATGAGTAGCTATGTTTGTATCTACACTTAAGTATTACTTGTAATAGATGTACATAGTTAGCATAATGTAGTATTAACTGATTTTTGATGCTTGTTTGTCGTACATATGTTTAAGGCATTGTAATACATATTAATTGATTCTTTTTGTAAATAATTGACCAATTCATTAATTGTTTGATTCATTCATTCATTTTGTAAATAAAATTAACATTTTTAGAATAAAAGAGCATCTTTGGACTTAGAGAGTGATGTACATTAATAACTGCCTCCCAGTGAACGACTTAGAAACTAACCAGTAAAAAATGTAATTAAATAAAAATGACGCGACATTGGTTTGCATTTGTGACAAATATACTACAACAATGACACATAAAATGCCATATTTATTGCAACTCGAATGTCGACAATCAAACATGCAATCCGAGAAAGAGAAACATCGAGAGATTGTAATACCATTACTTCTAGTGGATTTACGAGAGCCTTGCCCTCCCTCTAGAAGTACACCACTTATGGTGGAACTGGGTCACCAACCTCCCTGTTTTCCATATTATTACTTGCCAATTTTTATATTCTTGTGGCAATGCTACATTTTCTACGTCAACAAATTCTTTGATAGCTATAGGTGGCTTTGATGGTAGCTCCCGAGGCCCATCAAGTGCGCATTGCAATAATGCCCCCAAAGCTTCTTATATCGATGTCTTTATACACCTCACAGCCTTGTAGAAAATTTGAATTTTGTTGACGCGGCTAGATCGTGTTTTAACAATTATTGCGTTGTAATATAGACGAACTTTCCATGAAAATAAATAAAGATTTATAACTCGAAAACCAGAGTATCCAAGGTTGAACACAGGGAGCAATTTGAATTATTACTAATCTCAAAAATGTAATTGAACACTTAATTACTCAAAACATAATTCAAATATAAATGCATGAGTTTGAAAATTAATTGCGGCAAAAAGAAGAATTTGGACGTTTGATCATGGGATCAGACGTCTTAAAAGATGTTTTCTCCTCTCCTATTCTTCTTCTTCTGATTTTCTTCCTTTCTTCTCTACAGTGGCTTGCTTCTTTCTTCCTATTTTCTTCTGCAGTTTCTTTCTCTCTACGGGTCTTCTTCTTCTTCCTTGGCTCTGCTTCCCTTGCCTTCAGTTTCTCTTCTTCTTCTTCTTCTGCTTGTCTTTACCTTTCTCTATTTCTTCTTTCTTCTTCAGTTCTTCTCTTTTTCCTTCGCCTCTTCCTTTCATTCTCTTTTTCCTCTGTGAAGGCTTCCTTCCTTCTGCTTCTTCTCCTTAGCGGCTAAATGTTGGCTTCACTTCTTCCTTCTTCCTTCCTTCCCAGCACAAACCAAAGCAAAGCAAAACCTACCCCTCTACCCACACTCACGCATCTCTCTCTCTCTGTAAACCACTCTTCGGCACGCTCTCCCAGAGCCGGGTAAATGGGTTGGATCATGCACCCACGTCCAGGTGCAACGGCGTGAGGGTGGTGCGCGAGGAGTGCTCAGGGTAGTGTCGGGTCGGGTTGCCAGATCTGTGTGGTGAAGTCACGGAAGAGGTGGTGAGAATAGGTGAGGGACCTCACCCCATGTGCGTTCGGAGGCAACGAGCTCATATCACAAAAATAATATAACTCACTCTAGCGCATTGTGACTTAACCAGGTGGGACTATTGTTCCACCTCTATTTCGCACACGCCTGTAGGAGTCCATCCTTCAATTTCCACTGCTGCAGACTTTGCAGCATCTCTTGCTGGAACAGAAGTCTTTGCGATACCTCCCCGAGCTAGCTGGACCTGGAGCCCTGAAGAATTGCAGCCTGGAGCAAGCAAGAAGCTTCTTCAAGTCACCGCTAATGGCGGTCGGGGGGTGAAACTTGTCGGACACGAAAAGAGCCTCGCAGCTTAATCAGATCATCGGGGGACCTTCGCCGTGTCACGGCAAAGGTGAAGAGCTAGGTGGCAGGCCGCGGGGTGACCTAGGCGTGCGTGCCTAGGTCGCCCTGTGGCCAGATGGATGGGTGTGATCGGGGGGCTGTTGGGGAGGCGTAGAGGGTCTATGGATGGGCGGAGGTTATTCAGTGAGGTGAGGCAGAGGTTATGCGATGGTCGGCGAGGCGTGTGGGGCTGCGGAGCGACGGGAGCATCTCGCCGGAGGGTGGCCGGAGATGAAGAAGATGGTGGTGAACAGCGGCGGTCAAGGGGCATTTGATGAAATAAAATGATGGAAATGAAAGAGGGGATAGAGAAGAATAGTTTTAACCTAGCTAAAGGGACGAAGGGGACAAGGAGGCGGCCGACAGTACCTGCTGTCGCCGGAGAAGAAAGTGTCCAGTGGAGGAAGATGGCGGGGACGACGGGGTTAGGGCAGCTCGCGCGGGTGTTGCGTGACGCGGAGGAGGATGAGGCGGACGGCTTTGCCACTGGTTTTGTGGCAGAGCGACGAGGAGGAGGAGGGGGGGCTCATCGGAGCTTGCTGGACCCCTTTGCTGGAGAAGAAGAGGAATTTGATGTGGAATCTCGACTAAGTCGAGATCAGGAGGTGCGGCTGGAGTTGGGGTTTAATTTATAGGCGCTGGCCGTGCTTCTAGTGCGTGGAGGGCACGCCTTCCGCCACCTACGTCTTGCCAGAGATGGAAGGTAGTTAGATACCCAAATCTCTCGTGCATTCACACGAGAGATTGGGTGCAAATCAGGGGTTGTGATCGGGCTTAGATGGAAGGGGATTCCTCAGAGAGTCTCCCTTCCAATTCTGGGAGGGGACCTCTGAGGGATCAGAGAGTATTCCCTCTCTAATCCTCACCAGAGAAGGATTCTCTCCCCAATAATAGCGGAGGGACCTGATTGTAAGATTTGCAAGAAAGTTAGGGGGGTTTATGTGATGGTTTTCAAAAGATAGTGACCAAAATGTGATTGGGTGTACTAAATTGCAAAGTAGGTCAAGATGACCTCCCATTAGGTCCAAATTTTGGTAAAAACCTAATTTGGACCTAAGGAATCCAATGGTGAAGTTGGATTTTAGGTTTGGCCACGTTTGGCTGGACATTTTGTGTAAAAACCCAAATTAGGTTAATTAATGAGCTAGGACCCTAATCTTGGTCAAACTAGGTTCCAAAGGCCAAATTGAATGTTCTAAACCCTAGGAGATATTTTTCCATGATTTTTAGAGGGTTTGCTTGATTTTTATCTTGATCAGAACCTTGTTTAATTAAGTGGGTCTGTTTTAGGGTTACTAGATGTGATTTAATTCCTGGATTGCATATGAACCTATTTCTGATTGAATCAACCCACTTTTTATCTCATTTAGACCATTTGACCTATGTTTTGCCTCTGAGAAACCCCGTTTACGTACTGCAATGGTAAAATTACAGTTTTAACCTTTATTTCATATTTTTTTCTCAGAACACTTGTTCCTTCAATTAAGCTCTCTTCTAAGTCATACAGGAGCTTTTATTCTCTTTATTAGGTCAAAATGAGCTAGTTATGGCTCATGATGAGGCTCTCATCATACCCCCATGCCTCCACGGTTAAAGCACCCGTGCTTGAGACATTTTTAGCCTAGGTTTAGTTTGCAGTGCATTTTTGTAAGAGAGACGGAAGATTTATTTGTTTGGAGAGTTTTCTCTATCTTTTCTTTTTATTTTTAGCTTCGGATTAGCTTCTCAACACGGTTTGTATTGGATTCCTCGTCCCCATCATCAATCCTCAAGGGTCCCTGGCTATCGATGCTTCGAGATAGCACTGCCCATGGCAACCCCCAGAACCCTGGCTTTCGAGATTTCGAGATAATCCCGCCCATGGCGTTCCGTGGCCGAATTCAGACCCTGGCGATCGACATTTTGTGATAATGCCGCCCATGGTATCTGAACCAACAGAGTGCTAACATGCCCCCAGTAGGATATTTTAATATCCTAAGAGACAAGCACCGAGGAGATGATATGTTGTTACGCATCTTCGAGGGGAATTTCCCGCCTCTCCACGCCGGAAACTCGTCCAAATCAACTTGTGTTGATCGGCCTCTCTTAATCTAGGTGACTTTTTCAGAACATTAAACGCTTTTGTGTGATTTTGATATTTAGGTGCACGGAACCCGACTGTGTGTGAATTGGAGTGCTTAGGTTACCGAATCCCGCAAACTGAAGGTCAGTTAACGAGGCCGAATACTTCCTAAGCCTTAGACCTAAGACTTAAGCTTCGCATTTTCCCCAACCTCTTGAGGATTATCCCGATCTTAGCGGATACGTGAATTATTAAGCTAAAGAATCTAGCTCAAGAGGCCTAAGACCATCATTCCTGCTAATTTCTTTTTATGTCTCCTTAGCACTTTTCTTTTTCTCTTTTCTTGATCTGGTCTAGAACTTCAGTTAATTCCTTAATCTTTTACTAATGACTACCTCTTTTTCTTTTTCATTTTATGCTCCTTTTTGTCATTTTTTTGCTCTTTTTCTCCTTATGATTATGTGTCTCACAAAATTTCCTCCCTCTAATTTTTTTGTTCTTTTTCATAATTTTTCAATTTTTTGTGTTTTTGACCTATGTGAAATTTTTTGTGAGATTCCTTTTGACTTTTTCTTGGTTCTGTATGTAGCACTTTATCACCCCCCATGCCTACGTTTTGCAATGTCCTCATTGTAAACAGAGGGTGTGAAATAGTGTTGAGGTCAGGGACTTAGAACAAGATACATCGAGTGGGTGAATGAGTCAGAAATGACTGATGCGGACGATTTCAAGTTCTGGAAAGTGTACCAGAGGTGGGATCAACTGTCTAAGGCTGAACTCAAGGTGCAATGGACGTGGAGTACAGATAGATAATCAGACGGGTCTCTATTTTTGGAATGATGGGTTGCCTCCCGTTAAGTACTAAATTCAATGCCTTCAGCCAAGCGGAAAATGAGGTGGAGAGGGAGCGGTCAAATCAGCGGAATTTTGTAAAACAAGCACCTTGATTAAGAGCCTGGTTGGTCTAACCAGGTGCTTGTTAAGATCAGTTGGCTGATGATGCAGCCCAAACCCAATAAGTCTGGTGGGTTGATAGATGTAGATCAGCAGATGCGGAACCCACCATATGCAATGTGGCTCAGATGGATCTGGAAGTGAAAACTCGGGTTTAGGCTGAGTCGAATAAGCCTGGTCAAAGTAGGGTTCCGAAAAATAATCAATGTATGGTGTGGAAACCCTACATGGGTGATCAAAGAATGATGGCTCCTATTTTTCGGTTTGATCAATACCTGATACCTGGTATAGATATGGAGTTGAATCATTTGCAAATAGCTCAGTGAGAGATGAATCAGAATAGAAATTGAGTCCGGTTGTGGGTCGGGGTAGAGAACGGGTTTTGATTGGTTCTGTATATGTTGAAAAGGTGGCTTCAAAGAGAATTGACTTGTTGTAATCAGGAGGCAGATTTTCTCCAATGTTATGGTCAGATTCGAAATCGTCGGAGAGTTTGCGAAAATCAAAATTTGAATGAGATTCAAGATCATGAGTTCCACCATAGAATAAATCATATGCTGTAGATTCAGCAGCCTGACTGGGGTCTAGCCTAGATGTTAATTCTGAGCTTAAAAAGGTGTCCTTATTTGGTAGAGGCTCAGGTTCTAAGCTAGTAGGCTAGACCCAATTGAAACCCCACTCATCCAACTCCTCAGTTTCTGTATCGTAGATTGGCATGACTTTCGAAAAATCGATTAGTTCCTCTGAGGATGTTGGCGAGGGATATTCATCAAATAGAGGCCCAAACTCATATTCTTCATTGAAAGATTGATCTTCCTCATATGGGGCCTTGAAATATTCAAAATAGGTTTCAGATCTAGATTCTGGGCTTAGGATGTGGGTTGAATCACTAGAATCTAGGTTTGAATAACCTTCGAGGGTCACCTTATCAGAATAAGGGACGGAATTTACACCCTCGAGAGGTTTAGTTCTACTCTCATTATTGCAGGATTCTAAGCCTGGTGATTCATGGTTTAGAGTGAGCTCAACATGGTGTTTTCCTGCATTTAGAGCTTCCCAACCTTCTTCAATATCAGGCACAATGTGCTCCATCTGGGTTGGGAATCCACAACCATTTTGTGCCTCAAACCCGAGATCAGATTGATCCTCGATGTTGTCCCAAGATGGTTCATCCTCTGTTTGTGGTATATACGGGTACTTCTGGTCAATAATTTGTTTTACTAATCTCATTATCTCTTCCCATTTTTCAAGACTATCTTGGTGTTGCTTCTAAAGTCGAGGATTTGTCATACATTGAAGGTATTCAAGATTGTGCAATTTTTCTATCTCAATGTATCCAGTAATGAGCAAGTCACGGGTTGATCCTTTTGTGGCTTCTGCCAATAGTACTTGGGCACAAGTTATGGTAAAGGTTGTGGTTGTTGGGACATCAACCTGAATGTTTCCTACTGGTGTTGAGGTTTCTTCTTTTTTATAGAATTTCAGGGCATCCTCAATCATTCTATCTCTCATGGATCTTTGACATTCAGGTTTCTTGAATGGTAGTCCTAAGTGGTTTGGCTGCATATTTCGATCAGGTGGTGGAATCAAGAAGTAGAATCGGAGTTTGAATCAAGATGTAGAAGCAAGGTATGAAGCGATTAGATCTGAATAACGAGTCCCACTGAAAATGTGTGTGTGTGCTCTAAAGAGAAAAGATGAGGGACTATAGATTTTTTTGACCTAATCAAGACACCCAAAGATGTTTGGATGACTATGGAGGTCCGGGGTGGATGGTACCCCTGGATAAGAAGATCGTCCACCTGAGAATTACCTAGGCAGCCAGAGAGGGAGAGTCCTGCAAAGACCAATATAGTAAATCCTGCTTAAGGCACGTCTACTTGATTTTAATTAGGGCAAGGATTTTTGTGCTTAGGAATGTGATGGGCATTAGGGGGTATTTACTTGTAAAGATTAATTTAGAGTGTGTAGTGCAATGGCAAACAAACCAACAAGGCCTTTATTGAGAATGTACGTCTTTTAGGGTTTCACCTTGTTGTCACTCTTTTTAGGGTTTCGCAAACAAAGTTATTGCGGGTAATGCAACTTCCTTTAACAGTTAGGTCCAATGTAGAGATGCATGGTAATTTTAGGAAAGTTACTTAGAAGAATATACGAGTCCACTAGAGGCAGCTTAACCCTAGAATGAATGCCCTTGAAGCAAATATCTTCTATTTGTATACAGGTTTTAGGGAGTGAATCAGAATTTTATTTTTTTTGCTCTATTTTTTGTTTCTTAATGCAAACCTAACTAATGCAAGTCGTAATCTAAGCAGAGAGACATGTACTTGATCAGGTCGGTCTAATTGGTCAGGGCTCAAATCTTCCTACAAAATGCACAAACCAAGCAAAGGTAAATGAATTAGTAACTAATTATGCAAACTGGGCGGGGGAGGATGGCAGGCGATCCTAGGGTGAATGGAGGGAGAAATCGTGATGGTGAAGGATAGACGATTTGCAGGTCCAGGGCTTGGAGACGAAAGGAAAGAAGAGGAGTCAGGGATACTGGAAGGTGGGAAGCAAGCATGGGGAGTGCAAACAAGGGGAGTCATTGGAGCGACAAAGAGGTTTTGTGCTTCAGATGTCGATGCCGAGGGCACATGGCAGCGATATGCCATCACCCACTCGTATGCCTTGCGTGTGGAGGACATGGCCACAAGCGGGATTCCTGTGCGACCAATAGAGGGCAGGAGAGGGATGGGTCCAACCTGCATCTAGGGGCAGCAAACATTAGGATGCCACCACCATCGCCTCGTCCTAACTATGGGGGTCATACGGTGGATGTTGAGGTACCCATGACGGAAGAAATCAAAACTGCTGAATTGGTGCTGCGAGGGGTTCTGGTAGGAGAGGTGATGACCGACACTCCCTCCTTGGATAATTTTTGTTAGTTGGTAAGGTCTCTATCTCTGTCGACCGATGGGTCGAAGGTTGTGTTCCTCTCCCCCACGTGGTTTGTGCTTTTTGATTTGGGGATGATGGATGTTGAACGTCTGCACTTTCGATCAAGTACTTTTGATGGATTGATGGTGATTTGGAGATTGGTCTCTCCTTTTGATGGATCCTTACCCAAACGACCACCCCAGAGGACAGGTTCTAGATCGGGGAGGCTAGGGATCAGGGGTCTGCCTCTACATCTGAGATCGAAAGAGGTGGTGACGACCATGATTACAGGCTTTGCTACTTTGGCCAAAGATGCGGAGGTTAGTTTAATGGAAGGAGATGGTCAGGTTATGAGTGTCTTGGTGGATGTCTTCAAAGTAGGTTCTGTCCCTGAAAGGATAATTCTCCGATGTGGGGGAAGCTCTTGGCTTCTGGCATTAAGCTTCACAGTGGGCGATATTGATGGGGAGAACTGTCAAGATAAGCCGTCTTATGCAGAGGTGATAGGTGTGGAGGATGTTGTGCATCAGATGGGTGGGATGACCCCTGATGAGGCACCTATGCCCAAGAAGCGTAAGAATCATTACCATCTTGGGGAGGAGGAAGTGATGGAGTTGGCGCCAATGGAACCTGCTATGGTGGAGGATGTGGCAGCAACTCAACCTTTGTTAGATTTAGTAGAAGAGAGGACCCTACAAGAGATTTCAAATACCCTTAGGCAAGCCCAATCCAAGTTAAATGCAATGGAAGGTCTGAAATTTGGAGCTAGGACAAATACCAAGGGAGGTGTGGGTAGATCTCCTTATAAACTTAGACAAAGAAGACTGACCACGACTGTGAAAATTGATGAAAACTTGGTGGCTGCTATTATGAAGGTGGGCAGGGCCCATGATGCAAATAAGGGGGACTCCCTTGGAGGACGATGAGAGTCCTCACATGGAATGTTTGTGGGTTGTGCGACAAGAGCCGAAGGGCTTCCCTCTCAAGGTATCTGAGAGAGTGGGAGATTGATTGTGACATAATTCAAGAAACACACATTGAGAACAAAGAGGACAGGGTCTGGACTGACTTGAAGAATGCGAGGATGGCTAAATGTGTCTCTCAATGCTCAAGGTAGATCAGGTGGGATCGCTCTATGGTGGAGAAAGGCTTTTCTTTAGTTTCTAGAGGTGCATAAAGCCTGGCATTTAGTGAAATGCAAGTTCAAAAGGTGTTCGGGGGAAGATGTGTATTCATCACTGGTGTAAATGGGCCATGTCTTGCATCAATGAGGCAGGAATTATGGGATGATTGGGCTGCAACCGCAGAACTTATATAAGGGGTTGCTTGGTTAGTGGGGGGGGGGGAATTTAACTATGTGTTGATAGAGAGAGACATGCCAAATGGTGTAGTGGATAGTGCATCCCTTGGTTTCCAGTTATTGGTTCAAAATCTGGGTTTAAGTGAATACCCATCTTCTGGTGCTGAGTTTACTTGGAGAAATGGTAGTTGCCTTATGTCAAAGATTGACAGATCTTTTGGAAATGCCAATCTCCTCGAAATGTACCATCTATCAGTAGTTTCTGGGCTGGAATGCCCTTTCTCAGACCACACCCCCTGGTTTGGGACAGTGGGGAACAAATTCAGGCTGTCTCCCATTTCAAATTTAAAAGGTCATGGCTACGTGAATTGGGTTTTCGTGAGATGATTGAGGTGTGGTGGAGGGCCAAACGAGTGGAAGGATCAGCTACTGTCAAGTTTGCTTCCAAACTGGCCGATTTGTGCAAAATGCTTAAAGAATATGGGGCTGTGGTATCTACGTTGAGACAACAAAGACGTTTGGAGGCTTTGGAGAAGATCTAGGGCTTGGATATAAAAGAGGCAGTAGAACCTCTGTTTGATCAAGAACTTGAAGATAGAAGAATGTGGCAAGGAGTGGTGGCGGAGGGAGATTTGAAACAGGAGATGGATTGGAGGGAGAGATCAAGACAACTTTGGCTTAAGGAGAGCGATGCCAACACCAAATATTTTCATCTCGCAGCCAGTTCTCACAGAAGGGCGAACATAATCTCTTCCATAGTCAAGAATGGTCAAAGAATCTACTCTATGCAAGAGATTAGATTGGAAGCCATCAAATATTATAGGGATGCCTCATGGGCTGCAGCTAGAGGTATGTGGAGGGTGACGGTGAGTGATGCACCTAAAGTCTCTGAGGAACAGGCTTCCAAGTTGATGGATACCATAACTGAGAAAGAAACTGTGGATGCCATAAAAGAGTTAAACAGTGAGGGCTCCCCTGGGCCTGATGGCATCCAAGTTTTCTTTTACAAGGAACTGTGGAGCTTGGTCAGTAATGAGGTGATGGAGGTCATTAAGGAGTTTGAGAGAAGGAATTTGAGCTTTGATAAGATCAATCGAGCCTTTCTTTTTTTGCTACTGAAGGTCCAAGGAGCAGAGAATTTCTTTGATTTCAGGCCTATTGCGCTCTCAAACTCCATTTATTTGGTGGTGAGCAAAATATTGGCAAATAGGATGAGGTCGGTCTTGCAGAATCTGATTCATCCTATCCAATTAGCTTTCCTCCCTAATAGATCCTTGTAGGAATCGTTTATTATGGCTCAGGAGATGGTGTGTGGGTGGCACAAAAGGAAATGTAAAGCCTTTATGTGTAAAGTTGATTTCCGGAAGGCCTATGATTCTATTTCATGGCTGTATCTCTGGGAGGTGTTTAAGAGAAGAGGGTTCCCGTCCTTATGGATCCAATGGATGAAGCGCTGCATCACAACCTCTTCTTTCTCTCCTTTGATCAATGGCAAACCATGTGGGGCGTGGATTCAACCACAATGTGGTGTTAGGCAAGGATGCCCGTTAACCCCGCTGGTCTTCAACCTTGCTGTGGATGGACTGGCTATGTATGCCTGTAAACTTGCTGAGGCTGATGTCATCAGAGGATACTCACTGTCCAACAGAAGAGCTATGGCCCCTGTACTCCAATACGCAGACGACATAGTATTTTTTGTTGAGGGGACAACTACTGTAGCCCAAGCATTAGGACATATGGTGAACATCTTTGGGGATCTGTTTGGTCTGAGATTAAACAGGGAGAAATCCACCCTGATATGTTTTGGTAGGAATGAGCAGGAGCAATATGCACTATTAGCCATGTTGGGAACTCCTCTATCAAATTTGCCAATCAGATATTTGGGGCTGCCACTGAGGTATTCAAAGTTGCGGAAGAGTGATTGGAATGCCATCTTTGACAAGATTTCTGTTAAGCTGGAAGGTTGGAATAGTAAGTTCCTATCTAAGGGTGGAAGGCTAATCTTGTTAAATTCTGTTATCACTTACATTTCGATTTTCTACTTTTCCCTTTTCAAAGCTCTGAAGGCCATTTGGAAATGGTTGGATTTGATGCGAAAGAAATTCTTTTGGAAAGGTGCGCGACATGAGGGTATGTTCATGCAGCCACTGAAATGGGAACATCTGTGTCACCCCAAGGAAGAAGGTGGACTGGGGATTAAAGCACTTAAAGAGTTTAATGAGGCCTTATTGATTAAATGGGCTATCAAAATTCTAAATAAGGAGGAAAGGTTATGGACTGAACTTATTAATGATGGCTATAGCTGCTCCAACATTGCTCTGAAGAGATTATACCCCTCCAAACCCTACCCATTTTGGCGTTCTGTCACTCAAGTTATCAGAGATAATTGGCACTTATTGCAGCCGATCCTTGGAGATGGTAGGCATTTCCGTTTCTGGAAAGAGCAGTGGACATCGCTAGGCGCGCTGTAGGAGGCTTACCCAAGGGTGTACTCGGCTTCTATTGATAAGGCTGGGGTGGTTAATAACTATTGGTCTGAATTTGGCAGATGTTGGTGGTTGACTGAATCTGAGGCAGTCAGGGAGGGGACCAGATTATGGGAAGAAAAGTAGAGACTGGTTTCAGACTTGCAAACCATTTGTCTAAGACCCGGTGTGTAGGATATTTATGCATGGGATGGCATCTATATGACTTAACGTGCCTATGGAAAAATTAGGAGTTCTAACAGTGGTATGGGAGGCGATTACATTGATAAGAAAATTTGGTTGTTGAAGGTCCCTCTTGAGGTACAAATCTTTCTCTGGTTATGTAGAAGGGATGGTTTGATAACAGGAGACCTTAGATACAGGAGGATGGGGGCAGCATTGCATGAATGCCATTTTTGTGGGATGCACACTGACAGTTTGAATCATATGTTTTCCTCTTGTTTAGTCACTGACACTATTTGGAGAAAAACGTGTAACAAGCCGCTTCCATCCTGGGAGTCTTTATGGCATGGTTTTGGGATAACTGGGAAGCCACATTTACGCATGGCGGTGACCCTTTGGTGTGTGTGGAGGGCGAGGAATGAGAGATTATTTCAAGAGAGACCAGTTTGTTGTGTACGAATTGTAATGAGTGCTGGTTCCTCATACATAGATGGGGATCTAATTTGTAGTTCTCTTTGTATTTCTTTTTATTATTAATAAATTACCCTCCCGGATTGCTATCGTAGTATGATAGCTTTCCATTTAGTTAAAAAAAAACTAAATATGCAAACTACATGCAAGAAAATGCAAATGCCTAGAAAAGAACACAACCTAATGTGTCACCTCCTCCAAAACGGCATCAAAAAGTGATGCACGAAACTTGCAATAGGTTAAATCATTGTTGTATCTTGTATTTATGGAATCGCTCAAAATTAAATTTCTGAACTCGTAACGGAATAAAATCATAATATATGAGAGCCCAGGTTGTATCTTAGGGAGACTTTTGGATGGATTACTTCCTAACTAATCCTAAGTATGACGGAATTTTTTTTGAAATTTTTAGGGAATTTTACTTTTTTTTGGGGATTTTTGTTTAAGGTTAGGTCAAACTGGTTGTTTTAAGCCCTAGTGCAAGATGCATGCAACCTAGATTAAAAGGTGTCCTAATTTCTACTAATTTTTCCTAAGATTCTTGATTAAACAAGAAAACAACTGTAATTTATTTCTTGTCAATTCGAGTGTATAAAAATTTCTAAAATTTGGATAAGGTCAAAAAATTAGGTTCTGTTTTCGTTATAACGCCTTGTTGATCCATAAATTTTATAAAATAATTGAGAATGATTTTTTCATCAAATTTTGGATAAATACTCCTTACTAGTATCCTAAAGTACTGTCGTTGTCGTAGTATAGTTGTAATGCAAATAGATGTTTTGTCATTTTATTTATTTATATAATTTTTACTAGTTTATTCCAGGTCATTCATTGGGAGACAGCTATTGATATACATCACTCTCTATTATCCAAAAATGCTCTTTTATTCCAAAAATGTCAATTATATTTTCAAAATGAATAATGAATCAAAAAATGAATGAAATGAGTTAATTATGTACCAAAGAATCAATTAATTACTAACAAAAATGCCTCAAACAAATTTACAACTAAATAAGCATAGAAAACTAAGTAAAATTACTCTATGTTAATTTTGTACTAAACTAAACAATACCTAAGTGTAGGCACAATAACAACATACATTTATACTAAACTAAGCTATACTAACATATAATGTACCTATAGTGACGGATACTATATGTACAGTGGTGGATATATATGTCACTAAAGCTTTCAAAAATGTCACTAAAGACTTCAACAACGTTACTAAAGAGTTTATATACAAAAGGCAAAAAACACTTATACATTACTTGTATACTACGTATATATATATTATATTTATTATACATATACTTATATTCATACGTACATATACTATACATGTACAATACATACATGTATATACACACGTACGCTATATACACATACACACACAGTACATGCACACACAGCTTAACATAGATCCAACATTTAGTTTTTTTTTTCACTCATCTCTATTTAAGTTAACTTCATTCTCTCTTTACAAAAATATGCATTAATGGGAGGGCCTAAGGCTTTTCGTGAGATACACAGGACCCTTACGGGTGGGACTAAATCACTATTAGGCCTAGGCCCTAGTTTTTATATTAGGTGCATTTTCATCCAATTAGAGGTCCACTAGGCCCACTGCTCTCAGCCACTGACATGAACCTACGCACCTGCAGGCACAGGCACATGCACATGCACACACACGTAGGTGTGCATGCAAATTGAGAATGTATGCATATGTTCATGTATGTAAGCCCAGGGTTGACGACCGGGAGGGTCATCACTGCCGAACGTAATAGCCAGCAGCAGGAGTCTTAAAAGCCACGATGTGGCATTACGGTTGTAGAGGATTGGCGTGGAGTCTCAACACAAAACTGTGCGGCAAGGCCAACTTTGGACCTCGAAATGTGTGTCCATTTAAAGTCTTTTCTACAAATAAATTATATGGATTGAAAGTTCTCACATAGGGCTACATAATTGTAAAGTTAATTTAAGATAATTACTTATTTAATTATATTTAAAAATTGGTTAAACCTAGTGATTTGTACATGTTTAATTAAAGATTAAATCCTTAATTAATGTATAAATTAATAAATTAATGATTCAATTGACCTATAAATTAGTTATGTTACATAATAAGGTATTTATTGCATATTTTTAATTTATTTTTAGTTGTTTATTTTAATTTATATACATTTATTTATAAGTTTTTATTAGATATATACATATTTACAATATAAATATTATAATACAGTATAAATATATGAAAATTAGGTTAAGAATAATTAAAATAATAGTATACAAGTATACAATATAAATTACCTCAGTATTAACTTAATTTACTAATTTATTTTATTTTAACTTAATAATTTACCTAATTAACATAATAATCTAATTATCTATAATAAATATATAAATAAATCAATATACAGGTGTAAATAGTTATATAATAGTTACTTTAATATGTATCTACAGTAATAGATACTAATATACAAGTTTACATATTTATTTATAATTATCTTAGTTTAAATACATATAACTTACGATAAGTTAATATGTAATTATATAATAAAGTTATATATGCAATAAATCATTATAAATACCTATTTAAATATATATAATACTATTATAAGTTATTTGTACATTATTTACATATATTACATATATACAGAGTATTTTTGTGAATTTTTGGACTTTTTAAAGTTTGCATGGTCTTTTGTTTTTTTATAAAAGTAGGAGAGGAGAGGCAGAAGGTAAGATGAGAGAAATAGGACTCTTTTTGTGTTTTTCATATTAAGTTATTTATTCAGTATTAGAGTAGACTGAACTGTCTACTAGTATTGATGATAACATTATCATTAGCTATAACTAGCTTTAATTAATCAGAATCAATTGACAACTGCTCCTACAAAACCGTCAGAGTCATAATTCACTAAATATCCTTTCTGAGAAGAGTGCATTAAATCTAGGTTAAATATGTAGTTTTAACAGCATATCATAAATGCAGAATAATCATGGGATTTCCCAGGAGTTAAATGAAGATCAAATGAGCATTAATGACTAACAAGAGGGTTCATACAGATAGAAACGGGTTTTCACATACTTCGAGAGTCAAAACAGCACCTGAAACCCTAATTTTAGACCCACTTAAATAACAGAGGTTCTGGTTAGGATAAATTCCATCTAAACCTTCTAAAAGGCATAGAAAAATATTCCATAAGGTTTGATATCCTTGATTTGACCATTGGAACCCATTTTGACTTAAAATAGGATCTCAGACAGGAAGTTTCCCTAATTTAGGTTTCTGCGTAAATTACCTTGTCAAACTTGGTCAAAACCAAAATTCAACTTGACCATTAGATTCCTTAGGTCCAAATTAGGTTTGTACCAAAATTTGGGCCCAATAAGAGATCATCTTGACCTAGTTTGCATTTTAGTCCAGTTTGACTCTCTCTTTCAATTAGCTCCTCAACTTTCAAAATAATTACACAGACCCCCCTAATTTGTCATCACCTTCACCAAGAAGCCCCTGTCGCCATTTCCATCTGAGCGCATTGAACCACTGACCTTCAATCAAGGCAAGCTCCCAGATTCCTCAATCAATCTCCTCTAAAATTGCAAGGAGCATTCCTTAGATGATTCCCCATCATCTGAGCCACTTCCTGGACCGTGAATCTTAGCCAAAATTTCATGTGAGCCCTCAAAATTTAGGGATTGATTTCCCTAAAATTTTGAAGCTTGTCGAGCTTCCTCCCTTATTTGCAGCTAGTCCTGAGGTCTATATAAGCTTCGTGTGGACTATCTCACCTCCTTAGCGAGTTTCTGCGACACAAATCTCTTCCTTTCTCCCTCTCCGATCTTCTCCAAGCTTCGCTCCAGTGACTGTCCTCCCTCGCTTGCCACCACGTACAATAGGTAGTAGGATCTTCTTCCCTGCTTCAATTCGCATCGCGCAATACCGACGCGTCACTATTTGGTCCCCTCCTCGTCGTTGTCCCCCTTCCCGGAGCATTCACCTTCTTCAGCGTTGGCTCATCATAGTTGATGCCTTCTCCACATCCTCTTCATCCGCTAGCTACCCTCTTCGACTCCTATGCTTCTACTGATCACCCCAGTGCCTCTAGACTTTGGTTTTGCTCACGAATCTGTCTGCTCCACCGTTGTCTTCCAAGTTGACAACATACCTCTGGCGACATCCGCAGCACACCACACGCCATCAACTTTCCCGCTACCACTTCCTACACCTTCGTCTTGTCCACGCAAGAAAAACCCCTCAAGAAATTGAGGGGATTGCAACGCCCATCACCTCCCCGAACACCTCTGCCTTCGCATTCATCTTCGGCCTTCGCCACGCTCACACACGCACATCCACAGCATGCCACCACCACATTCACCGCACTCACATGACACTCCTGACCACTTCTGACATGGCTGCAAGGCCGTTTTCATCTTTGCAGGCGTTCGTGGTCCGCCGCCATTAACGGAGCTTCTTCCTTGACCTCAGGAGCCATGTTCTTGCCGAGTTCTTCAGCCATTCGACTCCCAGGATGCACGATCTTCTTCCAGGAGTGTACCCAGGTCTTCCATTAGAGGAAACCACCTTCGCTTCTCCTGCAATCAAGAGCTCCTTTAGCAACTACTTTGTGTGGAGGATTGCAGCTACATTGGTCCCACATCGTGGGGATTGAAGCCTTCAGTGTAAGATAAATTGGATTTCTGCCCACGACCCCTCACCCAGTACACGAGGGGTCGGGTCCCTCCTTAGGCCATCTTCACTCCTCAGCTACCTCTCACACCTAGTAGCCCTGGTCTCCTGCCCAGATCCGCATACCCGCCTGGATACCTGATTATAGACCCGATTATGCAAGTTTTTGAGAAAGAGAAGAAGAAAGAGAGAGTGATGTGGGGGGGTTTTGCCCTTGCTCCTATCCTTTCTATACTTAGCTGCTGAGAGGCTTTCATGCCTCTAGTTGGTATTGGGTTGTGCCTCTCTCTCAAGGCTTGAAGGAAGAAGAGGCCTTTGCCTCTCTGTTGAAGCTGCTCCTCCTGAACACTTAAGCTGTCTGGGGCTTATTTTTGTTGTCTGATACTTGGCAATTGATTTGATTTTGATTACTATTCATATATTTGAGTATTTCTGAGGTTTAAACTTAAAGGGTAATTTGGTGATTCAAATCACTATTTTATCCTAATCTTTTGCACATTGGTATTTGGATCTATTGATATATTATTTTGAATTGTTCTTTTGATCTTAATTACTAATATTTTGCTTAGAATTGTGATATGTGAGATTGAATTGCCATTATTGCTCCCAGTGAATGACCTTGTACTTGGAAGTTATAAATTTTAAGTGTTTACGAGTGATTTTGACTTGCTACGACGATTACATCCTTTAAAACATCAATTTCGCCTGTTAACAGGTATGTTCTACTAGCTAGAGGATTCAGAATACTCTCATACTTTGTACACATCTAGAGAAATACCTAATCATACTCAAGACACCTTTATTTTATTTATTTGCAATTTTTTTGTAATTTTTTAAGTATTTTCAATCTCACACAAATCAGGCTAAAATGAGTGTGAAATAATGCAACTCAAGCCATCAAACTCAAATCTAAAGGCTGAAAATATGAGGTAAACATCTAAACATGCCCATCACACTACAAACAACATTTTTGAACCATAAGACATGATTTTAACATTGAATTTAACTAAAATTTCATATTGGACAGTTAAACCCATTTCATGCTTTTGACAACTAATTTAAAACATGGATTACAAGTCATTCTCATCAATTTTAAGGTTTGAAATTAAGATGTAAATGCTCAAGAACATTCACACAACAATATGCACATGATCCAACAATGAAACATGATTTTTAACTTCAAGTTTTATTTGAATCAGACTTGGACAGATTGAATAGTGTACATGGAGCTGAAAGTGATTGAAACATAGATTACAAGCCATTCTTAGATCAAAACTGAACTACAAAAGTACATGAATGATTGATATATGATGTTCTAACATTACAAAATCATATTAGCTCCTTTCAACCCTTGAATCAACTCCAATTCATTTGGAACAAGGATTATCTTAGAACTGCTGCTGCTGCACAAGTGCACAACAATTGTTGCTCTAATCTCAATAGCCAATGCTGCTGCTACACTGATCAAATGCTCTGATCAGCTGGCAAATACACTAGATAATATTTAATTTAGAGGACTCAATCAGACCTTCTCTGGTCCGATTTCAATGAAAGCAAATCCGATTCAAATCTTGAAATTCATATCCACCGAATCATTTGAAATTAGAAACCGAATATCCACAAATAAACCTAATCAAGTAGTAGATCAGAGCATCTACACCTCTACTGCTTAGGTCTACTCAAACTGATCCAAACTTTGAAAATTAAAATTCATCAATTGTAAAACCTCCAAATGGATTCTAAAATCTATTGAAAATCCCATTACACAATGATAAACTTTAAAACCTTCATTTAAAGCTTGGAAATTAGAATAAAGTCCATTGGATCAGAAATCATGTTGCCCAGATTGGGCTTTTTTTCTGTGGATTTTCCTAGGTGATCTAATCACCTGGAGCTCCTCAACACTAGCGATCAATGTTTAGGACCTCAGGGTGAATCCTTAGAAACTAGTGGATCATGGTTTAGGCCTCAAATCAAAGGATATGATCATCCTTGGCCTAAACTACCCAAATCGGAGCTAAAATTGAGTATATGCTCTAGTCATCAAACTTCAATCAACACACCTCAGATTCATCGCATTGCACCCAATTTGATGTTTAAAAAAGTTGAATCGCTCGATTAAACCTGTTTAAACTTGAATTAACTCCAAATTTTATGATTGGGCATAAAATCCAAATACAAAGCAATCAAGCGAATTGAAGCAATTCAATTTAGATCGGGGGTCCTTGTGAACTTATGAAGTGAATGAGGAGCCCCCCAAATAGATTTGAGCATGATTTGGATCTAGAAGTTAGTAAAATTCAAATCCAAACCAACTTTGATGGATGGGGTGGATTGTGGATCAAAACATGTGGAAAATAGAGCAAATGGAATTGTGAGATGATGATGGAGATCAGTGAACACGCGAAGGATTGCAAAAACAACTCTTTAATCTGAATTGATCAAAGAGGATGAAATCGGATCTAATCTACTCTACTCTTAATCTAAACAAATTCAAATCAGATCAGGCAGTGATTGCTACTCTAGCTAATCTAAACTAAACTAGGAAGCAGTAAATCTACCTAGGAAGCAGTAAAACCTAATCTAACAAGAAGAATGGGACTCTCCTGATCAACAGTCGGTGGCTAAAGAGGATGAAAGGAAGGAGATCACCAGCGAGTAAAGAGCTTACTAGTGAAGCTCTAGGGACGTCCTCAGGCTTGCGTCATCCTTAGTGGCATGGACGAAGGAGGAAGGTGAAGCTCCACCTCTGTCATAGGTGTAACCGAGTGAAATGGGAAGGAGACACTGGAGAGGAAGAATATCAGCTTGAGAGAGGTAGATGGGGTGTTGATGGCACGCACGGGGGTTTGAGCAGATACTTAAGTAGTTGCACAAGTGGATCAGGTGACCGTAGAGTGGTTTTAAGCGATTAGGTCTTGGATGATGGGATGAGAAGGGAGGATGCATGAGAAGTTTCATACCAAAAACCCACCGTTGGATCAGATCTGAAAGAGGCAAGGGTGCATCGCGCAAAGGCACACAAGGATTGGTGGCGGATCCACTGTTGATCTTAAGGAGCATGGGAATGATGGCCTAGATGGGCCGTGTTCTTCGTGTGAACAGTGGAGGAGCGACTGCAGGTGTAATGGAACATTTTCAAGGAAGGGCTTAAATTGAAACATTGCATGTCTTGCAACCAAGCCCATAAGTGGTAGGAATGTTAACCAAGAAGGCCCTAAAGTCTAACAAGGTCTTTGTGGCTATCAAATGAGGCCCTAGAAGGTTTTGTATGCATGAAATGTAAGGGAATGAAGGACCTTTATGTGATGTGATGGTTTCAAGGTCCTATTGATGTCCAAATGCAATGAAATTTTTATGATAGCTTAATTGAACATGTTAGAAGTTAATTTTACCTTTGATTTGAACTTTTGAGCTCAGAAATGTATCCAATTGGAAATTGGATCATCAATTTCTATTGGTGAATAGAATATCTCATTAATTTGACCTAATTATGCATTTTTAACATCAATTTGCTGTTTTAGGTCATTTCCGTTAATTCTAATAGTTAACCCATTTATTGTGTTAAGTAGATAGTGTTTAACCTAGTTTCTAGATTAACCTAGGTATTTTAGCTATGATGAGCTACACCACATCAAGTACTGACAAAATTAAGTGAATTTTAGAAGTGCATAATAGTCAAGATGAATTTTGGAAAACAGGTTTGTGAAATTGCATGAAAATATGGGTGTGCAGACTTGAAAATCTCAAGACACATACTATTTTTGGGTTTTTTGATTTTTTTTGAATTTTGGAAATAATAAAGTGAGTAAATCTACCAACTACGAAGCAAATAGAGGCAAGAGAGATGCAAGAATAAAATAATAATTTATTTCTAATGAAAATAATGTTACAACTATAATGAAGAAGAAAGAAGAAGAATAAGAAGTAGAAGAAGAATAAGAGAGAAAGTAAAGGGATAGAAATAATCAAAATGAATTTAAGGATGAAGAAGCATGAGAAAATCGAAGAAGAGAGTCGCTTCAATCTGGAGAACTAGAGGAATGCTTCGAAAAAAAACCAGAGAGATGTCAAGGAAGAAGGTGAAGATCTTGGAGAAGAATGTAAGGTGGAAGGAGGAGACTAGGGAGTCATAAGTAGGGAGAAGGAGTTCTTAAGCTACTAGAAGACTTAAGGAAGAACTAGAAGGTGGAAGAAAGGTGGAGGAAGGGGGAGATCCTAATTGGAAGAAGAAGAAGGAAGAAAGAAGCTTGGAGAGGAAGGAAGCTAGGAAGAATTCTGCAGAGGAGGAAGGTGTTAAGGAACAAGAGAGGCCAAGGAGTCTTATAGAGGGGGGCACGTCTAAATGTGTTGGGAAGGGTGTCTTGAACTCTAGGCAATGGGATTTGGGTTTTGGGAAATAGGATTGAGATTTAGGCAATTAGGAAAGTAGGAATCCTATTAGGTTTAGGAGTGGATTTTTCTAGGATGTGGCAGAGGTTGGCTCTTGGATTTTTTTTGGAGTTTGGGAGGGTTGGTGGATGTGCAAATATTTAAAAGGGGTAGGGTTTGGAAAGTGCTATTAATTAGTGAAGGCTTTGGTAGGCAATTAAGGCAAAGGATCTTAGAATTAGGATTAGGAAACCTAATTGGGATTTGATTGATTGATGGAATTTTCTTGGGAATCAAATTGGGCATGGCCTAAGAAGGATTTGTAGGATAAATTTCATGGGCTTTAGGGTTGCAAGGAAGGGAGTTGGATGGCCATGGAAAAAGGTTCTAAAAGGGGGCACATTCACACCTTAAATTGTGTCTACAATGGATTTGATTTGTAGATAATCAGGGGATGTGATTGGCACCTAATTGAAGTTGGTTGATTGCCACATTTAGTAAATTATTCTAAAGAATATTTTTTTCTTTTCTTGGTGTAGAAAAATTGTGTGGCAAGTGGATAAGGTGTAGAGTTCTAGAAGATAGGATTAGGATTAGGATTAAGGTAGTGTCACTTGGAGGGTGAGCTAGGTTTTTAGGACTGGGTTTAGGATGAAACTTAGGGTTAAGGCAAGGGTTTAGGGAGCTAAATGGGGATGGTTTAGGGTTAGGATTAGGTATTAGGATTAGGGTTTTTAGTGACGGCTAAAATAGATAGGTTTTGACTAAGGTTAGGGTTAGGATTTTTATGGCCCAAAAAGGTTGTTCTCCTCTCAATATGAGCTCTAGTGATCTGAATTCCTGCTTCTCCTCATCTTGAGCCTGAGCAAAGTGTCCCTGGACATATAAAAATTTCAAACTAGCACAAAATAGGCTCAAAATTATAGCTTTTCTCGTAACATGCAAATATGTAATTATGTACATAATGACCTAAATCTAATGCAACTGACACCCAAAACCAACAAAATTAAGCATGTTAACATATAATTATACCCTAACTAGATCATTTTGACCCAAAAAAGAGAATTAAGCTCCTACATAACCAACTGGGGGTCCTAATTCCATGAATAACCATTCTAAGATAAAAGTAAGAAACAAGGGGTAAAATTGTAACTTTACCATTGCAGTACAACAATCGATTTTCTCATAGGCTAAACACAGGTCAAATGGTCTTAATAAGATAAAAAATGGGTTGGTTCAAATAGGAAAGGGTCCATGTGAATTCTAGGAATTAAATGACTTCTGGTAATCCTAAAACAGACCCACTTGATTTAACAAAGTTCTTGTCAGGATAAAATTCACCTAAACCCTCTAAAATCATGGAAAAATATTCTTTAGGGTTTAGAACCTTCAATTTGGCCCTTATAACCTATTTTGACCTAAATTGGGGTTTTAGACAAATATTTACCCTAATTTGGGTTTTTACGTAAATTGCCTAATCAAACATGGTCAAACCAAAAATATAACTTCACCATTGGATTCCTTAGGTCCAAATTAGGTTTGTACTAAAATTTTGACTTAAGGGGAATTCATCTTGACCCACTTTGCAAATAGGTCCAACCCAACTGCATTTCTACCCCTATCTTTTGAAAACCTCTAAGAAACCCCCCTATCTTTGTCTTCGTTCTTCGCAATTAGGTCCCTCTGCCATTATAGTAGAGAGAATCCTACTCCAGCAAGATTTTGAGGGCACGATCTCTCTGATTTCTCAGAGAATCCCCTTCAAAATTGAAAGGGAGATTCTCTGAGAAATCTCCTCCAATATGAACACAATTTGAAGCTCTATTTGGTACTCAATCTCTCATGCGAATGCATGAGAGATTCGGGTCTCCTTCAACTTGCCTTCTCTGGCGAGATTGCTGTGCTTGGAAGCTTGGCTTCCAAGCACAAATCCATCCTCCGGAGCCCATATAAGAAGACCCAAGCCACCCCGCATCTCCCAAGCTTGACATTGGCCAGAAAATCCCTCAAATTCATCTCTTCCTCCTTTGGCCAGTGGCTTAGCAAGCTCCGGAGACCTTCCTCTCTCTCCCTCTTCCCTTAGCCACAATACCAGTGGTAGGGTTCTCTTCCTTCTGTTCGGCCACATCGCGCCACACCCACCAACCCCTCTGCAGCCCCTTCATCGTTGTCGTCCTCCCCCACTGAGCGCTTCGTCTTCGACGACGGCAATACGAGCCGGTCGCCATCTCTGCCTCCCCCTTTATCTCCTTACGCTCAGATAAGTACCTTTTTCCTTCTCATTTTTCCCCTCTTTATTTCTTGAAAACGCCCCTCGGCGCATGCAAACACCATCACCCCTTCCAACTCCGACCAGACCTCCGACGAGGCGTCCCCGTCTCTCCACACCTCCGTCTGCCCCGCCAACCACCCCATAAGCTTCACAACACTCCATTGAACATAAACCCTCACTCCACTCACCGTGCCATGCCCCCAAAACACCCCCTGAACACACCCACTCTCATGCACACAGGGTGCCCTAGGCACGCACACTCTAGTAGCCCCATGCCACGTCGACCCCCGCAACACATTCGTTGTGTCTCGGTGAAGCCTCTTGAGCTTTCTGACAAGGCTGCAAGGCCATTTTCGTGTTAACAGGTGTAGGAGGTCTGCCGCCATTGATGCAAGCAAGCAGCTTGCTTGCAAGCTCCCTCCAGGTCTCCCCGCTCCAGGCCAAGAGTCCTAAGTTGTGCGGACTTTCCTCGCGCATAGATCCAGGCAACCAATTGGCATTGAAGGCCAAAGTATCAGCTGAAATCAACCGAAGATTCCTGCTGCGGATGCATGCGAAGGGAGGTGGGAAGATAGTCCCTGGTCGGGCGTGTTTCGTGTGTTAGAAATCGGGGTTACAAGTAACCCGTCGTCATAGTTTCAAAACACGTCGATTAGATAAAATTTATACCGAAACTCCAAGGGAGTCCCGGGTCGAACACAAGGAGGCGACGTTTACTTTACATGAAAACTGTGCTTCGTTTTGTTTCTTTTTGGTATTTTAGGGTTTTGATATTTTTTTTTGTGTTTTTGAAATTAAAGACAAGCAGAATGAATCACAAGATAGAAATGGAACAAATATGATATATATATCAATTCAATGTCGATTACAATGAGCTATAAAAGCATAAAAAGAGAGGGAGGTCAGAGGAAATCTCTCGAATCTGCTGTTTAGCGAGACGACGGCGCCTGGCGGAAGCTCGGACGAAGGAGGTGAGGAGCGGGATGACGGAGTTGAGATGCAGGTGGACGTCGGGTTGATGAAAGCTTCGGCGTGGCTCCGGAATGGAGGTGAGAAGACGGAGATGATCTGCTACTGGAATGGAGGTGGGAGGACAGCTCTAAGGCAACCTATGGAAGGGGATGAGAAGTTGGAGGAGCATTTGATAGGACAGAGGTTTGCTATACTAATAGGAGCCTTGGGAGCTTGAGAACAAGCTCTAATGGAGCGTTGGTAGGCTTACTAGAGCTTGGGAATAGGTGGGAGTAGAGTAGGTAGAGATGGCTTGGAAGGGAGGGGGTGTAGGTCCTTTTATAGTGGAGGAGAAGAGGCAAAAATAGGTATGGGACCATTAGTGACATCCAGGCTGTCGCTGGAGTAGGTAGCTCATGCCTGCTGGTGTCCACAGCTGGCTTTGCTAGCATGCGATGAGTTATCAACGGTTGTAAGCATCACTGTAAGTTTAGCTCATTCGTCGCTGTAGGTCCAGCCCATGCATAGCTGGCGCTGCGCTGTGTGCATGCGTGCCTGCACGTGCGCACGTGCAGCCGCGCTGCTGTGCTTGTGCGGTACCGTGTGCGTGCGCTTGGTGGCCTAGGCTGCACCATGTGGCGTAGTCTGGGCTGTCGTCTTCTTTTTGTTGTAGGGGCTGCTACAAAGGTTGGATTGAGTCTATTTTCACACCGTTAGGCTGCGATCGTCGACCCAAATCCATCTGTGTGGTCAGATTTGTCATTTGAAGCTCCAAATTTTTTCTCCTAGTCCCTTGGTTGTTGATCTTCCTCGGACTGCATATAGTGCTACGGGACTCCGATCGGGGTGATTTCAGAGGCGTTGGACTCCGATTGTCGTCGTGATCAGATTCGTATGGTCGAATCATCAATCCAAGGCTCCAAAATAAATATTCTTCTATCTTAACCACAAAAAGGATGCAACTAACCTAAATTTTATACAACTACTCTAAATGCAGAATGATGCATGCTATGCAATATTTATAACATGAAATGCAAATCTAAGCCTAGGAACATGCATGAATAGGCATTTTACCCTCAATAAATGTGTTCACATCAGTCCCACCTCGGAAGCTGTTGGTGAACAGTAGCTGAATAAGTTGCAAAACCGCATTAAGCTTATCGCCTCCTAGCCATGGGGTGAGGTCCCACTCACCTTCACCAGCCTCCTCCGTGTCCCGACCTCCACGGACCTGACGTGACCCGTATACTCGACCTTGCACTCCTCACCCACCACCGCACATCGGTGGGCCTGATCCCACGTGCATACCCGACCCGATTACCCGACAAAGAGACTCTAGGAGAGCGAACCCAAGAGAGAAAGAAGAGAGGAGAGTGCGTGCGAGTAGGGGTAGGTTTTTCTCTCGCAGGGAAAAGAGAAGCCAAGGAAGAAGAAGGTGGAGGCCAGAGGCAGCTAAGGAAGGAGAAGGTAAGGCTGAAGAGGAAGAGGTTGAAGAGCTGAAGAAGAAAGAGAAGGAGAAGGAATTGAAGGCAGAAGAAAGAGGAGCCCCCAAAGAAAGAAAGAGAAGGAAGGAGAAGAAGCTAAAGGTAGAAGAAAAGAAGCAGAGAAAGACTAAGGCACGAAATCAAAAGAAGAGAAAGAAAGAAGAAGAAAGAAAGGTAGCTTCAGATCAGAGAAGAAAAAAAGAGAAGAAATAAAGCACTGTAGCACCCATAGTTTAAGACGTCTGATTCACAAAATCAGAGGTCCATTTTTTGTGCTTTCTTTATATACATTGATATTCTATGTTTACATTTATCTTTTTGCACTATAACTCTAGTTTTCATTGCATATTCAATTTCTTAAAGTTGTGGTCTTGATTTCTAAACCCCAATTTACTCCTTGTGTTCGACCTTGGACTTAAAATTTTAAGTAATAAAATCTATTTGTTTTTGAGCGATTTCGACCTATACTACGACGCATTGATTTTAAAACACTGTTTTTGCCCGTAAACAATAGGTTCATCATGAGGCCTGGATGAAGCCCCTCTTATGCTACATCTTCAAGCTATCGAGTCTTGTTTCACCACTCATCTCCTAGAGTTGTAGCAACCTCAACATCCTTCCTCAATAGCTTGACTTCCCCCTCAAGGTGTGACACTACCTCCCTGGCCTCATCTCTTTATGCCCGAGCTTCCCTCACAGTGTTTGTAAGATTGAAAAAAATCCTTTTGTGCAACTCCCTCTTAGCTTGACATTAAGAAGATAGTCCCTTGATAATTTGACACAACTTTTGAGACCATTAAATCACCTCATCCATCTTAGCAGAGTGATCCTCTAGCTCCAAGGTTATCCTAGATAAGCTTTTGTCTTAAAGTTTTGAGAACTGGCTCAACTCAAAGTGCACCTCCTAAGCATTGGCCAACTGCTTCCGATAAAGGGATACCTTCTCCTCCACCTTGGTGAGGCTTTCAACATGCGAGTGAACTCTGCCCCATCCTAACTTTCCAAGGAAACCCTCTCTTCCTCATCCTTTTCTCGGGCAGCCATCGCCTCATCAAGTTTTGTATAAAGGACCCAAGCATCTCGGTAAGTTGCATCCGCCCAAGACCCCGCCTGTTTTACAGCAAAGGCTGAGCACCACCCAAATCTAGTACTTGGGACCATAGACAAAACACTACCATAGAGGACATCCTGTCCAATCACCTCAACCTTTCAACAAGTGAGTAAATGAAGGGTCAACTCGGGTAGTATGAAGGAATCATCCCCATGAGTGAAACACTTAGACATTCCATAGATGGGTGGGCGTACAAGACAAGCATGTACATTTGATGCTAAACGTGAGTAGTTCTAGCACCTTATTCTCCATCTAAAGGTCCTCTCACTCGAAAGCATTTGAGTGAACCTCCAAAAATTCATGGGATGTCCCAATGGAAAAAACCCACTCTCGCAATCCCTGTGCCTTTTGAAGAACCATCATCACTTTTAACGAATTCGTCGCACTGTCAAATGCATGGATGACATCGCACTTTCATTGCTCTCGTGTAAAGAGTGATTCAATCTCCTCCCCTATATTGGAAAGCGTGTGGGAAGGTAAGGCACATGCAACCATAGAATCACTTTCCCCACTCAGATGATGAGAACCTGACGGAAGGCTAGGCTGGCAAGCTCCTTGCTTCTAGGGTTGACGCCTTAAGGTGATGGGAAGTATGGAGTCTAAGCACCTCATGAAGTGAAAATGATGTCACCTGGGTGATGGTAACACCATCATTCTCCATAAATAGTTTGAATTAGTTGGAATCATGTGATAAATGCTCCTAAATAAATGCCTGAGGATAGTAATTCCTCTCAAATCCATTTTGAGAAGAAAATAATAAACATGGTTAAATATGTAATTTTAACATCATGTAATGAATGCAGAGTAACCACAGGGTCACCCAGGGGTTAATTAAAGGTTAATTGAAATTACAGACTAAAAAGTGGGTTAGCACTAACAGAAATAGGGTTTCATGCACTTCGAAAACCAAAATAGTACATAAAACCCTAATTATTGAAGATGTTTCGTTTAAGATAAAATTCATCTAAATCTTCTAAAATTCATATAAAAATATTCTAAGAGGTTTGGTACCCTTGTTTTGACCATCTGAACCTATTTTGACCTAGAACAAAGTTTCAGATGGGATTTTGCCTTAATTTGGGCTTTTGTGCAAATTTCCCAGGAGTAGTCAAAACTCAAATCCAAGTACACCATTAGATTTCTTGGGTCAAAATTAGGTTAGCACAAAAATTTGGATCCAATCAGAGTCCATCTTGACCTAGTTTGCAATTTAGTCCCTAAAATCTCTATTTTTCACATTAAAGCTCTTAAGTTTCGAGATTCTCACAAAAAGGTCCCTAACTTTCTCATCATATTTGCAAATGGGTCCCTACTACCATGATTGTTTTGAACAGAATCACCGAAAGCACACCGACTTTCAAATTGGGAAATCTCTCATGTTTGAACTCAAATCCCTCCAAATTTTGAGGGATTGGTCGTCAAGAGATTCTTTACCGATTGCACCTCCTGGTTGCCCAGATGGAAGCATGTAAAGCTCCATCGAACCCTCGATTTAGAAAGAGGAAACCTCTTTGATTCCTCAAGAAAATCTCGTAAAACTTAGGAATTGAGAGCATAAGGAAGCTCTATATATGTTCCTTTAGATCCTAGTGAACTTTCGAGACCGATTCCAGCCCAAATCCCTCAATTCCTCTCTTCTCCAGCCACCTCCGCCACAGCTTTGGTGACCCTCCTCCTCTGTCTTCCTACGACTTCCCAACGGCCAAATTTGGAGTGCCCCCTTCATTTTCAGTGTTGTCTGCTACTCTCCAATCAAAGCGAGAGCTTCCTCCCCTCTCGTCATCACCCTCTTGCTCATTGGAGGTTTCATCCCCTTTGTGTTCGACAAGCCATGCCGGCATGGATCCTCCCTTCTTTCATCTGTTAGAATAGGTCTATTTCTCCCTCTTTCTCTCTAGCATCTCCCTAACTCCTTATCTTGCTAATTCCGCCACCGATCGCCTCTCTCCCTCTCCATCTTCTCCGCCTCCGACAAAGGTTCGGTGAGCTTGTCCGGCCATGCCTCACCATGAAACACCAAACCACGGCCACCCACACCTTCCTCTCCTTCCACTGATCAAAAGCCCCAATGTTATTGGAACTCTTGACCACTCTAACACGTCCCCAAACAACCCACCACCTCACTTCCATCTCCAACTTTATTCATCCTCCACACGCCGCTGTTCATCAAACCACCACCACCATCGTGTTCCATACATCACGGTGACAACACTGAACTAGTTTGTTGGGGCATTAAGCCCATTTTAGTGCTTTCAGGTGTTCTCCAGACCGTCGCTTTTCTCCACCACCTGCTTGCCGCACTCCAGCCGTCATCGCAACCAATACCACCTCCAGCAGATGTGGTCTGACCTTAGGAGTTCAGTTGTGTTGAACGTGTTTTGCGAATCTCTACGCTTACGTGTTTGGTTTTGGAAAACCTGTCATTGTAGTTTGAAAGCGAAGAATTCGTGTTCAACAAATAAAATTTATACCGAAAAGAATTCCGGGTCGAACACAGGGAGGCTACGTTGATCTATATTCGCAATTATATTTTTTTAGGATTTTTGTTAAGCAAGGCGATAAATTACAATGGAGCTATCAAACTAAAAGAGAGAGAGAGAGAAAGAGAGAGAGAAAGAGAGAGAGAGAGAAAGAGAGAGAGAGAACATGCATTCAATATTTCAATTGTTTATATAATCAAACTAAATAAAAATTACACTAGAAAGTGGAAAATCAATTACACTATAAAGCAAGAAAATTCTACACTAGAAAAGCTATAAATAAGAATGGGAGAGAGAAGTTATCCTCCTCGACAATTGCTTGGAGGACGAGTCGGATGGGACGACGCCTGGACGAAGGAGAACGAAGCAGGATGAAGGAGAACGAAGCAGAAGAACGGGAACGGAGCAGCACGCCGTCGTCGTCGCGGGATCCACTTCCGAAGGGGAACGAAAATTGGACTATCTCGTGAGAAGCATCCCGGGTGTGGGACAAGCTTATCTTGAGCTTTGGAGGGGTAGAGAGGAGAAAGAAGGGATGAGAATTTCGTATGGAGGGGGTCTCCTTTTATAGTTGCAAGGAGTGGGGGCAAAATAGACATTACAACTTCAAAATAATAAAAGAGGGGTCTTTAGTGACGGATAAATCCGTCACTAAAGCCCTCAACATGGGCGTCGTGGCCGGCTCGTGCGCGCCTCCTGGCCTGCTTGTACGCTCAACGGCTTGCGCACGTTCGCCGCTTTTCAGCCGTCCGATCGCGAGATCGAACGGCTTAAGATGCGTCCGCGCCCGCTACGTTACGCGCTCTCCTGCGCGTTCGATTGCACGTCCAATCGCGCGTCGACACTATCGGGCGCGCGTGGCCGTCCGATCTCCATCTGACACTCCACCCGCGCCCAATCACCGTGCCTTCCAGCCCCTCTCCACGGCTCGAACCCGCGCCCCGCGCTCGCGATAGCGCGCTCGACCACTGCGCTATGGGGCGCGGATGGTCGAGCGGACGCTTTTAAATGCGAGCACCCACAGCCGTTGGATTAAGATCCAACGGCGGAGAGCGATCGGGCGCGTGGCCTTCACAAGATGAAGCGGCCGTTTGGGTGGCTGAGATGGCGCCACGTGGCGCTATCTTGGTCGTCCATCTTCTAGAAGTTGTAGATGGTGCCACGGATGTCGGATTGACTTGATTTTTGTGTCGTTGGGCTGCGATCGTCGATCTGAATTCATCCGTGCAGTCGGATTTATCATCTGAAGTGTGGATTTACACCATCCTGGCCCTTGATCTTCTAGGGTTCCTGGGTCACTATCTGATGCTACGGATGCCTGATTAGGGCGATCTTGGAGTCGTTGAACTCCAATCGTCTCCCTGATCACATCCATACAGTTGGATCTTTGATCTGAGGCCCCGATAAAATGTTTGCCCTGTCCAAGTACAGAAAAGGAGACAATTAACCTCCACTTTATTCAAACTACTCTAAATGCAAGATGATGCATGTAATGCAATCTTTATATCATGAAATGCAATCCTATGCTTAAGAACATGCATAAATAGACATTTTAAGTAGTGTAAATGTGTTTACATCATACCCCCATGCCTATCTTTTGCTAGTCGCTAGGAAAAACTATATGCTATTTATAAAAGAATTAGGTTGGATTATTTGGACTTGAGTTATTTTTCAATCATTAAGAAATTGTCTACTTAGGAACTGAACTTTCAAAGACACACCAGTGCCCGGGTATCAGCCAAAATGCAGACCGCCTCAAGCCCTCGCCTTATTAAAAGAAAAATTTCTTTTTCTCTTTTTCTCTTTTCTAATTTTTTTGATTTTCAAATTTTCGGGTTTAAGAGTAGCTTTCTACGACCATTCAACTCACCCAAAATTTGATGAGAATCCTAAGCTTTAAGCATCTTATTGTGATTGTGATAGACTCATTGACCGGCAGTTAGAACGTACTTTGGATTTCTACGCCTCTAGGTGACCTCAAAAAGACTTCTGCCTAAAGGTGTATCTTTACAACCGGTAGCTTTCTCCCTACTTTTATTTTTTACGGGGTCAACACAAGGGTGAATCCAGTGTATATCTCCCCGGTTTATTTTACTTCTCCGCTTCTTCCTAAGTGTTTTGGGAATTTTTAGTGCATTTTCTGAGCTGGGTTCTGGACAACCGGTCGATGAGCTGTTACCACCGACAACTTGCCAGCCATACTCGTGTGGCGAAATGTGGCTTATTTCTTTTTGTTCTTTTCTCTTTTTTTTTTCTTTTAAATAGGTGGCTTCCCTAGTCTAAGATTTACCTAAGGGCAGGAAAAAGAGAAAGGTCCAGTGACTAGGCTCTAGACAACCTACCTATGGGCTGTTACCTACGATAACTTGCCAGCCATATCACCATAGAAGGTTCATTAGCTACCCAATTTCTGTTAAAATCGCCGAACAATGAGTAGTGACAAGATAGTGTGTAGATGCTAGAAACTCAAAATTCCCTCAAATCAGAGGGCGGGTTGATAAGTCGTGTACTTATCACCCAAACTTATTTACTCCAATTAAAATAAAATTCAAGTTGGCGAGAACTCAAAAAATAAATCCACATTTTAGTGGATACACGGGCTGATTAAGTTCAAAGACCTGAAGGGTCTTTGTGTTCAGATCTTAATGTAGTTTTTCCTAAGATTGAAAATTTTCTTAAACCCAAATTCTCTTTCCTAATTTTGATTTTTTTTTTAATCAAAATAAAAAAATCTACGGAGCTGATGAATGAATTCAGGGATAAATATCTACCCCCCCATGCCTATCTAATGCAATGTCCTCATTGTATTAAAAAGACAAAACAGAGTGGAAAAGTGAAGAAAGCACCTGAATTGTGTGAATGTCAGGTCTGCTCCGAGATGAAAAATTAAAAAGAATTGCATATGTGCTGAGTTTAGTGCCTTCAGCTAGGCACACTATACAAAGAAAAGAAATGCAGAATTCATAAGTGCAGGTCAGAATTAGAAAAAATAGAAGAATTCTCTGACCTGTCAGCAGAGGTCCACAGATGTGGACCAGATTGTGGTGCAGACCCACACCCCATAATCGAGAAAATCTTAGGTTCTGGATAAAAATTACCCAAAACCTAAAATCAGAATGCAAGCGGGGTCAGGCCTGCCATTTATGAGGATGCAACCCAAGACCAAAAAGTCAGGTTATAGAGAATTGAACCTTATCTTGAACCTGATTAACCTGAACCAAATGAGTTGGTTCAGGGTTGGGCGGGTTTGACATCAATGCAGAGGAATTAACGAATTGAGATTCGTTATACCCTTCCTGATAATAGGTCATTTCAGATTGTTGAAAAGATGGTGATGACCTAAAGGCAGTGAAATCAGAGGATGGGTAAGGATCGGTGTATCCTTCTTGATTGTAGATCGTATTAGGTTGTGCATGAAAGGAAGACGATCTATAATCGATGTAGCTCTGAGAAGGATAGAAATCAGAATCAAAGTGTTCAGGGTTAGACCCTAAACACGGGGGTCCGGAGTTGTATCCCCAATCCGAATTATCCCAACTAACTGATGGTTGATTACAATACGAGTTGGGATAATCGTCATGTTGAGGATAATTCACAACAGGAGGGAAAGAGCGGGAATGTGTGAAATATGTGGAAGGATTCATGAGACTCGGGAGGAAGAAAGGCGCCCTGCAATACAAATAATCAAACCTATCCTTAAATGGGTTAGTCTATAGACCTACAGACTCTCAAAACCCGTCTTGAGATAAAGGAACGATTTGATCTACTTCTGTCTGTTCAATCCAACCAGTTAGAAGGAGGGACTGGGGAGAAGGTTCTTCCTCTGGCTTGCACCTCCGGTTCCTAGTGTACCCCCCAGCAGCGATCGTTTGACTCTGCTCCTCTAGCTAGACATCAGATTGAACAGTAGAAACAGACTAATCGAAAATAATCTCGTTCTGGGTTCTGAAGAGCGAGTCCAATCCTTAAGGCCAACGTTTACTCTGTTTTATTTAGGGCTAGGTTTGGATGTGCTTTGGAATGTGATGGGCCCTTTAAATGGGTTGTGCCCTTAATGATTGATTGATTTGTGTGTGTGTGCACAACCAGTGGTTTTCAAGCAAGATTATTTTTGATGTGGTGAATTTTAAGGTTCAAATCTTGCTTAGTAGCTTTTAAGATTCAACTTTAGGTGTTTTCAAACAGGTTTCGCTGGCACACCAGGTTTTGCAAGCACAGGTGAAGATGTTTTCCTTTAAAGTTTAAAAAGAATGTGGAGTGCCTGGTAAATCCCTAAAAGTTGAACCTAATAGGCAATGAGTTTATTTTATTTGAAGTTGTGCGGCCCAATCAACTCAAACAATTGGCCACAAATGCACCACTAAGTTAGGCACTCAAAAATGGTTAACCTAGAATAATTTCTACTCTGTTATATGTTGCTTTGTGTGTACCGGTTCCACGGATCAGAACCCGATTGAGTAGAAAACAAATCAAGTTGATCAAGTGCCTTGAATGTGGGTGTGTGTTGTGTGTTTGTTGAAAATTACCCAATAAGATTATCTTTTTGTTATTTTTTTTTATGAATGAGGGTGGAATGAATGTGAGTGAAAATCCAAACAACCAAACTATTCCTAGGATTTATGCAAACACCTAGGTTAATTGGGATTTGGATTTAATGTGGCGAATGGAATCTATGGAGGGGGAAAGAATGGGGAAGCACTTACAGTTGTCTTCAACTGCACTTTACTCCAGTCTACCGCTTGTTGATTCCTTGATGGAGGTCTCTACAAAACAATAGACACAAGAGAAAGCTAGTTAAAAAAACAAATAAAGTGCAAGAAATGCGAAGGAAAGATCAGAAATCGTTGCCTCCCCGGCAACGGTGCCAAAATGTTGAACGTGTTTTGCGAATCGCTACGCTTACGTGTTTGGTTTTGGAAAACCTGTCGTTGTAGTTCGAAAGCGAAGAATTCGTGTTCAACAAATAAAATTTATATCGAAAAGAATTCCGGGTGGAACATAGGGAGGCTACGTTGATCTATATTCGCAATTATATTTTTTTAGGATTTTTGTTAAGCAAAGTGATATAATTACAATGGAGCTATGAAACTAAGAGAGAGAGAGAGAGAGAGAGAGAGAAAGAACATGCATTTAATATTTCAATTGTTTATATAATCAAACTAAATAAAAATTACACTAGAAAGTGGAAAATCAATTACACTATAAAGCAGGAAAATTCTACACTAGAAAAGCTATAAATAAGAATGGGAGAGAGAAGTTATCCTCCTCGACGATTGCTTGGAGGACGAGCCTGGACAAAGGAGAACGAAGCAAGACGAAGGAGAACGAAGCAGAAGAACGGGAATGGAGTAGCACGCCGTCGTCGTCGCGGGATCCACTTCCGAAGGGGAACAAAAATTGGACTTTATCTTGCGAGAAGCATCTCGGGTGTGGGATAAGCTTCTCTTGAGCTTTGGAGGGGTAGAGAGGAGAAAGAAGGGATGAGAATTTCGTATGGAGGGGGTCTTCTTTTATAGTTGCAAGGAGTGGGGGTAAAATGGACATTACAACTTCAAAATAATAAAAGAGGGGTTTTTAGTGACGGATAAATCCGTCACTAAAGCCCTCAATGTGGGCGTCATGGCCGGCTCAAGCGCACCTCCTCGCCTACTCGTGCGCTCAACGGCTTGCGCACGTTCGCCGCTTTTTAGCCGTCCGATCGCGAGATCGGACGGCTTAAGATGCGTCCGCGCCCGCTGCGTTGCGCGCTCTCCTGCGCATCTGATTGCGCGTCCGATTGCACGTCCAATCGCGCGTCGACGCTATCGGGCGCGCGTGGCCGTCCGATCTCCATCTGACGCTCCACCCGCGCCCAATCACCGTGCCTTCCAGCCCTTCTCCACGGCTCAAACCTGCGCCCCGCGCTCGCGATAGCGCGCTCGACCACTGCTCTATGGGGCGCGGATGGTCGAGTGGACGCTTTTAAATGCGAGTGCCCGCAGCCGTTGGATTAAGATCCAACGGTGGAGAGCGATCAGGCGCGGGGCCTTCACAAGATGAAGCGGCCGTTTGGGTGGCTGAGATGGCACCACGTGGCGCTATCTTGGCCGTCCATCTTCTGGAAGTTGTAGATGGTGCCACGGATGTCGGATTGACTCGATTTTTGTGTCGTTGGGATGCGATCATCGATCCGAATTCATCCGTGCGGTCGGATTTATCATCTGAAGTGCGAATTTACACCATCCTGGCCCTTGATCTTCTAGGGTTCCCGGGTCACTATCTGATGCTACGGATGCTTGATTAGGGCGATCTTGGAGTCGTTGAACTCCAATCGTCGCCCTGATCACATCCATATGTTTGGATCTTTGATCCGAGGCCCCGATATAATGTTTTCCTTGTCCAAGTACATAAAAGGAGACAATTAACCTCCATTTTATTCAAACTACTCTAAATGCAAGATGATGCATGTAATGCAATCTTTATATCATGAAATGCAATCCTATGCTTAAGAACATGCATAAATTGACATTTAAGTAGTGTAAATGTGTTTACATCAAGTTGCCACCCCAATTGGCCGAGAAAGCTCCAGCAGCAGCTGCAATCGATGAAGGAAGCATCAACAACTGCATGAGAAAATAGTGTGAGATTTTAGTCCCACATCGGTGGGCTCTAATTTTGAAATGCATTTATAAGGCATTTGTTGCTTTAGCTTACTGCCTCAGACACTAGGGGTGAGGTCCCTCCTTAACCTCTCACACCTTGTTTGCCATCGCACGCCGGTGGGCTTGGTCCCGGTTTGGATTCGATTACCCATATACCCAACCCGATTAGAGAGAGAAAGGGAATCTTCTGAGGGAGGAGGGTCAGGTTTTGCACTTTATACCTTGAGATGTGTGCCTGTACACTCATTACTCAGGCATCTCTGAGGCTTTGGCAACTTTAAGGCGTTTGATCTCCTTACTCAATGTCTGGTTGTGGCATTAGTTGAGATACTGTGGACTTATTTGGCTCCTGTGCTGACATGGAATTTAAGAATAAGTGGTTGAGACCAATGTAGCGATATTTGAGTTGGTTGCTTTCATTGGGATATGTGCTTGATGTGGGAGATTAATTGGTGATTTAAATTACCATTTTTAGGGTTTCTAATCTTCTTTTTGTCCCATTATTTCTTAAGACACAATTGTCACTATTAATATCATTTTGAGTAGAGTTTGTTCATTGCATATCTTTATCATTGTACTCATTGGTTTATATTGTGATTAGTGTTGTGAATTCCAATTTGCTCCTTGCGAACGACTTTGGACTCAATTTTATTTTCGAGCATTTATAAATTTAAATGTTGTTGCGATTTTTGTGACTATACTACGATGCTATAGTTTAAAACGACGATTTTTGCATGCAACATTTTGGCATCATTGCTTGGAAGCAATGCGCAATTCACCACTAATCTTATCTTTCTTGATTGATTTGATTTCTAACTTGCCCTACTTGCTTTGGTTTGATTTTTGTGAGGTACATCACGAGAAGATCTTTCATGTAATCAACCATTCCAAGGGCAGGTAAATTTTTCTTCTTCCCTAAGCATCTCTTAATCTTGGGAAAAAAATGGAAACAAATAAATTAGGATCCACTTGCCATATTTTCTTGGTAAGATCATTTAAAGGCAAAGTATTTCCTAATTTGTGAATTTTAAATCTGATTGAAGTGAGATGATTTGATTAGAAGATCCCTATCTTGATTTCCTGTACCTATTAAAAATTTACGCTTAAATTCTCGACATCTTGGACTATTCACATTCTTGTTTGAGTCCAAGGTGCCATATTTGAGATCAAATTGGACTTGAAATAGAGCCAATTAGGGTTTCCATATCAGGGTTTTGAAGTATTGGTACACATTTTCCTGAAATAAAGACAATTGAGCCTCCCACATTTCTGTGCCACTCAAGCCCTTGTTTGAATCAATCTATTCTAGTAAACCCTCAAAATCAAGGCTCTAAATTCACTTGAACTCTAAAAGTTGGGACCTAATAAGGTTCAAAACAAAAAGTTGGGACCTAATAACCTGAGAGTCAATTAGGGTGATTTGGGTCTTGACCCAAATTTCATCCTCGACCTTAGGGTAGGTCAGGTGAAGTTGGTCCACTTTGTGGGTCAACTAACTTGCAAATTAGGTCACAATTTGAATTAACTTCTTAATCAAGTGAAATTCAAGGCACAAATTAGGGATAAAATTGGTAGACTTAAGATCTCAATTTGCACATTCCAATCTACTTGGATCCACCGTTACAAGGAAGGTCGAGTGGGGGAAACCTTGTAACCTGTGGGGACGCTCTACCGCGTAGGGGTCTTTGCGGGGCTCTCCTTGGCTACCCATGTAATTCTCGGGTGTGTGGATTTTTGATTCAGAGGTATCATCAACCTCAAAACAACCTTAGTTAGCCAAAATTTTTTTGGGTGCCTTGATTGGGTCCAATATACATCCAGTCCTTCATCTATTCTGTAGTGCACATACACAGGAAAGGTCCTTAGGTTTGACCTAGAGGCCTCCATTAGAGTTGATCTTCTATGGGAAATCTCATATGATTTAATCAATTCATTCTGGACTAGAATTTGATTCTACATCTTGATCCACCACTTGATTTGAAGATGTAACTTGATAACATAGGAAGAATGTTTACGAAACCTGAATCCCATATGAACATCAAGGAAAAAATGATTGAGGTTGCTCTTAGACATCATGACGAGTATTACAAAACCTCAGATCTATCTAAGAACATTCAGGTTTATGTTCCAGAAATGACAACCCTTATTATGAACCATGTCGGAACGATGTTTACACAAATGATACATGGTTCGACCCGGGATGATCTTTTATTGGAATACAGTGAATTGTGGAGACTGCATAATATTGAGTATATACAATGTTTGACAAATCCACCACTTTGGGAAATACAGCAAGGTCTCATTGAGAAATGTGGGTATATGTTAAATATGTTACACCAAGCCATTGATCAGAAATACTCATATCAAAATTTAGAAGTTGATGAGACATCTTGGAGAAATATTAAGGATCAATATGATTTCCCAGAGCTCGGGTTCGAAAATAGAGGTTGTTGTGGGCACCCAACCCAAATGGAATCCAATTCGACCTTTTTGTAGAATGATATACCTAATCAAAATGTGGGTTGGGTGGATCTAGCTACAGGTGTTTGCGCGAAATCGTCGATGTTTAGAAATTTGCGTTATAATATAGGACAAAAATAGCATGAAACACTTAAATTTATAAAGCTCGAAAATAATGTGAGTCCGAGGTCGTTCGCAGGGAGTAAATATGAAAATTTCAAACACTAATCACAATTTATCAAGAAAGATATGGAATTATAATCAAAACATTGCCCAATATAAATCAGGATAATATGCCAATAAATCCAAGGATGAGAGTGCAAAAAGATTAGGTTAAAATGGTGATTTGAATCATCAAATTAACCCTAATGTTTAAGCTCACAAATATCTCAAATAAATGAATAGTAATCTCAATCAGTTATCTCAGTTAAATATCTCCACAGTAACCAGTATCAAGCCACGATGTCAGACGTCAATATAAGGCCTCAGATGTGTTAAGAACTCAGCAGAACCAACACAGCAGAGGCATAAGGCACAGTAGACAGAGGCACGAGGGCCTCACACAATGCCCTTAGAGGCTATGTGTTGAGAGAGGAGGGGCAACGAATCCCAAGGTGCAAAACCCTCCCCCTCACTCCTTCAGATCAATCCAGATCCAGGTAATCGGACCCAAGCCCAGACCCGTCGGCGTGTGTGGCAGGCAGGGGTGTGTGAGCGAGTGCGTGTGAGTGTGTGTGTGTTTGGGTGTGAGTGGGGGCCTTACCCCTGTGCTCTCGGAGGCAGACAGCTGAGAGCACAAAATCCTCTTATACACTGTTGGAGCTCTTGCCACATATGATTTGGCACTAAGATTGCCTCCTTCCTTTGATGCCCATGTGCATAGCTGAAGGGGGTCGAGGCATCAAATTGGAGCTACTCCTGGGATGCCTTCGTCCAATTGGGTTGTGAGAAGTTGGTGAAGGTGCTCGTGATGGTTTCATGGTGGTTGGAAGCTGGTGGACCTCTGTCGAGGTTGGAGAGGGAGTGCAGTGGGGGTTGTGTTCGACAGAGGGAGCGAGGGACCAATAAGCCCAACTAGGTTGGGGCTTTTGGTCAGTAAAGAACAGCGAAGGTGTAGGTGTTCATGGCATGTGTTTTTGTGTGATGTAGCGTTGGCACGGGCTCACATGAGAGCTTACCGAAGGTAGAGAAGACGAAGGGGGAGGGAGTGATCTGTCTGTCGAAATAAGTAGGGAGAGAGTTGGTTCAAACCTAGAGGAGAAGAGAAGGAAGAAAATCTACACTATTGGATGAAAGAGGGAGAGAACCGTAGTGGCTTGCCTCGTCGGTTGCAGGGAAGATGAGACCTCCGGTGAGGGAGAACGACGGTGACGGAGGAGGTAAGGGCCCTTGCTGGGTATAGCGAGGAGCGGACGAACATGATGAAGATACTGGGACACCCAATTTGGATGTTGGGTGGCTAGAAGAGGAAGATAGAGGAGGTCCACTGGAGTTACTGTCGGAGGAGGCCTGAGGAAGGAGAGGAAGATGTATTCTGGTCTGTAACCAAGCTTAAGAAGACGGCCGATCGTAGGAGGTCCTTTTAAAGGCCTCAGGATGGGCTCTAAGCTTAGGAAGAAGCTTGAAGAGCTCAAAATTTAGGGAATAAATTCCCAAGACTTCTCAGGCTCGATCAAGCTCAAGAGCTTGATTTGAAGGTTAATATGCAGCCTACCAGATCAGGTAACCTCTCAAGGATCTTTCCTCCAAGTTTGAAGGTAAATAGATATGATTTGAGGGAGAAAATCTCCCTTGATCTTTGCTGTGGATGCATTCCCACTGCCAATGGCAAGAGGGACCAAAGTGAAGAAAATGATGAGAATTTAGGACCCTTTTTGCAAATAATTCTCTACTTGAGGGGTGAATGTGAGAAATAAAGTTTTAAAGGGCTAAATTGCAAACTAGGTCAAGATAGAATTTGATTGGGGCCAAATTTTGGTAACAACCTAATTTAGACCCAAGGAATCTAATGATGAAGTTGGATTTCAGTTTTGACTATGTTTGACTAGGAAATTTGAACAGGAGCCTAAATTAAGGCAAAATCTCGTCTACAACTCTGTTCAAGGTCAACATGGGTTCAGATGATAAACCAAGGGTACCAAACCTCTTATAATATTTTATATGAATTTTAGGGGGTTTAAATGAATTTTATTCTGACCAAAACCTCTTTAAATCAATCAGTTCTGAAATTTGGGTTTTGGTGTATTGATTCGGTTCTCGAAACATGTGAAACCTTGTTTCTGTCTGTGTGAACCCACTCATTGGACTTTGTAGCTCATTTGAACTTCAATTAACTCCTGGGAAACCACGTGGTTACTTTGCATTCATGATGTGATGTTAAAACTACAGAATTAACCCTGATTTAATATTTTCTTCCCAAAATGGATTTGCATGGAATTATGGTCTTCATGCGATTAGGTAGGAGCCCTTGTCTCTTGATTTTGACTAATTAAAGCTAGTTATGGGTAATGATGGTGTTACCATCAGTAGGTGTTCCCAATTATGAGCCAGCCATAGAGAGTCATGAAGCTGGTCCATCATGCCTTGATTTACCAAACACTTGTGATGAGCTTGAGTTAGAACCTCTCGAGGATGTAATTCCCACACCTTATCTTATTAAGGTAATCCTCGAGAGTAATTTTGACATCCTAATATAATCATGCCAGATTCTAGTGACCTAATTCCTACCCCTAACCTAGAACCTAGACTTGAGCCTATTTGGGATGATCATGAGGCCCAATGTGATGAGAATTAGATTTTAGATCTGAATTATGATTTTGGGCCCATATTTGATTATTATACCTCTCCAGACTCCTCATAAGAATGAATTGATTTTTGTAAGTTGCATCGATTTACGATATAGAAACAGAGAGTTGGAAGAGTTACAATTTGATCGGATCTACCCTAGGTGCCCAGAATCCGTGCCTATGCTTAGTAAAGACACCTCTTTGAGCTTGGAATTTGAGACTAGGTTAGATCAAAGTCAGGTTGTTGATTCCATGCATCATGATTTATCATGTGGTGGAAATCTCAATCTTGGATCAGGTTCAGAAACTGATTGCGCAAATTCTCTGAAGATTTCGAATCATACCCTGATTTCGGAGAACCTTTGTTTCCAGATGATTATGAGCCAATTTATGACCACAGTATCCATGATCCATTCTTTGATTCTAATTCTGAGGTCGATGATTTGAACCTTGAAGAAGCCACACCTTCCAATCTAAAGCTAGAGTCTTTCAAAATTCGATCCCAACCTCGACCCACCATCGGAATCAATTTCTACTCTGACCCACTTCTTTCTGATCTGGTTGCATATAATTTACCTCCATCTTTTGATTGGGAATCAGACACTGATCAGATCGACAATCATATCTTATCCTTCTTGGATCCCATCAGTAGGGTTCCTACATTTTTCATAGATCCATTATCCTTTGAGGACCCCTACTCGGATCTGGTTGAGCCAATTCATCCAAATCCTTGATTTGTATTTCCACATCTTTTGGGCCACAAAGCATTTGGTGGGTTCCACACCTATTGATTCACATTCATCAACCCACCAGACTGATTGGGTTTGGTCTAGATCATCAGCCTATTGATCTGAACAAGTACCTGGTTGGACCAATGAGACTACTCATCAAGGTGCTTGTTCTACAAAATTCCTCTAATCTAACCACCCCTTCTCCTTGACCATCTTCTGCTCAGCTGAAGGCATTCAATTTAGTGCTTAATGGGAGGCAACCTATCATTCCAAAAATCTGAGACCCTTCTGACCATCTTTTTGAGCTACATTCCTATTGCACTTTAGGGTTCAACCTTAGAACAGTCGACTCCACCTTTAATACCTGTATCAAAGCTTGAAATTATTCGCAACAGTCACCCCAACCCATTCACCCACCCTTTGACCCTATTCTAAACCTTGAACCAAGCTGAATTCGTACCTACCTAGTTTGCAATGAGGACATTGCAAAACTTAGGTATGGGGGGGTGTTAAAGTGCAAAACAAAAGGAAATTCAATTCTCTGAGGGGTTCTTACAAAAAATACACATATTAGAAAAAAAATGGAACGGAGAATGGGGAGGAAAATTTTGAAAATTGATTGAAAATCTTTCTTGAGGCGGAAAAGAGGAGGAGAAACACAAAATGTCAACAGGAGCAAAAATCAAGAAAAAATCGATAGTCTTAGCATTTGATTATGGGATTTACTTAAGTTCTAGACCAAATCAAAATAAAGATTAAGTCCTAAAGTACTTGAGAGAAGGAAATTAGTAAAGAGTGCCTTGTAAGCGCATGGCCCCGACGCCCAATCCTCCCCTATATAAGGAGGAGAGGAAGACAAAGAGGCACACCCCCTTTACCACCCTTTCCTATCCTATGAACATTTAATATAATGATATTATGGCTGAACAATGAGCCTAGAAGGATGTGTCACTCTCCAGAGCCCTGTCCTTGGGACACTTAAATGATGTGGTCCTACCATCAGCCCAACTACCATATATGGGAGGCTTGAGGTGAGGGCTAACCACCATCCACCATAGAACTCAACTGGATAAACCATGAATACAGGTAGCATTCCTTAGAGAGGATGTAAGACCTAGAAAGATTACAAGTGACAAACACCCACAAAATACAAACAAGAAACATGCCTGATGGTAACACCAACATTCGTCATAACTAACTTAAATTAGTCAAAATCCAGTGTTAAATGCTCCTAAATGATAATCCGAGGATCGTAATTCTGTGCTGAACTGATTTGAGATGAAGGCTGAAAAATAGGGTTAATTCTGTTGTTTTAACATTTAATCACAAATGAAGATTAAACAAGGGGTTAATTCAAGATCAAATTAACTTAAAGGATCGAGAAGTGGGCTAAAACTAATTGAATAAGGGTTTTACGCATTTTAAGGATTAAAATATCACATTAAACCCTAATTATTAGTCTCACTTGAATTGAGAGGGTCTTGGTAGAGATAAATTCAATCTAAATCTCCTAAAAATCATTGAAAAATATTCTGAGAGGTTTGGTATCTTCACTTTGACCAAACATAGAGATTCAGATGGGAATTTGACCTGATTTGGGAATCTATATAATTTACCCAATCAAGCATGGTCAAACCCAAATCTAAGTTCACCATTAGATTCTGTGGGTCAAAATTAAGTTAACACCAAAATTTGGGCCCAATCAGAGTTCATCTTGATCTAGTTTGCATTTGAATCCACAGATCTCTGTTCTCTACACCTAGACCCTAGTTTTTACACTTTACTTACAATCAGGTCCCTAATTTCTCTCCAATTTCACAAATAGGTCCCTGCCACCTAATCATGCGATCATTCAATTAGCAAACCTAAACCCAAACGTGTGATCACTCAATCACCGATTCCCACTTCAATCTTCGATCAAATCCCTCCAAATTTGGAGGGAGTGATTGTCAGGCGATTCTCTCCCAATTAAACCAAGTTTTAGATCCTATTTTGGAGCGAGAAAGATCCAATAGAGATCTGATTTTCGTAATCTAAACTTGCCAACTTTGCACATTTAATGTGGTAATTCTTCCAATTTGAAGCTCAAATCATCCTCTATATAAACTCTCCTACATCCCAACAATTTTTCCAATCAATTCTTGGTCGGATCTTACCCTCTTCCCTTCCCTTCGACCGAGAAGCTCCATCGGCTCCAGTGATCTCCACGCTCACCTTCCTCTGGCCACCCAACCACCAAGTTGGGTGGTCCAACTTCTTCCCTAATGTCATCCGACTTTAGTGCACGTAGCTAGGACCTTGTTGTCGAGTGAAATCGAGGTTTTAAAAACTATGTTGTAGTATGGCTGAAATCGCTTTGAAAATAAATATATTTATTACTCGAATTTTAAGTTCGAGGTCGAACACAGGTAGCAATATGGAATTCAAAACTCAAGATCACAATTTGAATTAGAAATATAAGAGATTGCAACAAGAATAATGTCAGGTATCAATGTGCAAAAAGAATGGAGTAAAATTGTGATTTAAATCACCAATTACTCCTCACAAATAATAATTAAATCTAAGCCTCAAATATATGTAATCAGATGTATCAGATTGCTTATACAGCCTGGTGCTATAGTGCTATTTAGAGATTTAAGCGTCTCTCTTCTTCTTCTTTCTTTCTTTCTATGCTTTGCTTCTCCTACTTTGTCTTCTCTTCTTCTTTTTGTTGTTCTTCTTCTTATTTTCTTTTTCTCTTCTTATGCGGCTCCTCTTCCTTTTCCTTTCCTTCTGGCTCAGGTCTTCTCCTCTTCTTCTTGCCTTCCTGCCTTTCTTCTCAGTTCTCCTTCACACAGAGGGGGAAGGTTCTTCAAATGGCTAAGCGTCAGCCGTTACTCCCTATAGCAAAACCCCCTACCCCCATGCACTCTCTCTCTTTCTCTCTCTGGGTCACACTCTCCCAGAGCCTTCCACAGTATCAGGTATTCGGGTTTTGGACCTAGAGCGCACCCGGGTCTAAGGATGCGGGTGTGATCGCAGTCGAGGAGTGGAACGGGTTAGGCGGGTTGGGTCTGCGCTAGGCCCATGGGGAATGGGTCACGGGTGAGGCACAGGTGAGTGGGTGAGCCGGGACCTTACCCTTAGTGTCTGAGGCAAAGAGCCTTAGGCGTAAAATCAACTTATGCACCCTCACATGCCCTTCAGCTTTTGAGGTGGGACTAAAGTCCCATCTTCCTTTTGCGCGTCCGCTGTAGCATGGTCTTCTCTTTGATTGAGTCAGCTGCTAAGGGTGTGGCTTCCAATTGAGGCCTGGGGATGAAACCTGAAGCCAATCCGCATCACCTGGAGGTGGCACCTAGAGCGAAGGCACCCTAGAGTGGCTCAAAGCTTGCCTGAAGTAGCTACGGCAATGGCGGTGACGGCTGGAGACATGAAACTCAAGAAAATGGCCCTCTCGTCTGCGTCAGACATCTCAGTAGGTTCGTCGTGGAGTGGCGAGTGTGGTGGTGGGTGCAGCGTATGGTGAGAGTGAGGGTGGAGGCCTGACGGTGATGGAGATGGTCGTGTGAAGGTGGGTTGTTCGGGGGCGCGTTTGGCTGAGTGGTGGAGAGAAATAGGAGAGGGATTTTGTTCATGGTGGAATGGTGAATGTTATGGGGTGGTTGGCGAGGCAGATGGAAGAATGTAGTGGTGGATTTGCCTCGCCAGAGGAGCGACCGGAGATGGAGAAGATGGAGGTGAGTGGCAGAGGTTGGAGGTTGTGTGTGTCTGTAAGGTTAGGAAAGAAAAATAGAAAGAGAGCGGGAACAAAAGAAGTACTTAGCGAGAGAGTAGGGAGGCGGAGGGCTGTTGGTGTTGGTTGACCGGAGTTGGGGAAGGAAGATAGTGTGGCGAGGCGGTGACGTCAATTGAGGTAGAGGCATGACCTCTCATTGGCAGGAGAGGTTCGCGAAGATGAGGGGATGATAGTTGGCCATCCAATTTGATGGTTGGATGACCGGAGGAGAGCGGAGAGGGGTCACCGGAGCTAAGTCTGAAGGTGGCCGGCGATAGAGAAGATGAGGCTTTCTTCGGCCAAAACTTGCTGAGGAGCATGATCGTGCCCTGGGGTCTCTTGCCATAGGAAGCCCTTCCAAGCTTGGAAAGAAGCTTTCAAGATTGGAAGGTAGTTGCGAGAAGGGATACCTGATGAGAGGCTCATCATGGCTTCTAATTACCCCTAATTAACTAGTTTCCCTAATTAATTAGCTAGGAATATGTAAATATATGGGTTAATTATAAAATAAGGGATACAATATTAAAGGACCTTAAAATAAGTTAAAAATTCTATATTATTATCCAATTAATATTATTAATAATTTAATTAATAAATGGACTTGAAATATCATCAATAATTTACCTAATTAATGTGTTAACTAACTTAAGTATAACTTAAACCTAAGTATGTAACAACTTAAGTAACTTTACTTAATTAAATAAATTAAGCTAAAAAGGTCAAAAATGTAAATCCAAGGTTTAAATATGATATTTGTCTCATTTATAATCATATATAAAAAGTTGAAAAAAATTTAAATTAAAATAAACCTTGAAAATCTTAGTTTACATTTTAGTCCTTAAGTTTTATTTCAATCGAGTCCTTTTTCTTCACCTAGGTCCTTATCTTTCATTACAGATAGGTCTCTGTAAACTCCTTCCTTTCATTCATTCTTCAGTCTTTTCGACGGCTGACGATAGGAGGTTTCCATACCTGCTGACCACCGTACATCCGACTTCCGCCCTTCCTTTCCAAGCTCTTGGAGCTTGTGCTCACCGTCCTCTTTTCATCCATTGGTCTAGATAAAGTTCAAATCCTATTTAGGTCTTGAAGTTAACCTCACAGGCATTGGGGAAGACGCCGGTGGTTACTTCACTCCTATACCTTTTTCTGTCCAGATTCACCCTCCTCCTCAGCCATCGGGACCTATAAATACCCCCCCACATCCTTGATTTCAAGGGGTTAGCTCCCTTCCCTCTTCTCCCATTGAGCTAACAGATAGGCTATTCACTCCAAAATCCGGTGACCTTCCTCCTCTTCCTCCGTCTTCCTCCTTTCATCTTCTCTTGTTCTAGATCTCCGCCGTCGTCCGCTGAGTCTTCTGACGCAGTGCCGACGCTGGACTTCCTCTTCTATGCTTCGCCTACACTTGTCGGACTTCTTCCTCTGCCCCTCTAATTTCCTCCTCCGTTAAGGACCTTCGACGGAGACCCTCTGCCCCCTTTGCCCAGGTAACAGTAGGTTAGGTAAGTAGTTTAATTAGAGTAGTTAGTTAGGTAGGATAGTTAGATTTAATGTCAAATTTCCGGTCATCTTCCTCAGCTCTGGCGAGCTCTTTGAGCTTGCCTGGAGCACTCTTTTGTCTTTTAATATCATCGATCACCTTCCTTAATCCTCCATGATCATTTTTGACACCTCAATTCCCTGATTTAAACACCTAATCGCCTAAACCATCTCCTCCTTCACCAGTTGCTTCCGCTGTCCATGGCGGAGCTATCTGAGAGTAATTCACCTCTACTGAGGCCCTCCATCACTTAATCATCACTTAGGGGCCCCTATCCTCACTTTAATTTGATCAATAATCACCTATAACTAAAACTCCTAAAATACATTCAACCTCTTGAGCTCGCTGTCAATGGCGGCTCAGGAGGAGTTCTTCACCTAATTGATCACCTGTACACCATCGCCACACTTCACTAACTTGTTCTTTCTACTCATTTGAGAGAGAGAACTTGTCCTGAGTTCTAGCGAACTCATATTGCACTCACTGCCAATCCATTGCATATCTTTTAGTTTAATCATTAATTGAATGAATTAATGAGTTCCTGAGGTTCCTTGTGACCTCAGGAGACCTTTTAGATCTTCCTTGGACTATTTTTATAGCTTTTACACATGTATAGCCATTTTCTGGACTCACTAGAGCTCCGGTGAGCTCCGGCAAGTCAAATTTGAGCTTCAGTCCATGTGTTGACTTGCAGAGCTCCAGCATGGATTAATAAGGCTTTAGGATAAGGATTTAGTGATTTCTTATGTGTTTTGATCATTAGGAACCGATCTTGATCATTGTCTTCTCCAACTCCGACGGAGTTGGAGAGGTGTCTCCATTAGGGTTTAGAATGTTTTAAGAGGTTCAGAAGCAAGATTGAGGATTATAGAATTCATCCTAACCCTCTGATCTCTTTCAGAATCTATGATTTGTTTTGCCAAACAAACCCCCTCAGAATTGCAGGCGACAAGTAATAATCTTAAAATTTTTTATCAAAACTCAGTTTTAATGATTTGAGCACATTCTTGAGGTTATTTAGAATTGATATGGAGCTTTAATTTGATCTAAAAAGGTCTGGTTCAGAAAGTCAACTTTATATGGTTAAAGGTCAACCATGAATTCAATTAAAGGAATAATCGATTAATTCTGTGAATTAAGGGTTTCAATTGAGTTCTAAGATAATGTAAAGTGCATTCGAGTTTATTTAGATGACTTTTATCGAGGATTAAAGGAGTTTTGAATTTTTGTCCAGTTTGGGTTCTTAAGAACCTGATATTGAGTTCTTCAAATTCTTGGCGAGTTTTGTTCTTCAAATTTGCCCAATACGTGTTTTAACAACCTACAGAGGTCGATTAATTCCCTTCTAGTGTCTATTATCCATCTGTTGAGCTATTCAGAAATCAAATCTGAGTTCTAAAGCTTCTGTTAGAAGCTTAGATGCTTCTCTCTCTTTCTGCAGCTTCCCAATGCTTCTTCTATCTTTCATTAGGTGTGGAAACACCTACTGAACCTGTTTAGGGCCTCATCTGAGGTCAAAGAGCCTTGCTGTAGGCCCTTAGACCTGAGGAAGCTTCACTGCAGGCTAGAATGGCCATGACAATCCTTCACTTTCACCCTTCAAATTGAAGGGTTAATTCTGTTCTCAGCATCAAATTGATGCGGCAAACTTGTAGAGCACCTTTATAGCTTTCCAACGAGCTATTGCTTGCTCGATTTGGAGCTCTGAGCCGGCTGGAATCCTCAATTAAAGTTTGGCCTGGAGGGGACTAACATGGTCTCACATCGGTAGAATAGGAGTACCCGCCTTAGGATAAAATGTTTTTGTGCATAGGGCTGTTCAGTCGTCAGCACTGGGTGCACAATGAGCATGAGTGTGTGTGGGTGCATGCGGTGCGCGTGCCCAGGTGTGTGTGTGCCTGTGGGTGTGCGAGCGTGGGCTCGTAAGCAGGCGTGTGCATGTGGGCCTGGGAGGCCAGAGACTGTGCATATTGAGAATTGAACCAGAAAGAAACCTAATACAAATTAGGCTTGGTCCCAGTAGGGTTTGGTCCCACCCTGAGAGGGGTGCTGTGTATCCCCGACCAGTTTGAGCTGCCAATCATAAAACCAAATTTTTGGTTTGGTTCATCGGTTCAAATTTAGCTCAATTGTGGTTCAAGTACACAGCTGAAAAGGAGAAGATCTTGTAGAGCTTAATAAAAAAAAAAACAAAGAGGTAAACAGACAGAAAAGATAAGAAGAAAAGAAAGAGAAGAAAAGAAGGTTAAGAGAAGAGCTCGAGACAGAAAGAATAAGAGAAAGGTAAAAAGAGAGAGAAAGAGAGAGAAAGGTAGAAGAAGAAGAGAAGGATTGAGGTTGAAGATTAAGAAGAAAGAATGAAATTTCTTTTTGTAATTTATACTTAAATATAATTTCTTTTTGAGCTTAATTGATGTAATAAGGTACTTGTATTCATTGGAATTTCTTTTTTTTGCCTTAATCTCTTGTAAATAAGAAGAAATTAGTGAAATAAACATGTTTACTTACTTTTAATAACAAACCATATGTGTAAATATATTTTTCTTATGGAATTTTGCATATCTTTTAATTGGAAATCCCAGATCCAAGATTCATATTCTTAAAGTAAATTTAATTATAATTCTCATTAATTAAGTCACTTAGGATTTAATGGTGAATTAAGTTAGGTTATGCCTCCCAGTGAACGACCTAGACTCAACCAGTTAAAAAGAATTAAAATCTAAAATGTTAGGTTAGCTTGACCCTATACTACTCAATTGACATTAATTCAAGTTAACCTAAGTTACTTTCTCTCGCACATAATTAAGCCTAATTAACTTAATTAACTATGTTGAGAAAATTAACGATCAATACCCGATCCTTTGAAAGGTTCACATGGCCTTTTGGGAAGGACTTAGAGCTCAAGGAATGGCTCAAATGGAAGGAAACTCCCCAAGGAATCCTCATATCAATTTTCAGAAGGATTGATTGAGAATCGAATGAGAAATCCTTGCTCAAAACTTGACAGTGAAGGTTTCACCTTCCAAAAATGGCACAGGGACCTACTTGTGAAGAATGCAAAGAAGTTGGGGGGCTATTTGTAAGAAAATTCAAAAGTTAAGGGTCAGAATGAGAAATAAAGAGTCAGATTGAACCAAAATGCAAACTTGGTCAAGATGATCTCAGATTGGGCCCAAATTTGGGTAAAACCTAGTTTGGACCCGAGGAATCCAATGGCGAAGTTAAATTTAGGTTTTGACAAAGTTTGACTGGTAACTTATGTAAAAATCCAAATTAGGGCAAATGTCTGTTTGAGACTTTGTTTTGCATCAAGATGGGTTCTAATGGTCAAATTGAAGGTTCCAAACCCTAGAGAATATTTTTCTATGAATTTTAGATGGTTTTAGTGAAATTTATCCTGACCAGAACCTCAGTTAATTAAGCGAGTCTGTTTTTAGGGTTTCAAAAGTCATTTAATTCTTAAAACACATGCAAACCCTTTTCTGTTTATTTTAACCCACTTGTTAGACTTTTAGGGCTGTTTGACCCTTAATTACCCCCTGGGAATCCCATGATTGTACTGCATTCATGATATGATGGTAAAACTGTAGTTTTAACCTTATTTTTTTGTATTTCCCTCAGAATGGTTATGCAGTGACTTATGGCTCTCTAGGAGTTATGTAGGAGCATTTACTGACTTAATTGAATCAAAATGAGCTAGTTATGGCTCATGATGGTGTTCCCATCAGGCCTCTTACCCCTTGCCCTCGTCGCCTTCCCCCTTCATTGGAGAGTTCATCTCCCTCAGCTCCGACAAGTCACACCACCAAGAATTCCTTCTCCTTTCATCCAATAGAATAGGTCCCCTTCTCCCCCTTACTCTCTAGGATAGTCTTAGGCTCTTAGATTTAGGTTTTAGTTCCTTTATCCCTCTATTCTCCACCTTCTTCCTCAGCTCCGGCAGAGGCTCCGGCGAGCCTACGTTAATACCACAGTACACCAAATGTCCAGCCAACACCACCACATCCTTCCCCACACTCCACAAAATAAAAGCCCCAAGGTTATTGGGTGCTTTAACCACTCATCACCACCCTGATTGTAAAAATCACGTGATTTCAAAATGCAGTTTTTAATTGTTGTAACACACAAAATTGTAATTGCTTTTAAATTTATAACCTAGATAGGATGAGTATCGAGGGTCGTCCATGGAGGCAAGATTGCAATTTTGAAAATATCTTTCTTATGATATGGAAATTGATCGAACGATTCTTATTTTTTGTTGAATTTTTAAATATAAAGTGATGTGTCGTTGTATTTTGTCGTGTGGCAGAAAATCACTCAATCAAAGATTAAAATAGATGTCAATTTAAACCACGAGGGTAAGGTCGTATCCACAAGGAGGTTTAAGCCTAATAAAACTCGCAAATTCTTTATCTTAGTATTCCATCATGATAGAGCCTACAATTATAGTTTAACATGCAATGTACGTGAGGCTAATAGATTGAATAGATATGCAATCTGATTATATAGCAAAAACTCAAGGGGCTGGCTGCAATTCATGCAATAAATAAATATTCTAAGAAAAATAACCCATAATATTCTAACCCAAGAAAGTCAACCAACAACTTAATCCCCATGCATTATTGAATTAGTGATATAGACACATCTATCTAGGTTAAAATGCCTATTCATGCATGTTCCTAGACTTAGATTTGCATTTCATGTTATAGATATTGCATAACATGCATCATTGTGCATTTAGAGTAGTTGTATATATTTTGGGTTAATTAGGTTCTTTTTATGGTTAGGAGAAAAGAGGATTTATTTCAGGGCCTCGGATGGACGATCAGACCATACGGATCTGATCGAGACGACGATTGGAGATTAACGCCTCTAAAATCATCCAGATCGGAGTCCCGTAGCATCACATTAAGCCCGAGGAAGATCAATGGCTAGGGGGCAATGCGACATCCATACAGGTTTTGGATGGAAAATCTGACCGTACGGATGGATTTGGAGTGACGATCGCAGTCTGGCATCGCAGAAATCATCCCGATTTGAGCACCGTGGCACCCTCTATAAGAAGAAAGACGGACGGCCCAGAAGGTGCCATGTGGCTCCATCCAGGCCACCCAAACTCAGCCAGCAGCCACTGCTCACTCTCCCTCATCATCTACGTCGTTAATCCTAGCCGTTGGATCAAGATCCAACGGCTGGGAAGCGTCTGCACCGATTTCTTCCTCGCGACACAAAGGGCGATGTGGTGCACTGGTTGATGAAGCGGTTCGCATCGAAGGGGCGCGGGTTCGAATCCTCGCGGCCCCCCTAATTTCCAATTTCGCTGCTCATGCGCCGCACTGCGCAGCGCACAGCGTAGTGTGACGCGCTCGAGCATTGCAGCGCATGCCAGTGTGCGCGTGCGACACATGCCCGTGATCCACACAGCGCCAGCAAGGAACGGAACGAATCTCCAGTGACGCACCATTAGTGACGCTTGCAGCTGTCACTAATGGTCGGCGCACGCCAGCGAGAGAGTTTAAAGGCCGGATCTTCAGTGACAGCTGCAGCGACGTTTATGGACGTCACTAAAGGCCCGTGAGCGCCAGCAAGTGCAATTGAAGGACGGATCTTCAGCGATGTTTATGGACATCAGTAATGACCCAGAAGCGAATTTGTTCTTCCTCCACTATAAAAGGACCTACCCACCACCATTCCAAACCATCTCTTCCTTTCTTCCTCTCACCACCTCCAAGGCTCTAGAGAGAGCTTGTCCCAAGCCCGGGATGCTCCTCTAGAGTAAAACCAAATAGTTTTCCATCCTCTCACCCCCCTTCATGGAGCATCCTGTGGCTGTCCTTTTACCGCCCTTCGGGAAGAAGATCCTCACAGAGACGTCATCCTGCCCCGTCCTCTGTCCTCCGGCTCCGTCCTCCTTCGTCTCACTCCTCACCACCTTCCTCCAGGCAACGTCAAAGCGAGTTGTCCTTCGAGAAACCTTTGAGGGGGATTTCTCTCACCTCATTCTATCTTTTTATGGTTTCATAGTGTAGATTTTTCCTACTTTCGTAGTGTAACAAACAATTCTTAATGAATAGATGATTGTTTCTCTCTCTCTCTCTCTTTTATATTTGCAAGTAGATTAGCTAGATAAGCATTTGTCGATCTGATCTCTTGCTTCCTCAAAATACCAAAAAAATTAGAAAAGATAAAAATGACCAAGAACAAATAAAATCGAAGCTCGATTTTCAATAAAGTAAACGTCACCTCCCTGTGTTCAACCCGGGACTCCCTTGGAGTTTCGGTATAATTTTATTTGATCGACGTGTTTTACAACTACGACCACAGGTTACTTGTGACCTCAATTTTTAAACACGCGATGCATGCACGACCAATTAGCCATGTTCGTTGGAAGAGGAACAAAATGCATAGGAGAAAAGAATGAATCACCAGATAATTATAGAAAAGCTAAGGGGTTAGTCAGCAATATTACTCAATAAATCAGAATTATTTTATTTAAAATAAAAACTCACGCAATGGCACATCAATGCAAATGTTAATTCTCTTCAAAATAGAGGAATGATTCTACCGCCTCCTCACGCATGGGATGGAGCTCGGTGGCTGGAGATGCTCTGGAGGATGGTCGATCGGCATGTGGGGAGTTCGATGACGGTGGAATCGTGGTGTGGGGTGGCCGGGCGTGGCCAGTCAGAAGAGAGGGAGATGGTGGGTCACACTTTGCTGCAACAGCTTGGAGCTTGAAGTAACACTGGCGGAGTGGAGAGCTCTACGCATGGAAGGCATGAGGAGCTCAGGCAGAGGTGGCTTGCTGGAGGTGGAGTAGTTGTGCAAGGCGTGCTAAGCGCACGCAAGTGGGCTATGTTCGAGGCGTAGATCGCGTAAAAGATAAATGCATTGTAGTATAGTGCGAAATACGTCTCGACAAGTAAATTAATGGAACTGGTGAGTCCTGGTCGATCACAGGGAGGTAGAAAATGCTTTTGATTTCATGCTCATGTTCTAAATCTAATTACTAAATAGCATAAACAATGAATTGCAATATATATATTAATCAGGGAGTTTGAACATGAATTGCATACATGCAACTATGACTAAACAAATTCTAAGCATAAACATAAACTATGTAGTAGAACAAGGGCACCATGGGTGGCTCGTGGTGGCCTTCTAGAGGGGTTGAGGAGAGCAGCAACAATTCGTCAAGGTGGCTCAACGGACGGTTTAGAAGGAGATGCAGAGACGGAGGAAGAGAAGACGAGAAGAAGAAGGGAGAGGAGTTGTAGGAGGAAGAAGAAAAAAACTATGGAATGAATTCAAAGAAAATCCTTAGGCCTCTTTTTATAGCTTTTGTGAAGGGTATTTAGGGCATTGGAACCCTTAATTTTGTAAAAAAGCTTTAGATTAATCAGATCCGTTGATCAGGAGATCAACGATCCTGATTAAGCCTTCCAAATCCTTCTTTATTCACGATTTTAATTTGGTGCTGATATGTGGCACAACGTGCACCCTTGGATTTCCATTTGATGGTCTCTGCTCGCTCGCCACTCGTCGCTACCTGCGCATGCCCACTGCTCGTCGCTTAATCGTGCCTTAACTCCTAAGCCTTCTCAGCCATCCGATCTTTCGATCGAATGGCTTAAGAAGCATGTGCTACACCCTCTTGATTCCTAAGGTGCACGTCATCACACATTTCTTCATCCGACGCCCCTGTGCCCACCACGCGTCCACGCCTGATCCACCTGTTGAAGATCCTACGGTTAATTGTGCCTGAGCTCACCACTCTCCTTGATTTCAAGCCAGGCACTCCTCGAACTCGTGTTGGTTGCTTAGGCATGAAAGAGGTAACCAACGCGCTATGGGTGCGTTTGTGTCAGGTTTCCAATTCTCCACACGGTCGTTCTCAACCATT